>CAKAJI010000929.1:0-102064 GCA_916610255.1 Lasioglossum lativentre | reverse complement strand
AGAATGACCATATATTCTAAGGTATTTTCAATGATACACTGCATATTACGTTATATTATAAGGTATTTTCAATGATACACTGCATATTACGTTATATTATAAGGTATTTTCAATGATACACTGCATATTACGTTATATTATAAGGTATTTTCAATGATACACAGAATATTACGTTATATTATAAGGTATTTTCAATGATAAACTACTATATATTACAAGGTATTTTCAATGATACACTGCATATTACGTTATATTATAAGGTATTTTCAATGATACACAGAATATTACGTTATATTATAAGGTATTTTCAATGATAAACTACTATATATTACAAGGTATTTTCAATGATACACTGCATATTACGTTATATTATAAGGTATTTTCAATGATACACCGCATATTACGTTATATTATAATGTATTTTCAATGATACACTGCATATTACGTTATATTATAGGGTATTTTCAATGATACACTGCATATTACGTTATATTATTAGGTATTTTCAATGATAGACTGCATATCTCGTTATATTATAAGGTATTTTCAATGATACACTGCATATTACGTTATATTATAAGGTATTTTCAATGATACACTGCATATTACGTTATATTATATGGTATTTCCAATGATAGACTGCATATTACATTGTATTATAAGGTATTTTCAATGATACACTACAAATTACGTTATATTATAAGGTATTTTCAATGATACACTACAAATTACGATATATTATAATGTATTGTCAATGATACATTGCAGATTACGTTATATTATAAGGTATTTTCAATGATACACTACAATTACGATATATTCTAAAGTATTTTCAATGATACACTGTATATTACGTTATATTATAAGGTATTTTCAATGATACACTGCATATTACGTTATATTATAAGTTATTTTCATTGATAGACTGCATATTACCTTATATAATAAGGTATTTTCAATGATAGACTGCAAATATCACGTTATATTATAAGGTATTTTCAATGATACACTGCATATTACGTTATATTATATGGTATTTCCAATGATAGACTGCATATTACATTGTATTATAAGGTATTTTCAATGATACACTGCATATTACGTTATATTATAAGGTATTTTCAATGATACACTGCATATTACGTTATATTATAAGCTATTTTCAATGATACACTGCATATCACTTTATATTACAATATATTTTCAATGATACACTACAAATTACGTTATATTATAAGGTATTTTCAATGATACACTACAAATTACGATATATTATAAAGTATTTTCAATGATACATTGCATATTACGTTATATTATAAGGTATTTTCAATGATACACTACAAATTACGATATATTATAAAGTATTTTCAATGATACACTGCATATTACGTTATATTATAAGGTATTTTCAATGATACACTGCATATTGCGTTATATTATAAGGTATTATCAATGATACACTGCATATTACGTTATATTTTAAGGTATTTTCAATGATACACTGCATACTACGTTACATTATCAGGTATTTTCAATGATACACTGCATATTACGTTATATTATAAGGTATTTTCAATGATACACTGCATATTACGTTATATTTTATGGTATTTTCAATGATACACTGCATATTACAATACATTATAAGGTATTTTCAATGGGAGACTACATATTACGTTATATTATAAGCTATTTTCAATGATACACTACAAATTACGATATATTATAAGGTATTTTCAATGATACACTGCGTATTACGTTATATTATAAGTTATTTTCATTGATAGACTGCATATTACCTTATATAATAAGGTATTTTCAATGATAGACTGCAAATATCACGTTATATTATAAGGTATTTTCAATGATACACTGCATATTACGTTATATTATAAGCTATTTTCAATGATATACTGCATATTACTTTATATTATAAGGTATTTTCAATGATACACTACAAATTACGTTATATTATAAGGTATTTTCAATGATACACTACAAATTACGATATAATATAAAGTATTTTCAATGATACATTGCATATTACGTTATATTATAAGGTATTTTCAATGATAGACTGCATATTACGTTATATTATATGGTATTTCCAATGATAGACTGCATATTACATTGTATTATAAGGTATTTTCAATGATACACTACAAATTACCATATATTATAAGGTATTTTCAATGATACACTACAAATTACGATATATTATAAGGTATTTTCAATGATACACTACAAATTACGATATATTATAAGGTATTTTCAATGATACACTGCATATTACGTTATATTATAATGTATTTTCAATGATACACTGCATATTACGTTATATTATAAGGTATTTTCAATGATACACTGCATATTACTTTATATTATAATATATTTTCAATGATACACTACAAATTACGTTATATTATAAGGTATTTTCAATGATACACTACAAATTACGATATATTATAAGGTATTTTCAATGATACACTGCGTATTACGTTATATTATAAGGTATTTTCAATGATACACTACAAATTACCATATATTATAAGGTATTTTCAATGATACACTACAAATTACGATATATTATAAGGTATTTTCAATGATACACTACAAATTACGATATATTATAAGGTATTTTCAATGATACACTGCATATTACGTTATATTATAAGGTATTTTCAATGATACACTACAAATTACCATATATTATAAGGTATTTTCAATGATACACTACAAATTACGATATATTATAAGGTATTTTCAATGATACACTGCATATTACGTTATATTATAAGGTATTTTCAATGATACACAGAATATTACGTTATATTATAAGGTATTTTCAATGATAAACTACTATATATTATAAGGTATATTCAATGATACACTACAAATTACGATATATTATAAGGTACTTTCAATGATACACTGCATATTACGTTATATTATAAGGTATTTTCAATGATACACTACAAATTACCATATATTATAAGGTATTTTCAATGATACACTGCATATTACATTACATTATAAGTTATTTTCAATGATACACTGCATATTACGTTATATTGTAAGGTAATTTCAATAACACACAGCATATTATGTTATATTATAAGGTATTTTCAATAATACACTGCATATTACGATATATTATATGGTATTTCCAATGATACACTGTATATTACGTTATATTATAAGGTATTTTCAATGATACACTGCATATTACGTTATATTATAAGGTAATTTCAATGATACACTGCATATTACGTTATATTATAAAGTATTTTCAATGATACACTTTATATTACGTTATATTTTAAGGTATTTTCAATGATACACTGCATATTACGTTATATTTTAAGGTATTTTCAAAGATACACTGCATATTACAATACATTATAAGGTATTTTCAATGATACTCTGCGTATTACGTTATATTATAAGTTATTTTCATTGATAGACTGCATATTACCTTATATAATAAGGTATTTTCAATGATAGACTGCAAATATCACGTTATATTATAAGGTATTTTCAATGATACACTGCATATTACGTTATATTATAAGCTATTTTCAATGATATACTGCATATTACTTTATATTATAAGGTATTTTCAATGATACACTACAAATTACGTTATATTATAAGGTATTTTCAATGATACACTACAAATTACGATATAATATAAAGTATTTTCAATGATACATTGCATATTACGTTATATTATAAGGTATTTTCAATGATAGACTGCATATTACGTTATATTATATGGTATTTCCAATGATAGACTGCATATTACATTGTATTATAAGGTATTTTCAATGATACACTACAAATTACCATATATTATAAGGTATTTTCAATGATACACTACAAATTACGATATATTATAAGGTATTTTCAATGATACACTACAAATTACGATATATTATAAGGTATTTTCAATGATACACTGCATATTACGTTATATTATAATGTATTTTCAATGATACACTGCATATTACGTTATATTATAAGCTATTTTCAATGATACACTGCATATTACTTTATATTATAATATATTTTCAATGATACACTACAAATTACGTTATATTATAAGGTATTTTCAATGATACACTACAAATTACGATATATTATAAGGTATTTTCAATGATACACTGCATATTACGTTATATTATAAGGTATTTTCAATGATACACTACAAATTACCATATATTATAAGGTATTTTCAATGATACACTACAAATTACGATATATTATAAGGTATTTTCAATGATACACTACAAATTACGATATATTATAAGGTATTTTCAATGATACACTGCATATTACGTTATATTATAAGGTATTTTCAATGATACACTACAAATTACCATATATTATAAGGTATTTTCAATGATACACTACAAATTACGATATATTATAAGGTATTTTCAATGATACACTGCATATTACGTTATATTATAAGGTATTTTCAATGATACACAGAATATTACGTTATATTATAAGGTATTTTCAATGATAAACTACTATATATTATAAGGTATATTCAATGATACACTACAAATTACGATATATTATAAGGTACTTTCAATGATACACTGCATATTACGTTATATTATAAGGTATTTTCATTGATACACTACAAATTACCATATATTATAAGGTATTTTCAATGATACACTGCATATTACATTACATTATAAGTTATTTTCAATGATACACTGCATATTACGTTATATTGTAAGGTAATTTCAATAACACACAGCATATTATGTTATATTATAAGGTATTTTCAATAATACACTGCATATTACGATATATTATATGGTATTTCCAATGATACACTGTATATTACGTTATATTATAAGGTATTTTCAATGATACACTGCATATTACGTTATATTATAAGGTAATTTCAATGATACACTGCATATTACGTTATATTATAAAGTATTTTCAATGATACACTTTATATTACGTTATATTTTAAGGTATTTTCAATGATACACTGCATATTACGTTATATTTTAAGGTATTTTCAATGATACACTGCATATTACAATACATTATAAGGTATTTTCAATGATACTCTGCGTATTACGTTATATAATAAGTTATTTTCATTGATAGACTGCATATTACCTTATATAATAAGGTATTTTCAATGATAGACTGCAAATATCACGTTATATTATAAGGTATTTTCAATGATACACTACATATTACGTTATATTATAAGCTATTTTCAATGATACATTGCATATTACGTTATATTATAAGGTATTTTCGATGATAGACTGCATATTACGTTATATTATATGGTATTTCCAATGATAGACTGCATATTACATTGTATTATAAGGTATTTTCAATGATACACTGCATATTACGTTATATTATAAGGTATTTTCAATGATACACTGCATATTACGTTATATTATAAGCTATTTTCAATGATACACTGCATATCACTTTATATTACAATATATTTTCAATGATACACTACAAATTACGTTATATTATAAGGTATTTTCAATGATACACTACAAATTACGATATATTATAAAGTATTTTCAATGATACATTGCATATTACGTTATATTATAAGGTATTTTCAATGATACACTACAAATTACGATATATTATAAAGTATTTTCAATGATACATTGCATATTACGTTATATTATAAGGTATTTTCAATGATACACTGCATATTGCGTTATATTATAAGGTATTATCAATGATACACTGCATATTACGTTATATTTTAAGGTATTTTCAATGATACACTGCATACTACGTTACATTATAAGGTATTTTCAATGATACACTGCATATTACGTTATATTATAAGGTATTTTCAATGATACACTGCATATTACGTTATATTTTATGGTATTTTCAATGATACACTGCATATTACAATACATTATAAGGTATTTTCAATGGGAGACTACATATTACGTTATATTATAAGCTATTTTCAATGATACACTACAAATTACGATATATTATAAGGTATTTTCAATGATACACTGCGTATTACGTTATATTATAAGTTATTTTCATTGATAGACTGCATATTACCTTATATAATAAGGTATTTTCAATGATAGACTGCAAATATCACGTTATATTATAAGGTATTTTCAATGATTCACTGCATATTACGTTATATTATAAGCTATTTTCAATGATATACTGCATATTACTTTATATTATAAGGTATTTTCAATGATACACTACAAATTACGTTATATTATAAGGTATTTTCAATGATACACTACAAATTACGATATAATATAAAGTATTTTCAATGATACATTGCATATTACGTTATATTATAAGGTATTTTCAATGATAGACTGCATATTACGTTATATTATATGGTATTTCCAATGATAGACTGCATATTACATTGTATTATAAGGTATTTTCAATGATACACTACAAATTACCATATATTATAAGGTATTTTCAATGATACACTACAAATTACGATATATTATAAGGTATTTTCAATGATACACTACAAATTACGATATATTATAAGGTATTTTCAATGATACACTGCATATTACGTTATATTATAATGTATTTTCAATGATACACTGCATATTACGTTATATTATAAGCTATTTTCAATGATACACTGCATATTACTTTATATTATAATATATTTTCAATGATACACTACAAATTACGTTATATTATAAGGTATTTTCAATGATACACTACAAATTACGATATATTATAAGGTATTTTCAATGATACACTGCATATTACGTTATATTATAAGGTATTTTCAATGATACACTACAAATTACCATATATTATAAGGTATTTTCAATGATACACTACAAATTACGATATATTATAAGGTATTTTCAATGATACACTACAAATTACGATATATTATAAGGTATTTTCAATGATACACTGCATATTACGTTATATTATAAGGTATTTTCAATGATACACTACAAATTACCATATATTATAAGGTATTTTCAATGATACACTACAAATTACGATATATTATAAGGTATTTTCAATGATACACTGCATATTACGTTATATTATAAGGTATTTTCAATGATACACAGAATATTACGTTATATTATAAGGTATTTTCAATGATAAACTACTATATATTATAAGGTATATTCAATGATACACTACAAATTACGATATATTATAAGGTACTTTCAATGATACACTGCATATTACATTACATTATAAGTTATTTTCAATGATACACTGCATATTACGTTATATTGTAAGGTAATTTCAATAACACACAGCATATTATGTTATATTATAAGGTATTTTCAATGATACACTGCATATTACGATATATTATATGGTATTTCCAATGATACACTGTATATTACGTTATATTATAAGGTATTTTCAATGATACACTGCATATTACGTTATATTTTAAGGTATTTTCAATGATACACTTTATATTACGTTATATTGTAAGGTAATTTCAATAACACACAGCATATTATGTTATATTATAAGGTATTTTCAATGATACACTACAAATTACGTTATATTATAAGGTATTTTCAATGATACACTGCATATTACCTTATATAATAAGGT
The DNA here is from genome assembly GCA_916610255.1 of Lasioglossum lativentre. Classification (NCBI taxonomy): domain Eukaryota; kingdom Metazoa; phylum Arthropoda; class Insecta; order Hymenoptera; family Halictidae; genus Lasioglossum; species Lasioglossum lativentre. The sequence continues at coordinate 94,441 of CAKAJI010000929.1, read as the reverse complement.
ATTTTCAATGATAGACTGCAAATATCACGTTATATTATAAGGTATTTTCAATGATACACTGCATATTACGTTATATTATAAGCTATTTTCAATGATACACTGCATATTACTTTATATTATAAGGTATTTTCAATGATACACTACAAATTACGTTATATTATAAGGTATTTTCAATGATACACTACAAATTACGATATATTATAAAGTATTTTCAATGATACATTGCATATTACGTTATATTATAAGGTATTTTCAATGATAGACTGCATATTACGTTATATTATATGGTATTTCCAATGATAGACTGCATATTACATTGTATTATAAGGTATTTTCAATGATACACTGCATATTACGTTATATTATAAGGTATTTTCAATGATACACTGCATATTACGTTATATTATAAGCTATTTTCAATGATACACTGCATATTACTTTATATTATAATATATTTTCAATGATACACTACAAACTACGATATATTATAAGGTATTTTCCATGATACACTGCATATTACGTTATATTATAAGGTATTTTCAATGATACACAGAATATTACGTTATATTATAAGGTATTTTCAATGATAAACTACTATATATTATAAGGTATATTCAATGATACACTACAAATTACGATATATTATAAGGTACTTTCAATGATACACTGCATATTACATTACATTATAAGTTATTTTCAATGATACACTGCATATTACGTTATATTGTAAGGTAATTTCAATAACACACAGCATATTATGTTATATTATAAGGTATTTTCAATGATACACTGCATGTTACGATATATTATATGGTATTTCCAATGATACACTGTATATTACGTTATATTATAAGGTATTTTCAATGATACACTGCATATTACGTTATATTATAAGGTATTTTCAATGATACACTGCATATTACGATATATTATAAGGTAATTTCAATGATACACTGCATATTACGTTATATTATAAAGTATTTTCAATGATACACTTTATATTACGTTATATTTTAAGGTATTTTCAATGATACACTGCATATTACGTTATATTTTAAGGTATTTTCAATGATACACTGCATATTACAATACATTATAAGGTATTTTCAATGATACACTGCATATTACATTGTATTATAAGGTATTTCCAATGATACACTGCATATTACGTTATATTATAAGGTATTTTCAATGATACACTGCATATTACCTTATATTATAATGTATTTTCATTGATAGACTAGAATTACCATATATTCTACGGTATTTTCAATGATACACCGCATATTACGTTATATTATAAGGTATTTTCAATGATACACTACAAATTACGATATATTATAAGGTATTTTCAATGATACACTGCATATTACGTTATATTATAAGGTATTTTCAATGATACACTGCATATTACGTTATTATTATAAGGTATTTTCAATGATACACTGCATATTACATTACATTATAAGTTATTTTCAATGATACACTGCATATTACGTTATATTGTAAGGTAATTTCAATAACACACAGCATATTATGTTATATTATAAGGTATTTTCAATGATACACTGCATATTACGATATATTATATGGTATTTCCAATGATACACTGTATATTACGTTATATTATAAGGTATTTTCAATGATACACTGCATATTACGTTATATTATAAGGTATTTTCAATGATACACTGCATATTACGATATATTATAAGGTAATTTCAATGATACACTGCATATTACGTTATATTATAAAGTATTTTCAATGATACACTTTATATTACGTTATATTTTAAGGTATTTTCAATGATACACTGCATATTACGTTATATTTTAAGGTATTTTCAATGATACACTGCATATTACAATACATTATAAGGTATTTTCAATGATACACTGCATATTACATTGTATTATAAGGTATTTCCAATGATACACTGCATATTACGTTATATTATAAGGTATTTTCAATGATACACTGCATATTACCTTATATTATAATGTATTTTCATTGATAGACTAGAATTACCATATATTCTACGGTATTTTCAATGATACACCGCATATTACGTTATATTATAAGGTATTTTCAATGATACACTACAAATTACGATATATTATAAGGTATTTTCAATGATACACTGCATATTACGTTATATTATAAGGTATTTTCAATGATACACTGCATATTACGTTATTATTATAAGGTATTTTCAATGATACACTGCATATTACATTACATTATAAGTTATTTTCAATGATACACTGCATATTACGTTATATTGTAAGGTAATTTCAATAACACACAGCATATTATGTTATATTATAAGGTATTTTCAATGATACACTGCATATTACGATATATTATATGGTATTTCCAATGATACAGTGTATATTACGTTATATTATAAGGTATTTTCAATGATACACTGCATATTACGTTATATTTTAAGGTATTTTCAATGATACACTTTATATTACGTTATATTATAAGGTATTTTCAATGATACACTGCATATTACGATATATTATATGGTAATTTCAATGATACACTGCATATTACGTTATATTATAAAGTATTTTCAATGATACACTGCAGATTACATTATATTATATGGTATTTCCAATGATAGACTGCATATTACATTGTATTATAAGGTATTTTCAATGATACACTGCATATTACGTTATATTATAAGGTATTTTCAATGATACACTGCATATTACGTTATATTATAAGCAATTTTCAATGATACACTGCATATTACTTTATATTATAATATATTTTCAATGATACACTACAAATTACGTTATATTATAAGGTATTTTCAATGATACACTGCATATTACGTAATATTATAAGGTATTTTCAATGATACACTGCATATTACGTTATATTATAATGTATTTTCAATGATACACTGCATATTACTTTATATTATAATATATTTTCAATGATACACTGCATATTACTTTATATTATAAGGTATTTTCAATGATACACTACAAATTACGTTATATTATAAGGTATTTTCAATGATACACTGCATATTTCGTTATATTATAGGTTATTTTCAATGATACACTGCATATTACATTATTTTATAATGTATTTTCAATGATACACTACAAATTACGTTATATTATAAGGTATTTTCAATGATACACTACAAATTACGATATATTATAAAGTATTTTCAATGATACATTGCATATTACGTTATATTATAAGGTATTTTCAATGATACACTACAATTACGATATATTCTAAAGTATTTTCAATGATACACTGTATATTACGTTATATTATAAGGTATTTTCAATGATACACTGCGTATTACGTTATATTATATGTTATTTTCATTGATAGACTGCATATTACCTTATATAATAAGGTATTTTCAATGATAGACTGCAAATATCACGTTATATTATAAGGTATTTTCAATGATAAACTGCAAATATCACGTTATATTATAAGGTATTTTCAATGATACACTACAAATTACGATATATTATAAGGTATTTTCAATGATACACTACAAATTACCATATATTATAAGGTATTTTCAATGATACACTACAAATTACGATATATTATAAGGTATTTTCAATGATACACTACAAATTACGATATATTATAAGGTATTTTCAATGATACACTGCATATTACGTTATATTATAAGGTATTTTCAATGATACACTACAAATTACCATATATTATAAGGTATTTTCAATGATACACTACAAATTACGATATATTATAAGGTATTTTCAATGATACACTGCATATTACGTTATATTATAAGGTATTTTCAATGATACACAGAATATTACGTTATATTATAAGGTATTTTCAATGATAAACTACTATATATTATAAGGTATATTCAATGATACACTACAAATTACGATATATTATAAGGTACTTTCAATGATACACTGCATATTACGTTATATTATAAGGTATTTTCATTGATACACTACAAATTACCATATATTATAAGGTATTTTCAATGATACACTGCATATTACATTACATTATAAGTTATTTTCAATGATACACTGCATATTACGTTATATTGTAAGGTAATTTCAATAACACACAGCATATTATGTTATATTATAAGGTATTTTCAATAATACACTGCATATTACGATATATTATATGGTATTTCCAATGATACACTGTATATTACGTTATATTATAAGGTATTTTCAATGATACACTGCATATTACGTTATATTATAAGGTAATTTCAATGATACACTGCATATTACGTTATATTATAAAGTATTTTCAATGATACACTTTATATTACGTTATATTTTAAGGTATTTTCAATGATACACTGCATATTACGTTATATTATAAGGTATTTTCAATGATACACTGCATATTACGATACATTATAAGGTATTTTCAATGATACTCTGCGTATTACGTTATATTATAAGTTATTTTCATTGATAGACTGCATATTACCTTATATAATAAGGTATTTTCAATGATAGACTGCAAATATCACGTTATATTATAAGGTATTTTCAATGATACACTGCATATTACGTTATATTATAAGCTATTTTCAATGATACATTGCATATTACGTTATATTATAAGGTATTTTCGATGATAGACTGCATATTACGTTATATTATATGGTATTTCCAATGATAGACTGCATATTACATTGTATTATAAGGTATTTTCAATGATACACTACAAATTACGATATATTATAAGGTATTTTCAATGATACACTGCATATTACGTTATATTATAAGGTATTTTCAATGATACACTACAAATTACCATATATTATAAGGTATTTTCAATGATACACTACAAATTACGATATATTATAAGGTATTTTCAATGATACACTACAAATTACGATATATTATAAGGTATTTTCAATGATACACTGCATATTACGTTATATTATAAGGTATTTTCAATGATACACTACAAATTACCATATATTATAAGGTATTTTCAATGATACGCTACAAATTACGATATATTATAAGGTATTTTCAATGATACACTGCATATTACGTTATATTATAAGGTATTTTCAATGATACACAGAATATTACGTTATATTATAAGGTATTTTCAATGATAAACTACTATATATTATAAGGTATATTCAATGATACACTACAAATTACGATATATTATAAGGTACTTTCAATGATACACTACAAATTACGATATATTATAAAGTATTTTCAATGATACACTACAAATTACCATATATTATAAGGTATTTTCAATGATACACTACAAATTACGATATATTATAAGGTATTTTCAATGATACACTGCATATTACGTTATATTATAAGGTATTTTCAATGATACACAGAATATTACGTTATATTATAAGGTATTTTCAATGATACACTGCATATTACATTAGATTATAAGTTATTTTCAATGATACACTGCATATTACGTTATATTGTAAGGTAATTTCAATAACACACAGCATATTATGTTATATTATAAGGTATTTTCAATGATACACTGCATATTACGATATATTATATGGTATTTCCAATGATACACTGTATATTACGTTATATTATAAGGTATTTTCAATGATACACTGCATATTACGTTATATTATAAGGTATTTTCAATGATACACTGCATATTACGATATATTATAAGCTAATTTCAATGATACACTGCATATTACGTTATATTATAAAGTATTTTCAATGATACACTTTATATTACGTTATATTTTAAGGTATTTTCAATGATACACTGCATATTACGTTATATTTTAAGGTATTTTCAATGATACACTGCATATTACAATACATTATAAGGTATTTTCAATGATACACTACAAATTACCATATATTATAAGGTATTTTCAATGATACACTACAAATTACGATATATTATAAGGTATTTTCAATGATACACTACAAATTACGATATATTATAAGGTATTTTCAATGATACACTGCATATTACGTTATATTATAAGGTATTTTCAATGATACACTACAAATTACCATATATTATAAGGTATTTTCAATGATACACTACAAATTACGATATATTATAAGGTACTTTCAATGATACACTGCATATTACGTTATATTATAAGGTATTTTCAATGATACACAGAATATTACGTTATATTATAAGGTATTTTCAATGATAAACTACTATATATTATAAGGTATATTCAATGATACACTACAAATTACGATATATTATAAGGTATTTTCAATGATACACTGCATATTACGTTATATTATAAGGTATTTTCAATGATACACTGCATATTACGTTATATTTTAAGGTATTTTCAATGATACACTTTATATTACGTTATATTATAAGGTATTTTCAATGATACACTGCATATTACGATATATTATATGGTAATTTCAATGATACACTGCATATTACGTTATATTATAAAGTATTTTCAATGATACACTGCAGATTACATTATATTATATGGTATTTCCAATGATAGACTGCATATTACATTGTATTATAAGGTATTTTCAATGATACACTGCATATTACGTTATATTATAAGGTATTTTCAATGATACACTGCATATTACGTTATATTATAAGCAATTTTCAATGATACACTGCATATTACTTTATATTATAATATATTTTCAATGATACACTACAAATTACGTTATATTATAAGGTATTTTCAATGATACACTGCATATTACGTAATATTATAAGGTATTTTCAATGATACACTGCATATTACGTTATATTATAATGTATTTTCAATGATACACTGCATATTACTTTATATTATAATATATTTTCAATGATACACTGCATATTACATTATTTTATAATGTATTTTCAATGATACACTACAAATTACGTTATATTATAAGGTATTTTCAATGATACACTACAAATTACGATATATTATAAAGTATTTTCAATGATACATTGCATATTACGTTATATTATAAGGTATTTTCAATGATACACTACAATTACGATATATTCTAAAGTATTTTCAATGATACACTGTATATTACGTTATATTATAAGGTATTTTCAATGATACACTGCGTATTACGTTATATTATATGTTATTTTCATTGATAGACTGCATATTACCTTATATAATAAGGTATTTTCAATGATAGACTGCAAATATCACGTTATATTATAAGGTATTTTCAATGATAAACTGCAAATATCACGTTATATTATAAGGTATTTTCAATGATACACTGCATATTACGTTTTATTATAAGTTATTTTCAATGATACACTGCATATTACATTATTTTATAATGTATTTTCAATGGGAGACTGCATATTACGTTATATTATAAGCTATTTTCAATGATACACTGCATATTACTTTATATTATAAGGTATTTTCAATAATACACTACAAATTACGTTATATTATAAGTTATTTTCAATGATACACTGCATATTATATTATTTTATAATGTATTTTCAATGGGAGACTGCATATTACGTTATATTATAAGCTATTTCCAATGATACACTGCATATTACGTTATATTATAAGGTATTTTCAATGATACACTGCATATTACCTTATATTATAATGTATTTTCATTGATAGACTAGAATTACCATATATTCTACGGTATTTTCAATGATACACCGCATATTACGTTATATTATAAGGTATTTTCAATGATACACTACAAATTACGATATATTATAAGGTATTTCCAATGATACTCTGCATATTACGTTATATTATAAGGAATTTTCAATGATACACTGCATATTACGTTATATTATAAGGTATTTTCATTGATAGACTAGAATGACCATATATTCTAAGGTATTTTCAATGATACACTGCATATTACGTTATATTATAAGGTATTTTCAATGATACACTGCATATTACGTTATATTATAAGGTATTTTCAATGATACACTGCATATTACGTTATATTATAAGGTATTTTCAATGATACACAGAATATTACGTAATATTATAAGGTATTTTCAATGATAAACTACTATATATTACAAGGTATTTTCAATGATACACTGCATATTACGTTATATTATAAGGTATTTTCAATGATACACAGAATATTACGTTATATTATAAGGTATTTTCAATGATAAACTACTATATATTACAAGGTATTTTCAATGATACACTGCATATTACGTTATATTATAAGGTATTTTCAATGATACACCGCATATTACGTTATATTATAATGTATTTTCAATGATACACTGCATATTACGTTATATTATAGGGTATTTTCAATGATACACTGCATATTACGTTATATTATTAGGTATTTTCAATGATAGACTGCATATCTCGTTATATTATAAGGTATTTTCAATGATACACTGCATATTACGTTATATTATAAGGTATTTTCAATGATACACTGCATATTACGTTATATTATATGGTATTTCCAATGATAGACTGCATATTACATTGTATTATAAGGTATTTTCAATGATACACTACAAATGACGTTATATTATAAGGTATTTTCAATGATACACTACAAATTACGATATATTATAATGTATTGTCAATGATACATTGCAGATTACGTTATATTATAAGGTATTTTCAATGATACACTACAATTACGATATATTCTAAAGTATTTTCAATGATACACTGTATATTACGTTATATTATAAGGTATTTTCAATGATACACTGCGTATTACGTTATATTATAAGTTATTTTCATTGATAGACTGCATATTACCTTATATAATAAGGTATTTTCAATGATAGACTGCAAATATCACGTTATATTATAAGGTATTTTCAATGATACACTGCATATTACGTTATATTATATGGTATTTCCAATGATAGACTGCATATTACATTGTATTATAAGGTATTTTCAATGATACACTGCATATTACGTTATATTATAAGGTATTTTCAATGATACACTGCATATTACGTTATATTATAAGCTATTTTCAATGATACACTGCATATCACTTTATATTACAATATATTTTCAATGATACACTACAAATTACGTTATATTATAAGGTATTTTCAATGATACACTACAAATTACGATATATTATAAAGTATTTTCAATGATACATTGCATATTACGTTATATTATAAGGTATTTTCAATGATACACTACAAATTACGATATATTATAAGGTATTTTCAATGATACACTGCATATTACGTTATATTATAATGTATTTTCAATGATACACTGCATATTACGTTATATTATAAGCTATTTTCAATGATACACTGCATATTACGTTATATTATAAGGTATTTTCATTGATACACTACAAATTACGATATATTATAAGGTACTTTCAATGATACACTGCATATTACATTACATTATAAGTTATTTTCAATGATACACTGCATATTACGTTATATTGTAAGGTAATTTCAATAACACACAGCATATTATGTTATATTATAAGGTATTTTCAATGATACACTGCATATTACGATATATTATATGGTATTTCCAATGATACACTGTATATTACGTTATATTATAAGGTATTTTCAATGATACACTGCATATTACGTTATATTTTAAGGTATTTTCAATGATACACTTTATATTACGTTATATTGTAAGGTAATTTCAATAACACACAGCATATTATGTTATATTATAAGGTATTTTCAATGATACACTGCATGTTACGATATATTATATGGTATTTCCAATGATACACTGTATATTACGTTATATTATAAGGTATTTTCAATGATACACTGCATATTACGTTATATTATAAGGTATTTTCAATGATACACTGCATATTACGATATATTATAAGGTAATTTCAATGATACACTGCATATTACGTTATATTATAAAGTATTTTCAATGATACACTTTATATTACGTTATATTTTAAGGTATTTTCAATGATACACTGCATATTACGTTATATTTTAAGGTATTTTCAATGATACACTGCATATTACAATACATTATAAGGTATTTTCAATGATACACTGCATATTACATTGTATTATAAGGTATTTCCAATGATACACTGCATATTACGTTATATTATAAGGTATTTTCAATGATACACTGCATATTACCTTATATTATAATGTATTTTCATTGATAGACTAGAATTACCATATATTCTACGGTATTTTCAATGATACACCGCATATTACGTTATATTATAAGGTATTTTCAATGATACACTACAAATTACGATATATTATAAGGTATTTTCAATGATACACTGCATATTACGTTATATTATAAGGTATTTTCAATGATACACTGCATATTACGTTATATTTTAAGGTATTTTCAATGATACACTTTATATTACGTTATATTATAAGGTATTTTCAATGATACACTGCATATTACGATATATTATATGGTAATTTCAATGATACACTGCATATTACGTTATATTATAAAGTATTTTCAATGATACACTGCAGATTACATTATATTATATGGTATTTCCAATGATAGACTGCATATTACATTGTATTATAAGGTATTTTCAATGATACACTGCATATTACGTTATATTATAAGGTATTTTCAATGATACACTGCATATTACGTTATATTATAAGCAATTTTCAATGATACACTGCATATTACTTTATATTATAATATATTTTCAATGATACACTACAAATTACGTTATATTATAAGGTATTTTTTTTCAATGATACACTGCATATTACGTAATATTATAAGGTATTTTCAATGATACACTGCATATTACGTTATATTATAATGTATTTTCAATGATACACTGCATATTACTTTATATTATAATATATTTTCAATGATACACTGCATATTACTTTATATTATAAGGTATTTTCAATGATACACTACAAATTACGTTATATTATAAGGTATTTTCAATGATACACTGCATATTACGTTATATTATAGGTTATTTTCAATGATACACTGCATATTACATTATTTTATAATGTATTTTCAATGATACACTACAAATTACGTTATGATTATAAGGTATTTTCAATGATACACTACAAATTACGATATATTATAAAGTATTTTCAATGATACATTGCATATTACGTTATATTATAAGGTATTTTCAATGATACACTACAATTACGATATATTCTAAAGTATTTTCAATGATACACTGTATATTACGTTATATTATAAGGTATTTTCAATGATACACTGCGTATTACGTTATATTATATGTTATTTTCATTGATAGACTGCATATTACCTTATATAATAAGGTATTTTCAATGATAGACTGCAAATATCACGTTATATTATAAGGTATTTTCAATGATAAACTGCAAATATCACGTTATATTATAAGGTATTTTCAATGATACACTGCATATTACGTTTTATTATAAGTTATTTTCAATGATACACTGCATATTACATTATTTTATAATGTATTTTCAATGGGAGACTGCATATTACGTTATATTATAAGCTATTTTCAATGATACACTGCATATTACTTTATATTATAAGGTATTTTCAATAATACACTACAAATTACGTTATATTATAAGTTATTTTCAATGATACACTGCATATTATATTATTTTATAATGTATTTTCAATGGGAGACTGCCATATTACGTTATATTATAAGCTATTTCCAATGATACACTGCATATTACGTTATATTATAAGGTATTTTCAATGATACACTGCATATTACCTTATATTATAATGTATTTTCATTGATAGACTAGAATTACCATATATTCTACGGTATTTTCAATGATACACCGCATATTACGTTATATTATAAGGTATTTTCAATGATACACTACAAATTACGATATATTATAAGGTATTTCCAATGATACTCTGCATATTACGTTATATTATAAGGAATTTTCAATGATACACTGCATATTACGTTATATTATAAGGTATTTTCATTGATAGACTACAAATTATCATATATTCTAAGGTATTTTCAATGATACACTGCATATTACGTTATATTATAAGGTATTTTCAATGATACACTGCATATTACGTTATATTATAAGGTATTTTCAATGATACACTGCATATTACGTTATATTATAAGGTATTTTCAATGATACACAGAATATTACGTTATATTATAAGGTATTTTCAATGATAAACTACTATATATTACAAGGTATTTTCAATGATACACTGCATATTACGTTATATTATAAGGTATTTTCAATGATACACAGAATATTACGTTATATTATAAGGTATTTTCAATGATAAACTACTATATATTACAAGGTATTTTCAATGATACACTGCATATTACGTTATATTATAAGGTATTTTCAATGATACACCGCATATTACGTTATATTATAATGTATTTTCAATGATACACTGCATATTACGTTATATTATAGGGGTATTTTCAATGATACACTGCATATTACGTTATATTATTAGGTATTTTCAATGATAGACTGCATATCTCGTTATATTATAAGGTATTTTCAATGATACACTGCATATCACGTTATATTATAAGGTATTTTCAATGATACACTGCATATTACGTTATATTACATGGTATTTCCAATGATAGACTGCATATTACATTGTATTATAAGGTATTTTCAATGATACACTACAAATGACGTTATATTATAAGGTATTTTCAATGATACACTACAAATTACGATATATTATAATGTATTGTCAATGATACATTGCAGATTACGTTATATTATAAGGTATTTTCAATGATACACTACAATTACGATATATTCTAAAGTATTTTCAATGATACACTGTATATTACGTTATATTATAAGGTATTTTCAATGATACACTGCGTATTACGTTATATTATAAGTTATTTTCATTGATAGACTGCATATTACCTTATATAATAAGGTATTTTCAATGATAGACTGCAAATATCACGTTATATTATAAGGTATTTTCAATGATACACTGCATATTACGTTATATTATATGGTATTTCCAATGATAGACTGCATATTACATTGTATTATAAGGTATTTATATTATAAGGTATTTTCAATGATACACTGCATATTACGTTATATTATAAGCTATTTTCAATGATACACTGCATATCACTTTATATTACAATATATTTTCAATGATACACTACAAATTACGTTATATTATAAGGTATTTTCAATGATACACTACAATTACGATATATTATAAAGTATTTTCAATGATACATTGCATATTACGTTATATTATAAGGTATTTTCAATGATACACTACAAATTACGATATATTATAAGGTATTTTCAATGATACACTGCATATTACCTTACATTATAATGTATTTTCATTGATAGACTAGAATTACCATATATTCTACGGTATTTTCAATGATACACCGCATATTACGTTATATTATAAGGTATTTTCAATGATACACTACAAATTACGATATTATAAGGTATTTCCAATGATACTCTGCATATTACGTTATATTATAAGGAATTTTCAATGATACACTGCATATTACGTTATATTATAAGGTATTTTCATTGATAGACTAGAATGACCATATATTCTAAGGTATTTTCAATGATACACTGCATATTACGTTATATTATAAGGTATTTTCAATGATACACTGCATATTACGTTATATTATAAGGTATTTTCAATGATACACTGCATATTACGTTATATTATAAGGTATTTTCAATGATACACAGAATATTACGTTATATTATAAGGTATTTTCAATGATAAACTACTATATATTACAAGGTATTTTCAATGATACACTGCATATTACGTTATATTATAAGGTATTTTCAATGATACACAGAATATTACGTTATATTATAAGGTATTTTCAATGATAAACTACTATATATTACAAGGTATTTTCAATGATACACTGCATATTACGTTATATTATAAGGTATTTTCAATGATACACCGCATATTACGTTATATTATAATGTATTTTCAATGATACACTGCATATTACGTTATATTATAGGGTATTTTCAATGATACACTGCATATTACGTTATATTATTAGGTATTTTCAATGATAGACTGCATATCTCGTTATATTATAAGGTATTTCAATGATACACTGCATATCACGTTATATTATAAGGTATTTTCAATGATACACTGCATATTACGTTATATTACATGGTATTTCCAATGATAGACTGCATATTACATTGTATTATAAGGTATTTTCAATGATACACTACAAATGACGTTATATTATAAGGTATTTTCAATGATACACTACAAATTACGATATATTATAATGTATTGTCAATGATACATTGCAGATTACGTTATATTATAAGGTATTTTCAATGATACACTACAATTACGATATATTCTAAAGTATTTTCAATGATACACTGTATATTACGTTATATTATAAGGTATTTTCAATGATACACTGCGTATTACGTTATATTATAAGTTATTTTCATTGATAGACTGCATATTACCTTATATAATAAGGTATTTTCAATGATAGACTGCAAATATCACGTTATATTATAAGGTATTTTCAATGATACACTGCATATTACGTTATATTATATGGTATTTCCAATGATAGACTGCATATTACATTGTATTATAAGGTATTTTCAATGATACACTGCATATTACGTTATATTATAAGGTATTTTCAATGATACACTGCATATTACGTTATATTATAAGCTATTTTCAATGATACACTGCATATCACTTTATATTACAATATATTTTCAATGATACACTACAAATTACGTTATATTATAAGGTATTTTCAATGATACACTACAAATTACGATATATTATAAAGTATTTTCAATGATACATTGCATATTACGTTATATTATAAGGTATTTTCAATGATACACTACAAATTACGATATATTATAAGGTATTTCCAATGATACACTGCATATTACGTTATATTATAATGTATTTTCAATGATACACTGCATATTACGTTATATTATAAGCTATTTTCAATGATACACTTTATATTACGTTATATTTTAAGGTATTTTCAATGATACACTGCATATTACGTTATATTTTAAGGTATTTTCAATGATACACTGCATATTACAATACATTATAAGGTATTTTCAATGATACTCTGCGTATTACGTTATATTATAAGTTATTTTCATTGATAGACTGCATATTACCTTATATAATAAGGTATTTTCAATGATAGACTGCAAATATCACGTTATATTATAAGGTATTTTCAATGATACACTGCATATTACGTTATATTATAAGCTATTTTCAATGATATACTGCATATTAC
The DNA here is from genome assembly GCA_916610255.1 of Lasioglossum lativentre. Lineage (NCBI taxonomy): Eukaryota > Metazoa > Arthropoda > Insecta > Hymenoptera > Halictidae > Lasioglossum > Lasioglossum lativentre. Next base: position 79,120 of record CAKAJI010000929.1, on the reverse strand, counting down.
TTTATATTATAAGGTATTTTCAATGATACACTACAAATTACGTTATATTATAAGGTATTTTCAATGATACACTACAAATTACGATATATTATAAGGTATTTTCAATGATACACTACAAATTACGATATATTATAAGGTATTTTCAATGATACACTGCATATTACGTTATATTATAAGGTATTTTCATTGATACACTACAAATTACCATATATTATAAGGTATTTTCAATGATACACTGCATATTACATTACATTATAAGTTATTTTCAATGATACACTGCATATTACGTTATATTGTAAGGTAATTTCAATAACACACAGCATATTATGTTATATTATAAGGTATTTTCAATAATACACTGCATATTACGATATATTATATGGTATTTCCAATGATACACTGTATATTACGTTATATTATAAGGTATTTTCAATGATAAACTACTATATATTATAAGGTATATTCAATGATACACTACAAATTACGATATATTATAAGGTACTTTCAATGATACACTGCATATTACGTTATATTATAAGGTATTTTCATTGATACACTACAAATTACCATATATTATAAGGTATTTTCAATGATACACTGCATATTACATTACATTATAAGTTATTTTCAATGATACACTGCATATTACGTTATATTGTAAGGTAATTTCAATAACACACAGCATATTATGTTATATTATAAGGTATTTTCAATAATACACTGCATATTACGATATATTATATGGTATTTCCAATGATACACTGTATATTACGTTATATTATAAGGTATTTTCAATGATACACTGCATATTACGTTATATTATAAGGTAATTTCAATGATACACTGCATATTACGTTATATTATAAAGTATTTTCAATGATACACTTTATATTACGTTATATTTTAAGGTATTTTCAATGATACACTGCATATTACGTTATATTTTAAGGTATTTTCAATGATACACTGCATATTACAATACATTATAAGGTATTTTCAATGATACTCTGCGTATTACGTTATATTATAAGTTATTTTCATTGATAGACTGCATATTACCTTATATAATAAGGTATTTTCAATGATAGACTGCAAATATCACGTTATATTATAAGGTATTTTCAATGATACACTACATATTACGTTATATTATAAGCTATTTTCAATGATACATTGCATATTACGATATATTATAAAGTATTTTCAATGATACACTACAAATTACCATATATTATAAGGTATTTTCAATGATACACTACAAATTACGATATATTATAAGGTATTTTCAATGATACACTGCATATTACGTTATATTATAAGGTATTTTCAATGATACACAGAATATTACGTTATATTATAAGGTATTTTCAATGATACACTGCATATTACATTAGATTATAAGTTATTTTCAATGATACACTGCATATTACGTTATATTGTAAGGTAATTTCAATAACACACAGCATATTATGTTATATTATAAGGTATTTTCAATGATACACTGCATATTACGATATATTATATGGTATTTCCAATGATACACTGTATATTACGTTATATTATAAGGTATTTTCAATGATACACTGCATATTACGTTATATTATAAGGTATTTTCAATGATACACTGCATATTACGATATATTATAAGGTAATTTCAATGATACACTGCATATTACGTTATATTATAAAGTATTTTCAATGATACACTTTATATTACGTTATATTTTAAGGTATTTTCAATGATACACTGCATATTACGTTATATTTTAAGGTATTTTCAATGATACACTGCATATTACAATACATTATAAGGTATTTTCAATGATACACTACAAATTACCATATATTATAAGGTATTTTCAATGATACACTACAAATTACGATATATTATAAGGTATTTTCAATGATACACTACAAATTACGATATATTATAAGGTATTTTCAATGATACACTGCATATTACGTTATATTATAAGGTATTTTCAATGATACACTACAAATTACCATATATTATAAGGTATTTTCAATGATACACTACAAATTACGATATATTATAAGGTATTTTCAATGATACACTGCATATTACGTTATATTATAAGGTATTTTCAATGATACACAGAATATTACGTTATATTATAAGGTATTTTCAATGATAAACTACTATATATTATAAGGTATATTCAATGATACACTACAAATTACGATATATTATAAGGTACTTTCAATGACACACTGCATATTACATTACATTATAAGTTATTTTCAATGATACACTGCATATTACGTTATATTGTAAGGTAATTTCAATAACACACAGCATATTATGTTATATTATAAGGTATTTTCAATGATACACTACAAATTACGTTATATTATAAGGTATTTTCAATGATACACTGCATATTACCTTATATAATAAGGTATTTTCAATGATAGACTGCAAATATCACGTTATATTATAAGGTATTTTCAATGATACATTGCATATTACGTTATATTATAAGGTATTTTCAATGATAGACTGCATATTACGTTATATTATATGGTATTTCCAATGATAGACTGCATATTACATTGTATTATAAGGTATTTTCAATGATACACTGCATATTACGTTATATTATAAGGTATTTTCAATGATACACTGCATATTACGTTATATTATAAGCTATTTTCAATGATACACTGCATATTACTTTATATTATAATATATTTTCAATGATACACTACAAACTACGATATATTATAAGGTATTTTCAATGATACACTGCATATTACGTTATATTATAAGGTATTTTCAATGATACACAGAATATTACGTTATATTATAAGGTATTTTCAATGATAAACTACTATATATTATAAGGTATATTCAATGATACACTACAAATTACGATATATTATAAGGTACTTTCAATGATACACTGCATATTACATTACATTATAAGTTATTTTCAATGATACACTGCATATTACGTTATATTGTAAGGTAATTTCAATAACACACAGCATATTATGTTATATTATAAGGTATTTTCAATGATACACTGCATATTACGTTATATTTTAAGGTATTTTCAATGATACACTTTATATTACGTTATATTGTAAGGTAATTTCAATAACACACAGCATATTATGTTATATTATAAGGTATTTTCAATGATACACTGCATATTACATTGTATTATAAGGTATTTCCAATGATACACTGCATATTACGTTATATTATAAGGTATTTTCAATGATACACTGCATATTACCTTATATTATAATGTATTTTCATTGATAGACTAGAATTACCATATATTCTACGGTATTTTCAATGATACACCGCATATTACGTTATATTATAAGGTATTTTCAATGATACACTACAAATTACGATATATTATAAGGTATTTTCAATGATACACTGCATATTACGTTATATTATAAGGTATTTTCAATGATACACTGCATATTACGTTATTATTATAAGGTATTTTCAATGATACACTGCATATTACATTACATTATAAGTTATTTTCAATGATACACTGCATATTACGTTATATTGTAAGGTAATTTCAATAACACACAGCATATTATGTTATATTATAAGGTATTTTCAATGATACACTGCATATTACGATATATTATATGGTATTTCCAATGATACAGTGTATATTACGTTATATTATAAGGTATTTTCAATGATACACTGCATATTACGTTATATTTTAAGGTATTTTCAATGATACACTTTATATTACGTTATATTATAAGGTATTTTCAATGATACACTGCATATTACGATATATTATATGGTAATTTCAATGATACACTGCATATTACGTTATATTATAAAGTATTTTCAATGATACACTGCAGATTACATTATATTATATGGTATTTCCAATGATAGACTGCATATTACATTGTATTATAAGGTATTTTCAATGATACACTGCATATTACGTTATATTATAAGGTATTTTCAATGATACACTGCATATTACGTTATATTATAAGCAATTTTCAATGATACACTGCATATTACTTTATATTATAATATATTTTCAATGATACACTACAAATTACGTTATATTATAAGGTATTTTCAATGATACACTGCATATTACGTTATATTATAAGGTATTTTCAATGATACACTGCATATTACGTTATATTATAATGTATTTTCAATGATACACTGCATATTACTTTATATTATAATATATTTTCAATGATACACTGCATATTACTTTATATTATAAGGTATTTTCAATGATACACTACAAATTACGTTATATTATAAGGTATTTTCAATGATACACTGCATATTACGTTATATTATAGGTTATTTTCAATGATACACTGCATATTACATTATTTTATAATGTATTTTCAATGATACACTACAAATTACGTTATATTATAAGGTATTTTCAATGATACACTACAAATTACGATATATTATAAAGTATTTTCAATGATACATTGCATATTACGTTATATTATAAGGTATTTTCAATGATACACTACAATTACGATATATTCTAAAGTATTTTCAATGATACACTGTATATTACGTTATATTATAAGGTATTTTCAATGATACACTGCGTATTACGTTATATTATATGTTATTTTCATTGATAGACTGCATATTACCTTATATAATAAGGTATTTTCAATGATAGACTGCAAATATCACGTTATATTATAAGGTATTTTCAATGATAAACTGCAAATATCACGTTATATTATAAGGTATTTTCAATGATACACTGCATATTACGTTATATTATAAGTTATTTTCAATGATACACTGCATATTACATTATTTTATAATGTATTTTCAATGGGAGACTGCATATTACGTTATATTATAAGCTATTTTCAATGATACACTGCATATTACTTTATATTATAAGGTATTTTCAATAATACACTACAAATTACGTTATATTATAAGTTATTTTCAATGATACACTGCATATTACATTATTTTATAATGTATTTTCAATGGGAGACTGCATATTACGTTATATTATAAGCTATTTCCAATGATACACTGCATATTACGTTATATTATAAGGTATTTTCAATGATACACTGCATATTACCTTATATTATAATGTATTTTCATTGATAGACTAGAATTACCATATATTCTACGGTATTTTCAATGATACACCGCATATTACGTTATATTATAAGGTATTTTCAATGATACACTACAAATTACGATATATTATAAGGTATTTTCAATGATACACTGCATATTACGTTATATTATAAGGTATTTTCAATGATACACTGCATATTACGTTATTATTATAAGGTATTTTCAATGATACACTGCATATTACATTACATTATAAGTTATTTTCAATGATACACTGCATATTACGTTATATTGTAAGGTAATTTCAATAACACACAGCATATTATGTTATATTATAAGGTATTTTCAATGATACACTGCATATTACGATATATTATATGGTATTTCCAATGATACAGTGTATATTACGTTATATTATAAGGTATTTTCAATGATACACTGCATATTACGTTATATTTTAAGGTATTTTCAATGATACACTTTATATTACGTTATATTATAAGGTATTTTCAATGATACACTGCATATTACGATATATTATATGGTAATTTCAATGATACACTGCATATTACGTTATATTATAAAGTATTTTCAATGATACACTGCAGATTACATTATATTATATGGTATTTCCAATGATAGACTGCATATTACATTGTATTATAAGGTATTTTCAATGATACACTGCATATTACGTTATATTATAAGGTATTTTCAATGATACACTGCATATTACGTTATATTATAAGCAATTTTCAATGATACACTGCATATTACTTTATATTATAATATATTTTCAATGATACACTACAAATTACGTTATATTATAAGGTATTTTCAATGATACACTGCATATTACGTAATATTATAAGGTATTTTCAATGATACACTGCATATTACGTTATATTATAATGTATTTTCAATGATACACTGCATATTACTTTATATTATAATATATTTTCAATGATACACTGCATATTACTTTATATTATAAGGTATTTTCAATGATACACTACAAATTACGTTATATTATAAGGTATTTTCAATGATACACTGCATATTACGTTATATTACAGGTTATTTTCAATGATACACTGCATATTACATTATTTTATAATGTATTTTCAATGATACACTACAAATTACGTTATATTATAAGGTATTTTCAATGATACACTGTATATTACGTTATATTATAAGGTATTTTCAATGATACACTGCGTATTACGTTATATTATATGTTATTTTCATTGATAGACTGCATATTACCTTATATAATAAGGTATTTTCAATGATAGACTGCAAATATCACGTTATATTATAAGGTATTTTCAATGATAAACTGCAAATATCACGTTATATTATAAGGTATTTTCAATGATACACTGCATATTACGTTATATTATAAGTTATTTTCAATGATACACTGCATATTACATTATTTTATAATGTATTTTCAATGGGAGACTGCATATTACGTTATATTATAAGCTATTTTCAATGATACACTGCATATTACTTTATATTATAAGGTATTTTCAATAATACACTACAAATTACGTTATATTATAAGGTATTTTCAATGATACACTGCATATTACGTTATATTATAAGCTATTTTCAATGATACACTGCATATTACTTTATATTATAAGGTATTTTCAATGATACACTACAAATTACGTTATATTATAAGGTATTTTCAATGATACACTACAAATTACGATATATTATAAAGTATTTTCAATGATACATTGCATATTACTTTATATTATAAGGTATTTTCAATGATAGACTGCATATTACGTTATATTATATGGTATTTCCAATGATAGACTGCATATTACATTGTATTATAAGGTATTTTCAATGATACACTGCATATTACGTTATATTATAAGGTATTTTCAATGATACACTGCATATTACGTTATATTATAAGCTATTTTCAATGATACACTGCATATTACTTTATATTATAATATATTTTCAATGATACACTACAAATTACGATATATTATAAGGTATTTTCAATGATACACTGCATATTACGTTATATTATAAGGTATTTTCAATGATACACAGAATATTACGTTATATTATAAGGTATTTTCAATGATAAACTACTATATATTATAAGGTATATTCAATGATACACTACAAATTACGATATATTATAAGGTACTTTCAATGATACACTGCATATTACATTACATTATAAGTTATTTTCAATGATACACTGCATATTACGTTATATTGTAAGGTAATTTCAATAACACACAGCATATTATGTTATATTATAAGGTATTTTCAATGATACACTGCATATTACGATATATTATATGGTATTTCCAATGATACAGTGTATATTACGTTATATTATAAGGTATTTTCAATGATACACTGCATATTACGTTATATTTTAAGGTATTTTCAATGATACACTTTATATTACGTTATATTGTAAGGTAATTTCAATAACACACAGCATATTATGTTATATTATAAGGTATTTTCAATGATACACTGCATGTTACGATATATTATATGGTATTTCCAATGATACACTGTATATTACCTTATATTATAAGGTATTTTCAATGATACACTGCATATTACGTTATATTATAAGGTATTTTCAATGATACACTGCATATTACGATATATTATAAGGTAATTTCAATGATACACTGCATATTACGTTATATTATAAAGTATTTTCAATGATACACTTTATATTACGTTATATTTTAAGGTATTTTCAATGATACACTGCATATTACGTTATATTTTAAGGTATTTTCAATGATACACTGCATATTACAATACATTATAAGGTATTTTCAATGATACACTGCATATTACATTGTATTATAAGGTATTTCCAATGATACACTGCATATTACGTTATATTATAAGGTATTTTCAATGATACACTGCATATTACCTTATATTATAATGTATTTTCATTGATAGACTAGAATTACCATATATTCTACGGTATTTTCAATGATACACCGCATATTACGTTATATTATAAGGTATTTTCAATGATACACTACAAATTACGATATATTATAAGGTATTTTCAATGATACACTGCATATTACGTTATATTATAAGGTATTTTCAATGATACACTGCATATTACGTTATTATTATAAGGTATTTTCAATGATACACTGCATATTACATTACATTATAAGTTATTTTCAATGATACACTGCATATTACGTTATATTGTAAGGTAATTTCAATAACACACAGCATATTATGTTATATTATAAGGTATTTTCAATGATACACTGCATATTACGATATATTATATGGTATTTCCAATGATACAGTGTATATTACGTTATATTATAAGGTATTTTCAATGATACACTGCATATTACGTTATATTTTAAGGTATTTTCAATGATACACTTTATATTACGTTATATTATAAGGTATTTTCAATGATACACTGCATATTACGATATATTATATGGTAATTTCAATGATACACTGCATATTACGTTATATTATAAAGTATTTTCAATGATACACTGCATATTACATTATATTATATGGTATTTCCAATGATAGACTGCATATTACATTGTATTATAAGGTATTTTCAATGATACACTGCATATTACGTTATATTATAAGGTATTTTCAATGATACACTGCATATTACGTTATATTTTAAGGTATTTTCAATGATACACTGCATATTACAATACATTATAAGGTATTTTCAATGATACACTGCATATTACATTGTATTATAAGGTATTTCCAATGATACACTGCATATTACGTTATATTATAAGGTATTTTCAATGATACACTGCATATTACCTTATATTATAATGTATTTTCATTGATAGACTAGAATTACCATATATTCTACGGTATTTTCAATGATACACCGCATATTACGTTATATTATAAGGTATTTTCAATGATACACTACAAATTACGATATATTATAAGGTATTTTCAATGATACACTGCATATTACGTTATATTATAAGGTATTTTCAATGATACACTGCATATTACGTTATTATTATAAGGTATTTTCAATGATACACTGCATATTACATTACATTATAAGTTATTTTCAATGATACACTGCATATTACGTTATATTGTAAGGTAATTTCAATAACACACAGCATATTATGTTATATTATAAGGTATTTTCAATGATACACTGCATATTACGATATATTATATGGTATTTCCAATGATACAGTGTATATTACGTTATATTATAAGGTATTTTCAATGATACACTGCATATTACGTTATATTTTAAGGTATTTTCAATGATACACTTTATATTACGTTATATTATAAGGTATTTTCAATGATACACTGCATATTACGATATATTATATGGTAATTTCAATGATACACTGCATATTACGTTATATTATAAAGTATTTTCAATGATACACTGCATATTACATTATATTATATGGTATTTCCAATGATAGACTGCATATTACATTGTATTATAAGGTATTTTCAATGATACACTGCATATTACGTTATATTATAAGGTATTTTCAATGATTCACTGCATATTACGTTATATTATAAGCAATTTTCAATGATACACTGCATATTACTTTATATTATAATATATTTTCAATGATACACTTCAAATTACGTTATATTATAAGGTATTTTCAATGATACACTGCATATTACGTAATATTATAAGGTATTTTCAATGATACACTGCATACTACGTTATATTATAAGGTATTTTCAATGATACACTGCGTATTACGTTATATTATATGTTATTTTCATTGATAGACTGCATATTACCTTATATAATAAGGTATTTTCAATGATAGACTGCAAATATCACGTTATATTATAAGGTATTTTCAATGATAGACTGCAAATATCACGTTATATTATAAGGTATTTTCAATGATACACTGCATATTACGTTATATTATAAGTTATTTTCAATGATACACTGCATATTACATTATTTTATAATGTATTTTCAATGGGAGACTGCATATTACGTAATATTATAAGGTATTTTCAATGATACACTGCATATTACGTTATATTATAATGTATTTTCAATGATACACTGCATATTACTTTATATTATAATATATTTTCAATGATACACTGCATATTACTTTATATTATAAGGTATTTTCAATGATACACTACAAATTACGTTATATTATAAGGTATTTTCAATGATACACTGCATATTACGTTATATTATAGGTTATTTTCAATGATACACTGCATATTACATTATTTTATAATGTATTTTCAATGATACACTACAAATTACGTTATATTATAAGGTATTTTCAATGATACACTACAAATTACGATATATTATAAAGTATTTTCAATGATACATTGCATATTACGTTATATTATAAGGTATTTTCAATGATACACTACAATTACGATATATTCTAAAGTATTTTCAATGATACACTGTATATTACGTTATATTATAAGGTATTTTCAATGATACACTGCGTATTACGTTATATTATATGTTATTTTCATTGATAGACTGCATATTACCTTATATAATAAGGTATTTTCAATGATAGACTGCAAATATCACGTTATATTATAAGGTATTTTCAATGATAAACTGCAAATATCACGTTATATTATAAGGTATTTTCAATGATACACTGCATATTACGTTATATTATAAGTTATTTTCAATGATACACTGCATATTACATTATTTTATAATGTATTTTCAATGGGAGACTGCATATTACGTTATATTATAAGCTATTTTCAATGATACACTGCATATTACTTTATATTATAAGGTATTTTCAATAATACACTACAAATTACGTTATATTATAAGGTATTTTCAATGATACACTGCATATTACGTTATATTATAAGCTATTTTCAATGATACACTGCATATTACTTTATATTATAAGGTATTTTCAATGATACACTACAAATTACGTTATATTATAAGGTATTTTCAATGATACACTACAAATTACGATATATTATAAAGTATTTTCAATGATACATTGCATATTACGTTATATTATAAGGTATTTTCAATGATAGACTGCATATTACGTTATATTATATGGTATTTCCAATGATAGACTGCATATTACATTGTATTATAAGGTATTTTCAATGATACACTGCATATTACGTTATATTATAAGGTATTTTCAATGATAGACTGCATATTACGTTATATTATAAGCTATTTTCAATGATACACTGCATATTACTTTATATTATAATATATTTTCAATGATACACTACAAATTACGATATATTATAAGGTATTTTCAATGATACACTGCATATTACGTTATATTATAAGGTATTTTCAATGATACACAGAATATTACGTTATATTATAAGGTATTTTCAATGATAAACTACTATATATTATAAGGTATATTCAATGATACACTACAAATTACGATATATTATAAGGTACTTTCAATGATACACTGCATATTACATTACATTATAAGTTATTTTCAATGATACACTGCATATTACGTTATATTGTAAGGTAATTTCAATAACACACAGCATATTATGTTATATTATAAGGTATTTTCAATGATACACTGCATATTACGATATATTATATGGTATTTCCAATGATACAGTGTATATTACGTTATATTATAAGGTATTTTCAATGATACACTGCATATTACGTTATATTATAAGGTATTTTCAATGATACACTGCATATTACGATATATTATAAGGTAATTTCAATGATACACTGCATATTACGTTATATTATAAAGTATTTTCAATGATACACTTTATATTACGTTATATTTTAAGGTATTTTCAATGATACACTGCATATTACGTTATATTTTAAGGTATTTTCAATGATACACTGCATATTACAATACATTATAAGGTATTTTCAATGATACACTGCATATTACATTGTATTATAAGGTATTTCCAATGATACACTGCATATTACGTTATATTATAAGGTATTTTCAATGATACACTGCATATTACCTTATATTATAATGTATTTTCATTGATAGACTAGAATTACCATATATTCTACGGTATTTTCAATGATACACCGCATATTACGTTATATTATAAGGTATTTTCAATGATACACTACAAATTACGATATATTATAAGGTATTTTCAATGATACACTGCATATTACGTTATATTATAAGGTATTTTCAATGATACACTGCATATTACGTTATTATTATAAGGTATTTTCAATGATACACTGCATATTACATTACATTATAAGTTATTTTCAATGATACACTGCATATTACGTTATATTGTAAGGTAATTTCAATAACACACAGCATATTATGTTATATTATAAGGTATTTTCAATGATACACTGCATATTACGATATATTATATGGTATTTCCAATGATACAGTGTATATTACGTTATATTATAAGGTATTTTCAATGATACACTGCATATTACGTTATATTTTAAGGTATTTTCAATGATACACTTTATATTACGTTATATTATAAGGTATTTTCAATGATACACTGCATATTACGATATATTATATGGTCATTTCAATGATACACTGCATATTACGTTATATTATAAAGTATTTTCAATGATACACTGCATATTACATTATATTATATGGTATTTCCAATGATAGACTGCATATTACATTGTATTATAAGGTATTTTCAATGATACACTGCATATTACGTTATATTATAAGGTATTTTCAATGATACACTGCATATTACGTTATATTATAAGCAATTTTCAATGATACACTGCATATTACTTTATATTATAATATATTTTCAATGATACACTTCAAATTACGTTATATTATAAGGTATTTTCAATGATACACTGCATATTACGTAATATTATAAGGTATTTTCAATGATACACTGCATACTACGTTATATTATAAGGTATTTTCAATGATACACTGCGTATTACGTTATATTATATGTTATTTTCATTGATAGACTGCATATTACCTTATATAATAAGGTATTTTCAATGATAGACTGCAAATATCACATTATATTATAAGGTATTTTCAATGATAGACTGCAAATATCACGTTATATTATAAGGTATTTTCAATGATACACTGCATATTACGTTATATTATAAGTTATTTTCAATGATACACTGCATATTACATTATTTTATAATGTATTTTCAATGGGAGACTGCATATTACGTTATATTATAAGGTATTTTCAATGATACACTGCATATTACGTAATATTATAAGGTATTTTCAATGATACACTGCATATTACGTTATATTATAATGTATTTTCAATGATACACTGCATATTACTTTATATTATAATATATTTTCAATGATACACTGCATATTACTTTATATTATAAGGTATTTTCAATGATACACTACAAATTACGTTATATTATAAGGTATTTTCAATGATACACTGCATATTACGTTATATTATAGGTTATTTTCAATGATACACTGCATATTACATTATTTTATAATGTATTTTCAATGATACACTACAAATTACGTTATATTATAAGGTATTTTCAATGATACACTACAAATTACGATATATTATAAAGTATTTTCAATGATACATTGCATATTACGTTATATTATAAGGTATTTTCAATGATACACTACAATTACGATATATTCTAAAGTATTTTCAATGATACACTGTATATTACGTTATATTATAAGGTATTTTCAATGATAGACTGCATATTACGTTATATTATATGGTATTTCCAATGATAGACTGCATATTACATTGTATTATAAGGTATTTTCAATGATACACTGCATATTACGTTATATTATAAGGTATTTTCAATGATACACTGCATATTACGTTATATTATAAGGTATTTTCAATGATACACAGAATATTACGTTATATTATAAGGTATTTTCAATGATAAACTACTATATATTATAAGGTATATTCAATGATACACTACAAATTACGATATATTATAAGGTACTTTCAATGATACACTGCATATTACATTACATTATAAGTTATTTTCAATGATACACTGCATATTACGTTATATTGTAAGGTAATTTCAATAACACACAGCATATTATGTTATATTATAAGGTATTTTCAATGATACACTGCATATTACGATATATTATATGGTATTTCCAATGATACACTGTATATTACGTTATATTATAAGGTATTTTCAATGATACACTGCATATTACGTTATATTTTAAGGTATTTTCAATGATACACTTTATATTACGTTATATTGTAAGGTAATTTCAATAACACACAGCATATTATGTTATATTATAAGGTATTTTCAATGATACACTGCATGTTACGATATATTATATGGTATTTCCAATGATACACTGTATATTACGTTATATTATAAGGTATTTTCAATGATACACTGCATATTACGTTATATTATAAGGTATTTTCAATGCTACACAGAATATTACGTTATATTATAAGGTATTTTCAATGATAAACTACTATATATTATAAGGTATTTTCAATGATACACTACAAATTACGATATATTATAAGGTACTTTCAATGATACACTGCATATTACGTTATATTATAAGGTATTTTCATTGATACACTACAAATTACCATATATTATAAGGTATTTTCAATGATACACTACAAATTACGATATATTATAAGGTATTTTCAATGATACACTGCATATTACGTTATATTATAAGGTATTTTCAATGATACACAGAATATTACGTTATTATTATAAGGTATTTTCAATGATACACTGCATATTACATTACATTATAAGTTATTTTCAATGATACACTGCATATTACGTTATATTTTAAGGTAATTTCAATAACACACAGCATATTATGTTATATTATAAGGTATTTTCAATGATACACTGCATATTACGATATATTATATGGTATTTCCAATGATACAGTGTATATTACGTTATATTATAAGGTATTTTCAATGATACACTGCATATTACGTTATATTATAAGGTATTTTCAATGATACACTTTATATTACGTTATATTATAAGGTATTTTCAATGATACACTGCATATTACGATATATTATATGGTAATTTCAATGATACACTGCATATTACGTTATATTATAAAGTATTTTCAATGATACACTGCAGATTACATTATATTATATGGTATTTCCAATGATAGACTGCATATTACATTGTATTATAAGGTATTTTCAATGATACACTGCATATTACGTTATATTATAAGGTATTTTCAATGATACACTGCATATTACGTTATATTATAAGGTATTTTCAATGATACACTGCATATTACTTTATATTATAATATATTTTCAATGATACACTACAAATTACGGTATATTATAAGGTATTTTCAATGATACACTGCATATTACGTTATATTATAAGGTATTTTCAATGATACACTGCATATTACGTTATATTATAAGGTATTTTCAATGATACACTGCATATTACGTTATATGATAAGGTATTTTCAATGATACACTGCATATTACGTTATATTATAAGGTATTTTCAATGATAAACTACTATATATTATAAGGTTTTTTCAATGATGCACTGCATATTACGTTCTACTATAAGGTATTTTCAATGATACACTACAAATTACGATATATTATAAGGTATTTTCAATGATACACTGCATATTACGTTATATTATAAGGTATTTTCATTGATAGACTAGAATTACCATATATTCTAAGGTATTTTCAATGATACACTTCAAATTACGATATATTATAAGGTATTTTCAATGATACACTGCATATTACGTTATATTATAAGGTATTTTCAATGATACACAGAATATTACGTTATATTATAAGGTATTTTCAATGATAAACTACTATATATTATAAGGTATATTCAATGATACACTACAAATTACGATATATTATAAGGTACTTTCAATGATACACTGCATATTACATTACATTATAAGTTATTTTCAATGATACACTGCATATTACGTTATATTGTAAGGTAATTTCAATAACACACAGCATATTATGTTATATTATAAGGTATTTTCAATGATACACTGCATATTACGATATATTATATGGTATTTCCAATGATACACTGTATATTACGTTATATTATAAGGTATTTTCAATGATACACTGCATATTACGTTATATTTTAAGGTATTTTCAATGATACACTTTATATTACGTTATATTGTAAGGTAATTTCAATAACACACAGCATATTATGTTATATTATAAGGTATTTTCAATGATACACTGCATGTTACGATATATTATATGGTATTTCCAATGATACACTGTATATTACGTTATATTATAAGGTATTTTCAATGATACACTGCATATTACGTTATATTATAAGGTATTTTCAATGCTACACAGAATATTACGTTATATTATAAGGTATTTTCAATGATAAACTACTATATATTATAAGGTATTTTCAATGATACACTACAAATTACGATATATTATAAGGTACTTTCAATGATACACTGCATATTACGTTATATTATAAGGTATTTTCATTGATACACTACAAATTACCATATATTATAAGGTATTTTCAATGATACACTACAAATTACGATATATTATAAGGTATTTTCAATGATACACTGCATATTACGTTATATTATAAGGTATTTTCAATGATACACAGAATATTACGTTATTATTATAAGGTATTTTCAATGATACACTGCATATTACATTACATTATAAGTTATTTTCAATGATACACTGCATATTACGTTATATTTTAAGGTAATTTCAATAACACACAGCATATTATGTTATATTATAAGGTATTTTCAATGATACACTGCATATTACGATATATTATATGGTATTTCCAATGATACAGTGTATATTACGTTATATTATAAGGTATTTTCAATGATACACTGCATATTACGTTATATTTTAAGGTATTTTCAATGATACACTTTATATTACGTTATATTATAAGGTATTTTCAATGATACACTGCATATTACGATATATTATATGGTAATTTCAATGATACACTGCATATTACGTTATATTATAAAGTATTTTCAATGATACACTGCATATTACATTATATTATATGGTATTTCCAATGATAGACTGCATATTACATTGTATTATAAGGTATTTTCAATGATACACTGCATATTACGTTATATTATAAGGTATTTTCAATGATACACTGCATATTACGTTATATTATAAGCTATTTTCAATGATACACTGCATATTACTTTATATTATAATATATTTTCAATGATACACTACAAATTACGGTATATTATAAGGTATTTTCAATGATACACTGCATATTACGTTATATTATAAGGTATTTTCAATGATACACTGCATATTACGTTATATTATAAGGTATTTTCAATGATACACTGCATATTACGTTATATGATAAGGTATTTTCAATGATACACTGCATATTACGTTATATTATAAGGTATTTTCAATGATAAACTACTATATATTATAAGGTTTTTTCAATGATGCACTGCATATTACGTTCTACTATAAGGTATTTTCAATGATACACTACAAATTACGATATATTATAAGGTATTTTCAATGATACACTGCATATTACGTTATATTATAAGGTATTTTCATTGATAGACTAGAATTACCATATATTCTAAGGTATTTTCAATGATACACTTCAAATTACGATATATTATAAGGTATTTTCAATGATACACTGCATATTACGTTATACTATAAGGTATTTTCAATGATACAATACAAATTACGATATATTATAAGGTATTTTCAATGATACACTGCATATTACGTTATATTATAAGGTATTTTCATTGATAGACTAGAATTACCATATATTCTAAGGTATTTTCAATGATACACTGCATATTACGTTATATTATAAGGTATTTTCAATGATAAACTACTATATATTATAAGGTATTTTCACTGATACACTGCATGTTACGTTATATTATAAGGTATTTTCATTGATAGACTAGAATTACCATATATTCTAAGGTATTTTCAATGATACACTGCATATTACGTTATATCATAAGGTATTTTCAATGATACACTGCATATTAAGTTATATTATAAGGTATTTTCAATGATACACTGCATATTAAGTTATATTATAAGGTATTTTCAAGGATACACCGCATATTACGTTATATTATAAGGTATTTTCAATGATACACTGCATATTACGTTATATTATAAGGTATTTTCAATGATAAACTACTATATATTATAAGGTTTTTTCAATGATGCACTGCATATTACGTTCTACTATAAGGTATTTTCAATGATACACTACAAATTACGATATATTATAAGGTATTTTCAATGATACACTGCATATTACGTTATATTATAAGGTATTTTCATTGATAGACTAGAATTACCATATATTCTAAGGTATTTTCAATGATACACTTCAAATTACGATATATTATAAGGTATTTTCAATGATACACTGCATATTACGTTATATTATAAGGTATTTTCAATGATACACTGCATATTACGTTATATTATAAGGTATTTTCAATGATAAACTACTATATATTATAAGGTATATTCAATGATACACTACAAATTACGATATATTATAAGGTACTTTCAATGATACACTGCATATTACATTACATTATAAGTTATTTTCAATGATACACTGCATATTACGTTATATTGTAAGGTAATTTCAATAACACACAGCATATTATGTTATATTATAAGGTATTTTCAATGATACACTGCATATTACGATATATTATATGGTATTTCCAATGATACACTGTATATTACGTTATATTATAAGGTATTTTCAATGATACACTGCATATTACGTTATATTTTAAGGTATTTTCAATGATACACTTTATATTACGTTATATTGTAAGGTAATTTCAATAACACACAGCATATTATGTTATATTATAAGGTATTTTCAATGATACACTGCATGTTACGATATATTATATGGTATTTCCAATGATACACTGTATATTACGTTATATTATAAGGTATTTTCAATGATACACTGCATATTACGTTATATTATAAGGTATTTTCAATGCTACACAGAATATTACGTTATATTATAAGGTATTTTCAATGATAAACTACTATATATTATAAGGTATTTTCAATGATACACTACAAATTACGATATATTATAAGGTACTTTCAATGATACACTGCATATTACGTTATATTATAAGGTATTTTCATTGATACACTACAAATTACCATATATTATAAGGTATTTTCAATGATACACTACAAATTACGATATATTATAAGGTATTTTCAATGATACACTGCATATTACGATATATTATAAGGTATTTTCAATGATACACAGAATATTACGTTATTATTATAAGGTATTTTCAATGATACACTGCATATTACATTACATTATAAGTTATTTTCAATGATACACTGCATATTACGTTATATTTTAAGGTAATTTCAATAACACACAGCATATTATGTTATATTATAAGGTATTTTCAATGATACACTGCATATTACGATATATTATATGGTATTTCCAATGATACAGTGTATATTACGTTATATTATAAGGTATTTTCAATGATACACTGCATATTACGTTATATTTTAAGGTATTTTCAATGATACACTTTATATTACGTTATATTATAAGGTATTTTCAATGATACACTGCATATTACGATATATTATATGGTAATTTCAATGATACACTGCATATTACGTTATATTATAAAGTATTTTCAATGATACACTGCAGATTACATTATATTATATGGTATTTCCAATGATAGACTGCATATTACATTGTATTATAAGGTATTTTCAATGATACACTGCATATTACGTTATATTATAAGGTATTTTCAATGATACACTGCATATTACGTTATATTATAAGGTATTTTCAATGATACACTGCATATTACTTTATATTATAATATATTTTCAATGATACACTACAAATTACGGTATATTATAAGGTATTTTCAATGATACACTGCATATTACGTTATATTATAAGGTATTTTCAATGATACACTGCATATTACGTTATATTATAAGGTATTTTCAATGATACACTGCATATTACGTTATATGATAAGGTATTTTCAATGATACACTGCATATTACGTTATATTATAAGGTATTTTCAATGATAAACTACTATATATTATAAGGTTTTTTCAATGATGCACTGCATATTACGTTCTACTATAAGGTATTTTCAATGATACACTACAAATTACGATATATTATAAGGTATTTTCAATGATACACTGCATATTACGTTATATTATAAGGTATTTTCATTGATAGACTAGAATTACCATATATTCTAAGGTATTTTCAATGATACACTTCAAATTACGATATATTATAAGGTATTTTCAATGATACACTGCATATTACGTTATACTATAAGGTATTTTCAATGATACAATACAAATTACGATATATTATAAGGTATTTTCAATGATACACTGCATATTACGTTATATTATAAGGTATTTTCATTGATAGACTAGAATTACCATATATTCTAAGGTATTTTCAATGATACACTGCATATTACGTTATATTATAAGGTATTTTCAATGATAAACTACTATATATTATAAGGTATTTTCACTGATACACTGCATATTACGTTATATTATAAGGTATTTTCATTGATAGACTAGAATTACCATATATTCTAAGGTATTTTCAATGATACACTGCATATTACGTTATATCATAAGGTATTTTCAATGATACACTGCATATTAAGTTATATTATAAGGTATTTTCAATGATACACTGCATATTAAGTTATATTATAAGGTATTTTCAAGGATACACCGCATATTACGTTATATTATAAGGTATTTTCAATGATACACTGCATATTACGTTATATTATAAGGTATTTTCAATGATACACTACAAATTACGATATGTTATAAGGTATTTTCAATGATACACTGCATATTACGTTATATTATAAGGTATTTTCAATGATACACTGCATATTACGTTATATGATAAGGTATTTTCTATGATACACTGCATATTACGTTATATTATAAGGTATTTTCAATGATACCCTGCATATTTCGTTATATTATAAGGTATTTTCAATGATACACTACAAATTACGATACATTATAAGGTATTTTCAATGATACACTGCATATTACGTTATATGAGTATGTATTTCCATTGATACACTACAAATTACGATATATTATAAGGTATTTTCAATGATACCCTGCATATTTCGTTATATTATAAGGTATTTTCAATGATACACTGCATATTACGTTATATTATAAGGTATTTTCAATGATACACTACAAATTACAATATATTATAAGGTATTTTCAATGATACCCTGCATATTACGTTAAATTATAAGGTATTTTCAATGATACACTGCATATTACGTGATATTATAAGGTATTTTCAATGATGCACTGCATATTACGTTATACTATAAGGTATTTTCAATGATACACAGAATATTACGTAATATTATAAGGTATTTTCAATGATAAACTACTATATATTATAAGGTATTTTCAATGATACACTACAAATTACGATATATTATAAGGTATTTTCAATGATACACTGCATATTACGTTATATTATAAGGTATTTTCAATGAAAAACTACTATATATTATAAGGTATTTTCAATGATACACTGCATATTACGTTATATTATAAGTATTTTCAATGGTATACTGCATATTACGTTATTTTATAAGGTATTTTTAATGATATATATCATATTACGTTATATTATAAGGTATTTTCAATGACAGACTGCATATTACATTATTTTATAATGTATTTTCAATGGTAGACTGCATATTACGTTATATTATAAGGTATTTTCAATGATACACCGCATATTACGTTATATTATAAGGTATTTTCAATGATACACTGCATATTACGTTATATTATAAGGTATTTACAATGATACACTGCATATTACGTTATATGATAAGGTATTTTCAATGATACACTGCATATTACGTTATATTATAAGGTTTTTTCAATGATGCACTGCATATTACGTTATACTATAAGGTATTTTCAATGATACACTACAAATTACGATATATTATAAGGTATTTTCAATGATACACTGCATATTACGTTATATTATAAGGTATTTTCATTGATAGACTAGAATTACCATATATTCTAAGGTATTTTCAATGATACACTACAAATTACGATATATTATAAGGTATTTTCAATGATACCCTGCATATTAAGTTATATTATAAGGTATTTTCAATGATAAACTGCTATATATTATAAGGTATGTTCTATGATACACTGCATATTACGTTATATTATAAGGTATTTTCAAAGATACACTACAAATTACGATACATTATAAGGTATTTTCAATGATACACTGCATATTACGTTATATGAGAAGGTATTTCCATTGATACACTACAAATTACGATATATTATAAGGTATTTTCAATGATTCCCTGCATATTTCGTTATATTATAAGGTATTTTCAATGATACACTACAAATTACGATACATTATAAGGTATTTTCAATGATACACTGCATATTACGTTATATGAGTAGGTATTTCCATTGATACACTACAAATTACGATATATTATAAGGTATTTTCAATGATACCCTGCATATTTCGTTATATTATAAGGTATTTTCAATGATACACTGCATATTACGTTATATTATAAGGTATTTTCAATGATACACTACAAATTACGATATATTATAAGGTATTTTCAATGATACCCTGCATATTACGTTAAATTATAAGGTATTTTCAATGATACACTACAAATTACGATATATTATAAGGTATTTTCAATGATACACTGCATATTACGTTATATTATAAGGTATTTTCTATGATACACTGCATATTACGTTATATTATAAGGTATTTTCAATGATACACTGCATATTACGTTATATGATAAGGTATTTTCAATGATACACTGCATATTACGTTATATTATAAGGTATTTTCAATGATAAACTACTATATATTATAAGGTTTTTTCAATGATGCACTGCATATTACGTTCTACTATAAGGTATTTTCAATGATACACTACAAATTACGATATATTATAAGGTATTTTCAATGATACACTGCATATTTCGTTATATTATAAGGTATTTTCAATGATACACTGCATATTACGTTATATTATAAGGTATTTTCAATGATACACTACAAATTACGATATATTATAAGGTATTTTCACTGATACCCTGCATATTACGTTAAATTATAAGGTATTTTCAATGATACACTGCATATTACGTGATATTATAAGGTATTTTCAATGATGCACTGCATATTACGTTATACTATAAGGTATTTTCAATGATAAACTACTATATATTATAAGGTTTTTTCAATGATACACTTCAAATTACGATATATTATAAGGTATTTTCAATGATACACTGCATATTACGTTATACTATAAGGTATTTTCAATGATACAATACAAATTACGATATATTATAAGGTATTTTCAATGATACCCTGCATATTAAGTTATATTATAAGGTATTTTCAATGATAAACTGCTATATATTATAAGGTATTTTCAATGATACACTACACATTACGATATATTATAAAGTATTTTCAATGATACACTGCATATTACGTTATATTATAAGGTATTTTCATTGATAGACTAGAATTACCATATATTCTAAGGTATTTTCAATGATACACTGCATATTACGTTATATTATAAGGTATTTTCAATGATAAACTACTATATATTATAAGGTATTTTCACTGATACACTGCATATTACGTTATATTATAAGGTATTTTCATTGATAGACTAGAATTACCATATATTCTAAGGTATTTTCAATGATACACTGCATATTACGTTATATCATAAGGTATTTTCAATGATACACTGCATATTAAGTTATATTATAAGGTATTTTCAATGATACACTGCATATTAAGTTATATTATAAGGTATTTTCAAGGATACACCGCATATTACGTTATATTATAAGGTATTTTCAATGATACACTGCATATTACGTTATATTATAAGGTATTTTCAATGATACACTACAAATTACGATATGTTATAAGGTATTTTCAATGATACACTGCATATTACGTTACATTATAAGTTATTTTCATTGATACACTACAAATTACGATATATTATAAGGTATTTTCAATGATACTGTTACGTCTCACGCGGGGTCCGCGAAGACGTTACGTTTTTACGCGTGCGAATTTATTTTGATGTTTACGGTTCGTTGCGACGTAGGACGAGTTACGTCGTTCCGTCGTCAGAGAGAGAATGTCGGGATGGGATCCCCGGTCGGCTGGACCTAGTCCGCCTGGGCCGTGAATTGGAGTACGCACACGCAAACGGCTGGACCAAGTCCGCCAAGATTGTGGGTGGGTACGGTAGGTCGAACGGCTGGACCCAGTCCGCCTAGTTCGAGGAAAATTGGAGACTTCACAAACGGCTAGACCTAGTCCGCCAAGATTGTGGTAGGTGAGGGAACTCGAACGGCTAGACCCAGTCCGCCTAGTTCGAGGGAAATTGAAGGACGCACAAACGGCTGGACCCAGTCCGCCAGGAATGTGGTAGTGGGGGAGCTCGAGAGGCTAGATCCAGTCCGCCGTGCTCGAACGTGTAGGTATAGGACAGGGGTGAAAAAGTGGTTGGCGACTCCTCTCACGACTAAGGTTCTTGATACACGCACGTTCGCACACGCAAATGAATTTATTCTGTGCTGGTCCGCACGCAGCAATATCGACGTATAAGGGGATTAGGAAGGAGGTGGTGTATCCTCTCAGTTTGAGTTCCAGAACTACAAATAGTTCAAAGTGCTCTCGGTTTCATCATCGAGAATGATGGAAGTAGGTAAATGGTTAAAAGGTTGGATTGAGGAAAGTGAACGCGAACAGTCGTTGCACTGGATGGTGCACCGGAGAATTCTGACTTCAGACTTCAGCTGACTCGTGACTTCGACTGACTCCTGACTTCGACTGACTCCTGACTTCGACTGACTTCGACTGACTCCGACTGATTTCTGAATTCAACTGACTCCTGACTTCGACTGGTTTCGACTGACTCCTGAATTCAACTGACTTCGTAGGTGTCCAGCTGCTTCCCTTATAGTCCAACGTTGGTGGAAGGGGGTAGTCCCAATCACATGTCAAGTTGTTCCAGTGGAAGGGGTAGTGGATCGCTGGAGGTGGATCGACGTTCCTGCGTCTAAGTCCTTTATCGTATTTTGTGAAATAATTCTGTTCTGAGACTATGTCCTTATCGTATTTCGTGAAATAATTCTGTTCTGAGACTATGTCCTTTATCGTATTTCGTGAAATAATTCAGTTCTCAGACTATGTTCTTATCGTATTTCGTGAAATAATTCTGTTCTCAGACTATGTCCTTATCGTATTTCGTGAAATAATTCTGTTCTCAGACTATGTCCTTATCGTATTTCGTGAGATAATTCAGGTGCAGGAATGGTGTTGTCGGTTCGAACTGTCGACTACTAATGATCGATTTGATCCGCTGTCTTGATGATTTCGACTTCTGGTGGGGGTTGCGACGTAGTAGGTTCACTAGACTGGAACGGACCGTATCAATAGGGAAACGGTCCCTTGAAAATTTATTCTTGTGAGATTTGAAATAGTGGCGTATGAATGAGGGGCAGGCCCCTTGAAAATATACCACAGGAACGGCTTGGGCTTGCAAGAGCAGGACGGACTGTGGTGACGAACGTCACAATACACAGCATATTACGTTATATTATAAGGTATTTTCAATGATAAACTACTATATATTATAAGGTATTTTCAATGATACACTGCATATTACGTTATATTATAAGTATTTTCAATGGTATACTGCATATTACGTTATTTTATAAGGTATTTTTAATGATATATATGATATTACGTTATATTATAAGGTATTTTCAATGACAGACTGCATATTACATTATTTTATAATGTATTTTCAATGGTAGACTGCATATTACGTTATATTATATGGTATTTTCAATGATACACCGCATATTACGTTATATTATAAGGTATTTTCAATGATACACAGAATATTACGTTATATTATAAGGTATTTTCAATGATAAACTACTATATATTACAAGGTATTTTCAATGATACACTGCATATTACGTTATATTATAAGGTATTTTCAATGATACACAGAATATTACGTTATATTATAAGGTATTTTCAATGATAAACTACTATATATTACAAGGTATTTTCAATGATACACTGCATATTACGTTATATTATAAGGTATTTTCAATGATACACCGCATATTACGTTATATTATAATGTATTTTCAATGATACACTGCATATTACGTTATATTATAGGGTATTTTCAATGATACACTGCATATTACGTTATATTATTAGGTATTTTCAATGATAGACTGCATATCTCGTTATATTATAAGGTATTTTCAATGATACACTGCATATTACGTTATATTATAAGGTATTTTCAATGATACACTGCATATTACGTTATATTATATGGTATTTCCAATGATAGACTGCATATTACATTGTATTATAAGGTATTTTCAATGATACACTACAAATGACGTTATATTATAAGGTATTTTCAATGATACACTACAAATTACGATATATTATAATGTATTGTCAATGATACATTGCAGATTACGTTATATTATAAGGTATTTTCAATGATACACTACAATTACGATATATTCTAAAGTATTTTCAATGATACACTGTATATTACGTTATAGTATAAGGTATTTTCACTGATACACTGCGTATTACGTTATATTATAAGTTATTTTCATTGATAGACTGCATATTACCTTATATAATAAGGTATTTTCAATGATAGACTGCAAATATCACGTTATATTATAAGGTATTTTCAATGATACACTGCATATTACGTTATATTATATGGTATTTCCAATGATAGACTGCATATTACATTGTATTATAAGGTATTTTCAATGATACACTGCATATTACGTTATATTATAAGGTATTTTCAATGATACACTGCATATTACGTTATATTATAAGCTATTTTCAATGATACACTGCATATCACTTTATATTACAATATATTTTCAATGATACACTACAAATTACGTTATATTATAAGGTATTTTCAATGATACACTACAAATTACGATATATTATAAAGTATTTTCAATGATACATTGCATATTACGTTATATTATAAGGTATTTTCAATGATACACTACAAATTACGATATATTATAAAGTATTTTCAATGATACATTGCATATTACGTTATATTATAAGGTATTTTCAATGATACACTGCATATTGCGTTATATTATAAGGTATTATCAATGATACACTGCATATTACGTTATATTTTAAGGTATTTTCAATGATACACTGCATACTACGTTACATTATCAGGTATTTTCAATGATACACTGCATATTACGTTATATTATAAGGTATTTTCAAT
This sequence comes from Lasioglossum lativentre, assembly GCA_916610255.1. NCBI lineage: Eukaryota > Metazoa > Arthropoda > Insecta > Hymenoptera > Halictidae > Lasioglossum > Lasioglossum lativentre. The sequence continues at coordinate 51,383 of CAKAJI010000929.1, read as the reverse complement.
GATACACTGCATATTACGTTATATTTTATGGTATTTTCAATGATACACTGCATATTACAATACATTATAAGGTATTTTCAATGGGAGACTACATATTACGTTATATTATAAGCTATTTTCAATGATACACTAAAAAATTACGATATATTATAAGGTATTTCCAATGATACTCTGCATATTACGTTATATTATAAGGAATTTTCAATGATACACTGCATATTACGTTATATTATAAGGTATTTTCATTGATAGACTAGAATGACCATATATTCTAAGGTATTTTCAATGATACACTGCATATTACGTTATATTATAAGGTATTTTCAATGATACACTGCATATTACGTTATATTATAAGGTATTTTCAATGATACACTGCATATTACGTTATATTATAAGGTATTTTCAATGATACACAGAATATTACGTTATATTATAAGGTATTTTCAATGATACACTGCATATTACGTTATATTATAAGGTATTTTCAATGATACACCGCATATTACGTTATATTATAATGTATTTTCAATGATACACTGCATATTACGTTATATTATAGGGTATTTTCAATGATACACTGCATATTACGTTATATTATTAGGTATTTTCAATGATAGACTGCATATCTCGTTATATTATAAGGTATTTTCAATGATACACTGCATATCACGTTATATTATAAGGTATTTTCAATGATACACTGCATATTACGTTATATTATATGGTATTTCCAATGATAGACTGCATATTACATTGTATTATAAGGTATTTTCAATGATACACTACAAATGACGTTATATTATAAGGTATTTTCAATGATACACTACAAATTACGATATATTATAATGTATTGTCAATGATACATTGCAGATTACGTTATATTATAAGGTATTTTCAATGATACACTACAATTACGATATATTCTAAAGTATTTTCAATGATACACTGTATATTACGTTATATTATAAGGTATTTTCAATGATACACTGCGTATTACGTTATATTATAAGTTATTTTCATTGATAGACTGCATATTACCTTATATAATAAGGTATTTTCAATGATAGACTGCAAATATCACGTTATATTATAAGGTATTTTCAATGATACACTGCATATCACTTTATATTACAATATATTTTCAATGATACACTACAAATTACGTTATATTATAAGGTATTTTCAATGATACACTACAAATTACGATATATTATAAAGTATTTTCAATGATACATTGCATATTACGTTATATTATAAGGTATTTTCAATGATACACTACAAATTACGATATATTATAAAGTATTTTCAATGATACATTGCATATTACGTTATATTATAAGGTATTTTCAATGATACACTGCATATTGCGTTATATTATAAGGTATTATCAATGATACACTGCATATTACGTTATATTTTAAGGTATTTTCAATGATACACTGCATACTACGTTACATTATCAGGTATTTTCAATGATACACTGCATATTACGTTATATTATAAGGTATTTTCAATGATACACTGCATATTACGTTATATTTTATGGTATTTTCAATGATACACTGCATATTACAATACATTATAAGGTATTTTCAATGGGAGACTACATATTACGTTATATTATAAGCTATTTTCAATGATACACTACAAATTACGATATATTATAAGGTATTTTCAATGATACACTGCGTATTACGTTATATTATAAGTTATTTTCATTGATAGACTGCATATTACCTTATATAATAAGGTATTTTCAATGATAGACTGCAAATATCACGTTATATTATAAGGTATTTTCAATGATACACTGCATATTACGTTATATTATAAGCTATTTTCAATGATATACTGCATATTACTTTATATTATAAGGTATTTTCAATGATACACTACAAATTACGTTATATTATAAGGTATTTTCAATGATACACTACAAATTACGATATAATATAAAGTATTTTCAATGATACATTGCATATTACGTTATATTATAAGGTATTTTCAATGATAGACTGCATATTACGTTATATTATATGGTATTTCCAATGATAGACTGCATATTACATTGTATTATAAGGTATTTTCAATGATACACTACAAATTACCATATATTATAAGGTATTTTCAATGATACACTACAAATTACGATATATTATAAGGTATTTTCAATGATACACTGCATATTACGTTATATTATTAGGTATTTTCAATGATAGACTGCATATCTCGTTATATTATAAGGTATTTTCAATGATACACTGCATATCACGTTATATTATAAGGTATTTTCAATGATACACTGCATATTACGTTATATTATATGGTATTTCCAATGATAGACTGCATATTACATTGTATTATAAGGTATTTTCAATGATACACTACAAATGACGTTATATTATAAGGTATTTTCAATGATACACTACAAATTACGATATATTATAATGTATTGTCAATGATACATTGCAGATTACGTTATATTATAAGGTATTTTCAATGATACACTACAATTACGATATATTCTAAAGTATTTTCAATGATACACTGTATATTACGTTATATTATAAGGTATTTTCAATGATACACTGCGTATTACGTTATATTATAAGTTATTTTCATTGATAGACTGCATATTACCTTATATAATAAGGTATTTTCAATGATAGACTGCAAATATCACGTTATATTATAAGGTATTTTCAATGATACACTGCATATTACGTTATATTATATGGTATTTCCAATGATAGACTGCATATTACATTGTATTATAAGGTATTTTCAATGATACACTGCATATTACGTTATATTATAAGGTATTTTCAATGATACACTGCATATTACGTTATATTATAAGCTATTTTCAATGATACACTGCATATCACTTTATATTACAATATATTTTCAATGATACACTACAAATTACGTTATATTATAAGGTATTTTCAATGATACACTACAAATTACGATATATTATAAAGTATTTTCAATGATACATTGCATATTACGTTATATTATAAGGTATTTTCAATGATACACTACAAATTACGATATATTATAAAGTATTTTCAATGATACATTGCATATTACGTTATATTATAAGGTATTTTCAATGATACACTGCATATTGCGTTATATTATAAGGTATTATCAATGATACACTGCATATTACGTTATATTTTAAGGTATTTTCAATGATACACTGCATACTACGTTACATTATCAGGTATTTTCAATAATACACTGCATATTACGATATATTATATGGTATTTCCAATGATACACTGTATATTACGTTATATTATAAGGTATTTTCAATGATACACTGCATATTACGTTATATTATAAGGTAATTTCAATGATACACTGCATATTACGTTATATTATAAAGTATTTTCAATGATACACTTTATATTACGTTATATTTTAAGGTATTTTCAATGATACACTGCATATTACGTTATATTTTAAGGTATTTTCAATGATACACTGCATATTACAATACATTATAAGGTATTTTCAATGATACTCTGCGTATTACGTTATATTATATGGTATTTCCAATGATAGACTGCATATTACATTGTATTATAAGGTATTTTCAATGATACACTGCATATTACGTTATATTATAAGGTATTTTCAATGATACACTGCATATTACGTTATATTATAAGCTATTTTCAATGATACACTGCATATCACTTTATATTACAATATATTTTCAATGATACACTACAAATTACGTTATATTATAAGGTATTTTCAATGATACACTACAAATTACGATATATTATAAAGTATTTTCAATGATACATTGCATATTACGTTATATTATAAGGTATTTTCAATGATACACTACAAATTACGATATATTATAAAGTATTTTCAATGATACATTGCATATTACGTTATATTATAAGGTATTTTCAATGATACACTGCATATTGCGTTATATTATAAGGTATTATCAATGATACACTGCATATTACGTTATATTTTAAGGTATTTTCAATGATACACTGCATACTACGTTACATTATCAGGTATTTTCAATGATACACTGCATATTACGTTATATTATAAGGTATTTTCAATGATACACTGCATATTACGTTATATTTTATGGTATTTTCAATGATACACTGCATATTACAATACATTATAAGGTATTTTCAATGGGAGACTACATATTACGTTATATTATAAGCTATTTTCAATGATACACTAAAAAATTACGATATATTATAAGGTATTTCCAATGATACTCTGCATATTACGTTATATTATAAGGAATTTTCAATGATACACTGCATATTACGTTATATTATAAGGTATTTTCATTGATAGACTAGAATGACCATATATTCTAAGGTATTTTCAATGATACACTGCATATTACGTTATATTATAAGGTATTTTCAATGATACACTGCATATTACGTTATATTATAAGGTATTTTCAATGATACACTGCATATTACGTTATATTTTATGGTATTTTCAATGATACACTGCATATTACAATACATTATAAGGTATTTTCAATGGGAGACTACATATTACGTTATATTATAAGCTATTTTCAATGATACACTAAAAAATTACGATATATTATAAGGTATTTCCAATGATACTCTGCATATTACGTTATATTATAAGGAATTTTCAATGATACACTGCATATTACGTTATATTATAAGGTATTTTCATTGATAGACTAGAATGACCATATATTCTAAGGTATTTTCAATGATACACTGCATATTACGTTATATTATAAGGTATTTTCAATGATACACTGCATATTACGTTATATTATAAGGTATTTTCAATGATACACTGCATATTACGTTATATTATAAGGTATTTTCAATGATACACAGAATATTACGTTATATTATAAGGTATTTTCAATGATACACTGCATATTACGTTATATTATAAGGTATTTTCAATGATACACCGCATATTACGTTATATTATAATGTATTTTCAATGATACACTGCATATTACGTTATATTATAGGGTATTTTCAATGATACACTGCATATTACGTTATATTATTAGGTATTTTCAATGATAGACTGCATATCTCGTTATATTATAAGGTATTTTCAATGATACACTGCATATCACGTTATATTATAAGGTATTTTCAATGATACACTGCATATTACGTTATATTATATGGTATTTCCAATGATAGACTGCATATTACATTGTATTATAAGGTATTTTCAATGATACACTACAAATGACGTTATATTATAAGGTATTTTCAATGATACACTACAAATTACGATATATTATAATGTATTGTCAATGATACATTGCAGATTACGTTATATTATAAGGTATTTTCAATGATACACTACAATTACGATATATTCTAAAGTATTTTCAATGATACACTGTATATTACGTTATATTATAAGGTATTTTCAATGATACACTGCGTATTACGTTATATTATAAGTTATTTTCATTGATAGACTGCATATTACCTTATATAATAAGGTATTTTCAATGATAGACTGCAAATATCACGTTATATTATAAGGTATTTTCAATGATACACTGCATATTACGTTATATTATATGGTATTTCCAATGATAGACTGCATATTACATTGTATTATAAGGTATTTTCAATGATACACTGCATATTACGTTATATTATAAGGTATTTTCAATGATACACTGCATATTACGTTATATTATAAGCTATTTTCAATGATACACTGCATATCACTTTATATTACAATATATTTTCAATGATACACTACAAATTACGTTATATTATAAGGTATTTTCAATGATACACTACAAATTACGATATATTATAAAGTATTTTCAATGATACATTGCATATTACGTTATATTATAAGGTATTTTCAATGATACACTACAAATTACGATATATTATAAAGTATTTTCAATGATACATTGCATATTACGTTATATTATAAGGTATTTTCAATGATACACTGCATATTGCGTTATATTATAAGGTATTATCAATGATACACTGCATATTACGTTATATTTTAAGGTATTTTCAATGATACACTGCATACTACGTTACATTATCAGGTATTTTCAATGATACACTGCATATTACGTTATATTATAAGGTATTTTCAATGATACACTGCATATTACGTTATATTATAAGGTATTTTCAATGATACACTGCATATTACAATACATTATAAGGTATTTTCAATGGGAGACTACATATTACGTTATATTATAAGCTATTTTCAATGATACACTACAAATTACGATATATTATAAGGTATTTTCAATGATACACTGCGTATTACGTTATATTATAAGTTATTTTCATTGATAGACTGCATATTACCTTATATAATAAGGTATTTTCAATGATAGACTGCAAATATCACGTTATATTATAAGGTATTTTCAATGATACACTGCATATTACGTTATATTATAAGCTATTTTCAATGATACACTGCATATTACTTTATATTATAAGGTATTTTCAATGATACACTACAAATTACGTTATATTATAAGGTATTTTCAATGATACACTACAAATTACGATATAATATAAAGTATTTTCAATGATACATTGCATATTACGTTATATTATAAGGTATTTTCAATGATAGACTGCATATTACGTTATATTATATGGTATTTCCAATGATAGACTGCATATTACATTGTATTATAAGGTATTTTCAATGATACACTACAAATTACCATATATTATAAGGTATTTTCAATGATACACTACAAATTACGATATATTATAAGGTATTTTCAATGATACACTACAAATTACGATATATTATAAGGTATTTTCAATGATACACTGCATATTACGTTATATTATAATGTATTTTCAATGATACACTGCATATTACGTTATATTATAAGCTATTTTCAATGATACACTGCATATTACTTTATATTATAATATATTTTCAATGATACACTACAAATTACGTTATATTATAAGGTATTTTCAATGATACACTACAAATTACGATATATTATAAGGTATTTTCAATGATACACTGCGTATTACGTTATATTATAAGGTATTTTCAATGATACACTACAAATTACCATATATTATAAGGTATTTTCAATGATACACTACAAATTACGATATATTATAAGGTATTTTCAATGATACACTACAAATTACGATATATTATAAGGTATTTTCAATGATACACTGCATATTACGTTATATTATAAGGTATTTTCAATGATACACTACAAATTACCATATATTATAAGATATTTTCAATGATACACTACAAATTACGATATATTATAAGGTATTTTCAATGATACACTGCATATTACGTTATATTATAAGGTATTTTCAATGATACACAGAATATTACGTTATATTATAAGGTATTTTCAATGATAAACTACTATATATTATAAGGTATATTCAATGATACACTACAAATTACGATATATTATAAGGTACTTTCAATGATACACTGCATATTACGTTATATTATAAGGTATTTTCATTGATACACTACAAATTACCATATATTATAAGGTATTTTCAATGATACACTGCATATTACATTACATTATAAGGTATTTTCAATGATACACTGCATATTACGTTATATTGTAAGGTAATTTCAATAACACACAGCATATTATGTTATATTATAAGGTATTTTCAATAATACACTGCATATTACGATATATTATATGGTATTTCCAATGATACACTGTATATTACGTTATATTATAAGGTATTTTCAATGATACACTGCATATTACGTTATATTATAAGGTATTTTCAATGATACACTGCATATTACGTTATATTATAAAGTATTTTCAATGATACACTTTATATTACGTTATATTTTAAGGTATTTTCAATGATACACTGCATATTACGTTATATTTTAAGGTATTTTCAATGATACACTGCATATTACAATACATTATAAGGTATTTTCAATGATACTCTGCGTATTACGTTATATTATAAGTTATTTTCATTGATAGACTGCATATTACCTTATATAATAAGGTATTTTCAATGATAGACTGCAAATATCACGTTATATTATAAGGTATTTTCAATGATACACTGCATATTACGTTATATTATAAGCTATTTTCAATGATATACTGCATATTACTTTATATTATAAGGTATTTTCAATGATACACTACAAATTACGTTATATTATAAGGTATTTTCAATGATACACTACAAATTACGATATAATATAAAGTATTTTCAATGATACATTGCATATTACGTTATATTATAAGGTATTTTCAATGATAGACTGCATATTACGTTATATTATATGGTATTTCCAATGATAGACTGCATATTACATTGTATTATAAGGTATTTTCAATGATACACTACAAATTACCATATATTATAAGGTATTTTCAATGATACACTACAAATTACGATATATTATAAGGTATTTTCAATGATACACTACAAATTACGATATATTATAAGGTATTTTCAATGATACACTGCATATTACGTTATATTATAATGTATTTTCAATGATACACTGCATATTACGTTATATTATAAGCTATTTTCAATGATACACTGCATATTACTTTATATTATAATATATTTTCAATGATACACTACAAATTACGTTATATTATAAGGTATTTTCAATGATACACTACAAATTACGATATATTATAAGGTATTTTCAATGATACACTGCGTATTACGTTATATTATAAGGTATTTTCAATGATACACTACAAATTACCATATATTATAAGGTATTTTCAATGATACACTACAAATTACGATATATTATAAGGTATTTTCAATGATACACTACAAATTACGATATATTATAAGGTATTTTCAATGATACACTGCATATTACGTTATATTATAAGGTATTTTCAATGATACACTACAAATTACCATATATTATAAGGTATTTTCAATGATACACTACAAATTACGATATATTATAAGGTATTTTCAATGATACACTGCATATTACGTTATATTATAAGGTATTTTCAATGATACACAGAATATTACGTTATATTATAAGGTATTTTCAATGATAAACTACTATATATTATAAGGTATATTCAATGATACACTACAAATTACGATATATTATAAGGTACTTTCAATGATACACTGCATATTACGTTATATTATAAGGTATTTTCATTGATACACTACAAATTACCATATATTATAAGGTATTTTCAATGATACACTGCATATTACATTACATTATAAGTTATTTTCAATGATACACTGCATATTACGTTATATTGTAAGGTAATTTCAATAACACACAGCATATTATGTTATATTATAAGGTATTTTCAATAATACACTGCATATTACGATATATTATATGGTATTTCCAATGATACACTGTATATTACGTTATATTATAAGGTATTTTCAATGATACACTGCATATTACGTTATATTATAAGGTAATTTCAATGATACACTGCATATTACGTTATATTATAAAGTATTTTCAATGATACACTTTATATTACGTTATATTTTAAGGTATTTTCAATGATACACTGCATATTACGTTATATTTTAAGGTATTTTCAATGATACACTGCATATTACAATACATTATAAGGTATTTTCAATGATACTCTGCGTATTACGTTATATTATAAGTTATTTTCATTGATAGACTGCATATTACCTTATATAATAAGGTATTTTCAATGATAGACTGCAAATATCACGTTATATTATAAGGTATTTTCAATGATACACTACATATTACGTTATATTATAAGCTATTTTCAATGATACATTGCATATTACGTTATATTATAAGGTATTTTCGATGATAGACTGCATATTACGTTATATTATATGGTATTTCCAATGATAGACTGCATATTACATTGTATTATAAGGTATTTTCAATGATACACTACAAATTACGATATATTATAAGGTATTTTCAATGATACACTGCATATTACGTTATATTATAAGGTATTTTCAATGATACACTACAAATTACGATATATTATAAGGTATTTTCAATGATACACTACAAATTACGATATATTATAAGGTATTTTCAATGATACACTACAAATTACGATATATTATAAGGTATTTTCAATGATACACTGCATATTACGTTATATTATAAGGTATTTTCAATGATACACTACAAATTACCATATATTATAAGGTATTTTCAATGATACACTACAAATTACGATATATTATAAGGTATTTTCAATGATACACTGCATATTACGTTATATTATAAGGTATTTTCAATGATACACAGAATATTACGTTATATTATAAGGTATTTTCAATGATAAACTACTATATATTATAAGGTATATTCAATGATACACTACAAATTACGATATATTATAAGGTACTTTCAATGATACACTACAAATTACGATATATTATAAAGTATTTTCAATGATACACTACAAATTACCATATATTATAAGGTATTTTCAATGATACACTACAAATTACGATATATTATAAGGTATTTTCAATGATACACTGCATATTACGTTATATTATAAGGTATTTTCAATGATACACAGAATATTACGTTATATTATAAGGTATTTTCAATGATACACTGCATATTACATTAGATTATAAGTTATTTTCAATGATACACTGCATATTACGTTATATTGTAAGGTAATTTCAATAACACACAGCATATTATGTTATATTATAAGGTATTTTCAATGATACACTGCATATTACGATATATTATATGGTATTTCCAATGATACACTGTATATTACGTTATATTATAAGGTATTTTCAATGATACACTGCATATTACGTTATATTATAAGGTATTTTCAATGATACACTGCATATTACGATATATTATAAGGTATTTTCAATGATACACTGCATATTACGTTATATTATAAAGTATTTTCAATGATACACTTTATATTACGTTATATTTTAAGGTATTTTCAATGATACACTGCATATTACGTTATATTTTAAGGTATTTTCAATGATACACTGCATATTACAATACATTATAAGGTATTTTCAATGATACACTACAAATTACCATATATTATAAGGTATTTTCAATGATACACTACAAATTACGATATATTATAAGGTATTTTCAATGATACACTACAAATTACGATATATTATAAGGTATTTTCAATGATACACTGCATATTACGTTATATTATAAGGTATTTTCAATGATACACTACAAATTACCATATATTATAAGGTATTTTCAATGATACACTACAAATTACGATATATTATAAGGTATTTTCAATGATACACAGAATATTACGTTATATTATAAGGTATTTTCAATGATAAACTACTATATATTATAAGGTATATTCAATGATACACTACAAATTACGATATATTATAAGGTACTTTCAATGATACACTGCATATTACATTACATTATAAGTTATTTTCAATGATACACTGCATATTACGTTATATTGTAAGGTAATTTCAATAACACACAGCATATTATGTTATATTATAAGGTATTTTCAATGATACACTGCATATTACCTTATATAATAAGGTATTTTCAATGATAGACTGCAAATATCACGTTATATTATAAGGTATTTTCAATGATACACTGCATATTACGTTATATTATAAGCTATTTTCAATGATACACTGCATATTACTTTATATTATAAGGTATTTTCAATGATACACTACAAATTACGTTATATTATAAGGTATTTTCAATGATACACTACAAATTACGATATATTATAAAGTATTTTCAATGATACATTGCATATTACGTTATATTATAAGGTATTTTCAATGATAGACTGCATATTACGTTATATTATATGGTATTTCCAATGATAGACTGCATATTACATTGTATTATAAGGTATTTTCAATGATACACTGCATATTACGTTATATTATAAGGTATTTTCAATGATACACTGCATATTACGTTATATTATAAGCTATTTTCAATGATACACTGCATATTACTTTATATTATAATATATTTTCAATGATACACTACAAACTACGATATATTATAAGGTATTTTCCATGATACACTGCATATTACGTTATATTATAAGGTATTTTCAATGATACACAGAATATTACGTTATATTATAAGGTATTTTCAATGATAAACTACTATATATTATAAGGTATATTCAATGATACACTACAAATTACGATATATTATAAGGTACTTTCAATGATACACTGCATATTACATTACATTATAAGTTATTTTCAATGATACACTGCATATTACGTTATATTGTAAGGTAATTTCAATAACACACAGCATATTATGTTATATTATAAGGTATTTTCAATGATACACTGCATATTACGATATATTATATGGTATTTCCAATGATACACTGTATATTACGTTATATTATAAGGTATTTTCAATGATACACTGCATATTACGTTATATTTTAAGGTATTTTCAATGATACACTTTATATTACGTTATATTGTAAGGTAATTTCAATAACACACAGCATATTATGTTATATTATAAGGTATTTTCAATGATACACTGCATGTTACGATATATTATATGGTATTTCCAATGATACACTGTATATTACGTTATATTATAAGGTATTTTCAATGATACACTGCATATTACGTTATATTATAAGGTATTTTCAATGATACACTGCATATTACGATATATTATAAGGTAATTTCAATGATACACTGCATATTACGTTATATTATAAAGTATTTTCAATGATACACTTTATATTACGTTATATTTTAAGGTATTTTCAATGATACACTGCATATTACGTTATATTTTAAGGTATTTTCAATGATACACTGCATATTACAATACATTATAAGGTATTTTCAATGATACACTGCATATTACATTGTATTATAAGGTATTTCCAATGATACACTGCATATTACGTTATATTATAAGGTATTTTCAATGATACACTGCATATTACCTTATATTATAATGTATTTTCATTGATAGACTAGAATTACCATATATTCTACGGTATTTTCAATGATACACCGCATATTACGTTATATTATAAGGTATTTTCAATGATACACTACAAATTACGATATATTATAAGGTATTTTCAATGATACACTGCATATTACGTTATATTATAAGGTATTTTCAATGATACACTGCATATTACGTTATTATTATAAGGTATTTTCAATGATACACTGCATATTACATTACATTATAAGTTATTTTCAATGATACACTGCATATTACGTTATATTGTAAGGTAATTTCAATAACACACAGCATATTATGTTATATTATAAGGTATTTTCAATGATACACTGCATATTACGATATATTATATGGTATTTCCAATGATACAGTGTATATTACGTTATATTATAAGGTATTTTCAATGATACACTGCATATTACGTTATATTTTAAGGTATTTTCAATGATACACTTTATATTACGTTATATTATAAGGTATTTTCAATGATACACTGCATATTACGATATATTATATGGTAATTTCAATGATACACTGCATATTACGTTATATTATAAGGTATTTTCAATGATACACTGCATATTACGTTATATTATAAGCAATTTTCAATGATACACTGCATATTACTATATATTATAATATATTTTCAATGATACACTACAAATTACGTTATATTATAAGGTATTTTCAATGATACACTGCATATTACGTAATATTATAAGGTATTTTCAATGATACACTGCATATTACGTTATATTATAATGTATTTTCAATGATACACTGCATATTACTTTATATTATAATATATTTTCAATGATACACTGCATATTACTTTATATTATAAGGTATTTTCAATGATACACTACAAATTACGTTATATTATAAGGTATTTTCAATGATACACTGCATATTACGTTATATTATAGGTTATTTTCAATGATACACTACAATTACGATATATTCTAAAGTATTTTCAATGATACACTGTATATTACGTTATATTATAAGGTATTTTCAATGATACACTGCGTATTACGTTATATTATATGTTATTTTCATTGATAGACTGCATATTACCTTATATAATAAGGTATTTTCAATGATAGACTGCAAATATCACGTTATATTATAAGGTATTTTCAATGATAAACTGCAAATATCACGTTATATTATAAGGTATTTTCAATGATACACTACAAATTACGATATATTATAAGGTATTTTCAATGATACACTACAAATTACCATATATTATAAGGTATTTTCAATGATACACTACAAATTACGATATATTATAAGGTATTTTCAATGATACACTACAAATTACGATATATTATAAGGTATTTTCAATGATACACTGCATATTACGTTATATTATAAGGTATTTTCAATGATACACTACAAATTACCATATATTATAAGGTATTTTCAATGATACACTACAAATTACGATATATTATAAGGTATTTTCAATGATACACTGCATATTACGTTATATTATAAGGTATTTTCAATGATACACAGAATATTACGTTATATTATAAGGTATTTTCAATGATAAACTACTATATATTATAAGGTATATTCAATGATACACTACAAATTACGATATATTATAAGGTACTTTCAATGATACACTGCATATTACGTTATATTATAAGGTATTTTCATTGATACACTACAAATTACCATATATTATAAGGTATTTTCAATGATACACTGCATATTACATTACATTATAAGTTATTTTCAATGATACACTGCATATTACGTTATATTGTAAGGTAATTTCAATAACACACAGCATATTATGTTATATTATAAGGTATTTTCAATAATACACTGCATATTACGATATATTATATGGTATTTCCAATGATACACTGTATATTACGTTATATTATAAGGTATTTTCAATGATACACTGCATATTACGTTATATTATAAGGTATTTTCAATGATACACTGCATATTACGTTATATTATAAAGTATTTTCAATGATACACTTTATATTACGTTATATTTTAAGGTATTTTCAATGATACACTGCATATTACGTTATATTTTAAGGTATTTTCAATGATACACTGCATATTACAATACATTATAAGGTATTTTCAATGATACTCTGCGTATTACGTTATATTATAAGTTATTTTCATTGATAGACTGCATATTACCTTATATAATAAGGTATTTTCAATGATAGACTGCAAATATCACGTTATATTATAAGGTATTTTCAATGATACACTACATATTACGTTATATTATAAGCTATTTTCAATGATACATTGCATATTACGTTATATTATAAGGTATTTTCGATGATAGACTGCATATTACGTTATATTATATGGTATTTCCAATGATAGACTGCATATTACATTGTATTATAAGGTATTTTCAATGATACACTACAAATTACGATATATTATAAGGTATTTTCAATGATACACTGCATATTACGTTATATTATAAGGTATTTTCAATGATACACTACAAATTACCATATATTATAAGGTATTTTCAATGATACACTACAAATTACGATATATTATAAGGTATTTTCAATGATACACTACAAATTACGATATATTATAAGGTATTTTCAATGATACACTGCATATTACGTTATATTATAAGGTATTTTCAATGATACACTACAAATTACCATATATTATAAGGTATTTTCAATGATACACTACAAATTACGATATATTATAAGGTATTTTCAATGATACACTGCATATTACGTTATATTATAAGGTATTTTCAATGATAAACAGAATATTACGTTATATTATAAGGTATTTTCAATGATAAACTACTATATATTATAAGGTATATTCAATGATACACTACAAATTACGATATATTATAAGGTACTTTCAATGATACACTACAAATTACGATATATTATAAAGTATTTTCAATGATACACTACAAATTACCATATATTATAAGGTATTTTCAATGATACACTACAAATTACGATATATTATAAGGTATTTTCAATGATACACTGCATATTACGTTATATTATAAGGTATTTTCAATGATACACAGAATATTACGTTATATTATAAGGTATTTTCAATGATACACTGCATATTACATTAGATTATAAGTTATTTTCAATGATACACTGCATATTACGTTATATTGTAAGGTAATTTCAATAACACACAGCATATTATGTTATATTATAAGGTATTTTCAATGATACACTGCATATTACGATATATTATATGGTATTTCCAATGATACACTGTATATTATGTTATATTATAAGATATTTTCAATGATACACTGCATATTACGTTATATTATAAGGTATTTTCAATGATACACTGCATATTACGATATATTATAAGGTAATTTCAATGATACACTGCATATTACGTTATATTATAAAGTATTTTCAATGATACACTTTATATTACGTTATATTTTAAGGTATTTTCAATGATACACTGCATATTACGTTATATTTTAAGGTATTTTCAATGATACACTGCATATTACAATACATTATAAGGTATTTTCAATGATACTCTGCGTATTACGTTATATTATAAGTTATTTTCATTGATAGACTGCATATTACCTTATATAATAAGGTATTTTCAATGATAGACTGCAAATATCACGTTATATTATAAGGTATTTTCAATGATACACTACATATTACGTTATATTATAAGCTATTTTCAATGATACATTGCATATTACGTTATATTATAAGGTATTTTCGATGATAGACTGCATATTACGTTATATTATATGGTATTTCCAATGATAGACTGCATATTACATTGTATTATAAGGTATTTTCAATGATACACTACAAATTACGATATATTATAAGGTATTTTCAATGATACACTGCGTATTACGTTATATTATAAGGTATTTTCAATGATACACTACAAATTACCATATATTATAAGGTATTTTCAATGATACACTACAAATTACGATATATTATAAGGTATTTTCAATGATACACTACAAATTACGATATATTATAAGGTATTTTCAATGATACACTGCATATTACGTTATATTATAAGGTATTTTCATTGATACACTACAAATTACCATATATTATAAGGTACTTTCAATGATACACTGCATATTACATTACATTATAAGTTATTTTCAATGATACACTGCATATTACGTTATATTGTAAGGTAATTTCAATAACACACAGCATATTATGTTATATTATAAGGTATTTTCAATGATACACTGCATATTACCTTATATAATAAGGTATTTTCAATGATAGACTGCAAATATCACGTTATATTATAAGGTATTTTCAATGATACACTGCATATTACGTTATATTATAAGCTATTTTCAATGATACACTGCATATTACTTTATATTATAAGGTATTTTCAATGATACACTACAAATTACGTTATATTATAAGGTATTTTCAATGATACACTACAAATTACGATATATTATAAAGTATTTTCAATGATACATTGCATATTACGTTATATTATAAGGTATTTTCAATGATAGACTGCATATTACGTTATATTATATGGTATTTCCAATGATAGACTGCATATTACATTGTATTATAAGGTATTTTCAATGATACACTGCATATTACGTTATATTATAAGGTATTTTCAATGATACACTGCATATTACGTTATATTATAAGCTATTTTCAATGATACACTGCATATTACTTTATATTATAATATATTTTCAATGATACACTACAAATTACGATATATTATAAGGTATTTTCAATGATACACTGCATATTACGTTATATTATAAGGTATTTTCAATGATACACTACAAATTACCATATATTATAAGGTATTTTCAATGATAAACTACTATATATTATAAGGTATATTCAATGATACACTACAAATTACGATATATTATAAGGTACTTTCAATGATACACTGCATATTACATTACATTATAAGTTATTTTCAATGATACACTGCATATTACGTTATATTGTAAGGTAATTTCAATAACACACAGCATATTATGTTATATTATAAGGTATTTTCAATGATACACTGCATATTACGATATATTATATGGTATTTCCAATGATACACTGCATATTACGTTATATTATAAGGTATTTTCAATGATACACTGCATATTACGTTATATTTTAAGGTATTTTCAATGATACACTTTATATTACGTTATATTGTAAGGTAATTTCAATAACACACAGCATATTATGTTATATTATAAGGTATTTTCAATGATACACTGCATGTTACGATATATTATATGGTATTTCCAATGATACACTGTATATTACGTTATATTATAAGGTATTTTCAATGATACACTGCATATTACGTTATATTATAAGGTATTTTCAATGATACACTGCATATTACGATATATTATATGGTAATTTCAATGATACACTGCATATTACGTTATATTATAAAGTATTTTCAATGATACACTTTATATTACGTTATATTTTAAGGTATTTTCAATGATACACTGCATATTACGTTATATTTTAAGGTATTTTCAATGATACACTGCATATTACAATACATTATAAGGTATTTTCAATGATACACTGCATATTACATTGTATTATAAGGTATTTCCAATGATACACTGCATATTACGTTATATTATAAGGTATTTTCAATGATACACTGCATATTACCTTATATTATAATGTATTTTCATTGATAGACTAGAATTACCATATATTCTACGGTATTTTCAATGATACACCGCATATTACGTTATATTATAAGGTATTTTCAATGATACACTACAAATTACGATATATTATAAGGTATTTTCAATGATACACTGCATATTACGTTATATTATAAGGTATTTTCAATGATACACTGCATATTACGTTATTATTATAAGGTATTTTCAATGATACACTGCATATTACATTACATTATAAGTTATTTTCAATGATACACTGCATATTACGTTATATTGTAAGGTAATTTCAATAACACACAGCATATTATGTTATATTATAAGGTATTTTCAATGATACACTGCATATTACGATATATTATATGGTATTTCCAATGATACAGTGTATATTACGTTATATTATAAGGTATTTTCAATGATACACTGCATATTACGTTATATTTTAAGGTATTTTCAATGATACACTTTATATTACGTTATATTGTAAGGTATTTTCAATGATACACTGCATATTACGATATATTATATGGTAATTTCAATGATACACTGCATATTACGTTATATTATAAGGTATTTTCAATGATACACTGCATATTACGTTATATTATAAGCAATTTTCAATGATACACTGCATATTACTTTATATTATAATATATTTTCAATGATACACTACAAATTACGTTATATTATAAGGTATTTTCAATGATACACTGCATATTACGTTATATTATAAGGTATTTTCAATGATACACTGCATATTACGTTATATTATAATGTATTTTCAATGATACACTGCATATTACTTTATATTATAATATATTTTCAATGATACACTGCATATTACTTTATATTATAAGGTATTTTCAATGATACACTACAAATTACGTTATATTATAAGGTATTTTCAATGATACACTGCATATTACGTTATATTATAGGTTATTTTCAATGATACACTGCATATTACATTATTTTATAATGTATTTTCAATGATACACTACAAATTACGTTATATTATAAGGTATTTTCAATGATACACTACAAATTACGATATATTATAAGGTATTTTCAATGATACATTGCATATTACGTTATATTATAAGGTATTTTCAATGATACACTACAATTACGATATATTCTAAAGTATTTTCAATGATACACTGTATATTACGTTATATTATAAGGTATTTTCAATGATACACTGCGTATTACGTTATATTATATGTTATTTTCATTGATAGACTGCATATTACCTTATATAATAAGGTATTTTCAATGATAGACTGCAAATATCACGTTATATTATAAGGTATTTTCAATGATAAACTGCAAATATCACGTTATATTATAAGGTATTTTCAATGATACACTACAAATTACGATATATTATAAGGTATTTTCAATGATACACTACAAATTACCATATATTATAAGGTATTTTCAATGATACACTACAAATTACGATATATTATAAGGTATTTTCAATGATACACTACAAATTACGATATATTATAAGGTATTTTCAATGATACACTGCATATTACGTTATATTATAAGGTATTTTCAATGATACACTACAAATTACCATATATTATAAGGTATTTTCAATGATACACTACAAATTACGATATATTATAAGGTATTTTCAATGATACACTGCATATTACGTTATATTATAAGGTATTTTCAATGATACACAGAATATTACGTTATATTATAAGGTATTTTCAATGATAAACTACTATATATTATAAGGTATATTCAATGATACACTACAAATTACGATATATTATAAGGTACTTTCAATGATACACTGCATATTACGTTATATTATAAGGTATTTTCATTGATACACTACAAATTACCATATATTATAAGGTATTTTCAATGATACACTGCATATTACATTACATTATAAGTTATTTTCAATGATACACTGCATATTACGTTATATTGTAAGGTAATTTCAATAACACACAGCATATTATGTTATATTATAAGGTATTTTCAATAATACACTGCATATTACGATATATTATATGGTATTTCCAATGATACACTGTATATTACGATATATTATAAGGTATTTTCAATGATACACTGCATATTACGTTATATTATAAGGTAATTTCAATGATACACTGCATATTACGTTATATTATAAAGTATTTTCAATGATACACTTTATATTACGTTATATTTTAAGGTATTTTCAATGATACACTGCATATTACGTTATATTATAAGGTATTTTCAATGATACACTGCATATTACAATACATTATAAGGTATTTTCAATGATACTCTGCGTATTACGTTATATTATAAGTTATTTTCATTGATAGACTGCATATTACCTTATATAATAAGGTATTTTCAATGATAGACTGCAAATATCACGTTATATTATAAGGTATTTTCAATGATACACTACATATTACGTTATATTATAAGCTATTTTCAATGATACATTGCATATTACGTTATATTATAAGGTATTTTCGATGATAGACTGCATATTACGTTATATTATATGGTATTTCCAATGATAGACTGCATATTACATTGTATTATAAGGTATTTTCAATGATACACTACAAATTACGATATATTATAAGGTATTTTCAATGATACACTGCGTATTACGTTATATTATAAGGTATTTTCAATGATACACTACAAATTACCATATATTATAAGGTATTTTCAATGATACACTACAAATTACGATATATTATAAGGTATTTTCAATGATACACTACAAATTACGATATATTATAAGGTATTTTCAATGATACACTGCATATTACGTTATATTATAAGGTATTTTCAATGATACACTACAAATTACCATATATTATAAGGTATTTTCAATGATACACTACAAATTACGATATATTATAAGGTATTTTCAATGATACACTGCATATTACGTTATATTATAAGGTATTTTCAATGATACACTACAAATTACGATATATTATAAAGTATTTTCAATGATACACTACAAATTACCATATATTATAAGGTATTTTCAATGATACACTACAAATTACGATATATTATAAGGTATTTTCAATGATACACTGCATATTACGTTATATTATAAGGTATTTTCAATGATACACAGAATATTACGTTATATTATAAGGTAATTTCAATGATACACTACAAATTACGATATATTATAAAGTATTTTCAATGATACACTACAAATTACCATATATTATAAGGTATTTTCAATGATACACTACAAATTACGATATATTATAAGGTATTTTCAATGATACACTGCATATTACGTTATATTATAAGGTATTTTCAATGATACACAGAATATTACGTTATATTATAAGGTATTTTCAATGATACACTGCATATTACATTATATTATAAGTTATTTTCAATGATACACTGCATATTACGTTATATTGTAAGGTAATTTCAATAACACACAGCATATTATGTTATATTATAAGGTATTTTCAATGATACACTGCATATTACGATATATTATATGGTATTTCCAATGATACACTGTATATTATGTTATATTATAAGATATTTTCAATGATACACTGCATATTACGTTATATTATAAGGTATTTTCAATGATACACTGCATATTACGATATATTATAAGGTAATTTCAATGATACACTGCATATTACGTTATATTATAAAGTATTTTCAATGATACACTTTATATTACGTTATATTTTAAGGTATTTTCAATGATACACTGCATATTACGTTATATTTTAAGGTATTTTCAATGATACACTGCATATTACAATACATTATAAGGTATTTTCAATGATACACTACAAATTACGATATATTATAAGGTATTTTCAATGATACACTACAAATTACGATATATTATAAGGTATTTTCAATGATACACTACAAATTACGATATATTATAAGGTATTTTCAATGATACACTGCATATTACGTTATATTATAAGGTATTTTCAATGATACACTACAAATTACGATATATTATAAGGTATTTTCAATGATACACTACAAATTACGATATATTATAAGGTACTTTCAATGATACACTGCATATTACGTTATATTATAAGGTATTTTCAATGATACACAGAATATTACGTTATATTATAAGGTATTTTCAATGATAAACTACTATATATTATAAGGTATATTCAATGATACACTACAAATTACGATATATTATAAGGTACTTTCAATGATACACTGCATATTACATTACATTATAAGTTATTTTCAATGATACACTGCATATTACGTTATATTGTAAGGTAATTTCAATAACACACAGCATATTATGTTATATTATAAGGTATTTTCAATGATACACTACAAATTACGTTATATTATAAGGTATTTTCAATGATACACTACAAATTACGTTATATTATAAGGTATTTTCAATGATACACTACAAATTACGATATATTATAAAGTATTTTCAATGATACATTGCATATTACGTTATATTATAAGGTATTTTCAATGATAGACTGCATATTACGTTATATTATATGGTATTTCCAATGATAGACTGCATATTACATTATATTATAAGGTATTTTCAATGATACACTGCATATTACGTTATATTTTAAGGTATTTTCAATGATACACTTTATATTACGTTATATTGTAAGGTAATTTCAATAACACACAGCATATTATGTTATATTATAAGGTATTTTCAATGATACACTGCATGTTACGATATATTATATGGTATTTCCAATGATACACTGTATATTACGTTATATTATAAGGTATTTTCAATGATACACTGCATATTACGTTATATTATAAGGTATTTTCAATGATACACTGCATATTACGATATATTATAAGGTAATTTCAATGATACACTGCATATTACGTTATATTATAAAGTATTTTCAATGATACACTTTATATTACGTTATATTTTAAGGTATTTTCAATGATACACTGCATATTACGTTATATTTTAAGGTATTTTCAATGATACACTGCATATTACAATACATTATAAGGTATTTTCAATGATACACTGCATATTACATTGTATTATAAGGTATTTCCAATGATACACTGCATATTACGTTATATTATAAGGTATTTTCAATGATACACTGCATATTACCTTATATTATAATGTATTTTCATTGATAGACTAGAATTACCATATATTCTACGGTATTTTCAATGATACACCGCATATTACGTTATATTATAAGGTATTTTCAATGATACACTACAAATTACGATATATTATAAGGTATTTTCAATGATACACTGCATATTACGTTATATTATAAGGTATTTTCAATGATACACTGCATATTACGTTATTATTATAAGGTATTTTCAATGATACACTGCATATTACATTACATTATAAGTTATTTTCAATGATACACTGCATATTACGTTATATTGTAAGGTAATTTCAATAACACACAGCATATTATGTTATATTATAAGGTATTTTCAATGATACACTGCATATTACGATATATTATATGGTATTTCCAATGATACAGTGTATATTACGTTATATTATAAGGTATTTTCAATGATACACTGCATATTACGTTATATTATAAGCAATTTTCAATGATACACTGCATATTACTTTATATTATAATATATTTTCAATGATACACTACAAATTACGTTATATTATAAGGTATTTTCAATGATACACTGCATATTACGTAATATTATAAGGTATTTTCAATGATACACTGCATATTACGTTATATTATAATGTATTTTCAATGATACACTGCATATTACTTTATATTATAATATATTTTCAATGATACACTGCATATTACTTTATATTATAAGGTATTTTCAATGATACACTACAAATTACGATATATTATAAGGTATTTTCAATGATACACTGCATATTACGTTATATTATAGGTTATTTTCAATGATACACTGCATATTACATTATTTTATAATGTATTTTCAATGATACACTACAAATTACGTTATATTATAAGGTATTTTCAATGATACACTACAAATTACGATATATTATAAAGTATTTTCAATGATACATTGCATATTACGTTATATTATAAGGTATTTTCAATGATACACTACAATTACGATATATTCTAAAGTATTTTCAATGATACACTGTATATTACGTTATATTATAAGGTATTTTCAATGATACACTGCGTATTACGTTATATTATATGTTATTTTCATTGATAGACTGCATATTACCTTATATAATAAGGTATTTTCAATGATAGACTGCAAATATCACGTTATATTATAAGGTATTTTCAATGATAAACTGCAAATATCACGTTATATTATAAGGTATTTTCAATGATACACTGCATATTACGTTTTATTATAAGTTATTTTCAATGATACACTGCATATTACATTATTTTATAATGTATTTTCAATGGGAGACTGCATATTACGTTATATTATAAGCTATTTTCAATGATACACTGCATATTACTTTATATTATAAGGTATTTTCAATAATACACTACAAATTACGTTATATTATAAGTTATTTTCAATGATACACTGCATATTACATTATTTTATAATGTATTTTCAATGGGAGACTGCATATTACGTTATATTATAAGCTATTTCCAATGATACACTGCATATTACGTTATATTATAAGGTATTTTCAATGATACACTGCATATTACCTTATATTATAATGTATTTTCATTGATAGACTAGAATTACCATATATTCTACGGTATTTTCAATGATACACCGCATATTACGTTATATTATAAGGTATTTTCAATGATACACTACAAATTACGATATATTATAAGGTATTTCCAATGATACTCTGCATATTACGTTATATTATAAGGAATTTTCAATGATACACTGCATATTACGTTATATTATAAGGTATTTTCATTGATAGACTAGAATGACCATATATTCTAAGGTATTTTCAATGATACACTGCATATTACGTTATATTATAAGGTATTTTCAATGATACACTGCATATTACGTTATATTATAAGGTATTTTCAATGATACACTGCATATTACGTTATATTATAAGGTATTTTCAATGATACACAGAATATTACGTTATATTATAAGGTATTTTCAATGATAAACTACTATATATTACAAGGTATTTTCAATGATACACTGCATATTACGTTATATTATAAGCTATTTTCAATGATACACTGCATATCACTTTATATTACAATATATTTTCAATGATACACTACAAATTACGTTATATTATAAGGTATTTTCAATGATACACTACAAATTACGATATATTATAAAGTATTTTCAATGATACATTGCATATTACGTTATATTATAAGGTATTTTCAATGATACACTACAAATTACGATATATTATAAGGTATTTTCAATGATACACTGCATATTACGTTATATTATAATGTATTTTCAATGATACACTGCATATTACGTTATAGTATAAGCTATTTTCAATGATACACTGCATATTACGTTATATTATAAGGTATTTTCATTGATACACTACAAATTACCATATATTATAAGGTATTTTCAATGATACACTGCATATTACATTACATTATAAGTTATTTTCAATGATACACTGCATATTACGTTATATTGTAAGGTAATTTCAATAACACACAGCATATTATGTTATATTATAAGGTATTTTCAATAATACACTGCATATTACGATATATTATATGGTATTTCCAATGATACACTGTATATTACGTTATATTATAAGGTATTTTCAATGATACACTGCATATTACGTTATATTATAAGGTAATTTCAATGATACACTGCATATTACGTTATATTATAAAGTATTTTCAATGATACACTTCATATTACGTTATATTATAAGGTATTTTCAATGATACACTGCATATTACGTTATATTTTAAGGTATTTTCAATGATACACTGCATATTACAATACATTATAAGGTATTTTCAATGATACTCTGCGTATTACGTTATATTATAAGTTATTTTCATTGATAGACTGCATATTACCTTATATAATAAGGTATTTTCAATGATAGACTGCAAATATCACGTTATATTATAAGGTATTTTCAATGATACACTGCATATTACGTTATATTATAAGCTATTTTCAATGATATACTGCATATTACTTTATATTATAAGGTATTTTCAATGATACACTACAAATTACGTTATATTATAAGGTATTTTCAATGATACACTACAAATTACGATATAATATAAAGTATTTTCAATGATACATTGCATATTACGTTATATTATAAGGTATTTTCAATGATAGACTGCATATTACGTTATATTATATGGTATTTCCAATGATAGACTGCATATTACATTGTATTATAAGGTATTTTCAATGATACACTACAAATTACGATATATTATAAGGTATTTTCAATGATACACTACAAATTACGATATATTATAAGGTATTTTCAATGATACACTACAAATTACGATATATTATAAGGTATTTTCAATGATACACTGCATATTACGTTATATTATAATGTATTTTCAATGATACACTGCATATTACGTTATATTATAAGCTATTTTCAATGATACACTGCATATTACTTTATATTATAATATATTTTCAATGATACACTACAAATTACGTTATATTATAAGGTATTTTCAATGATACACTACAAATTACGATATATTATAAGGTATTTTCAATGATACACTGCGTATTACGTTATATTATAAGGTATTTTCAATGATACACTACAAATTACCATATATTATAAGGTATTTTCAATGATACACTACAAATTACGATATATTATAAGGTATTTTCAATGATACACTACAAATTACGATATATTATAAGGTATTTTCAATGATACACTGCATATTACGTTATATTATAAGGTATTTTCAATGATACACTACAAATTACCATATATTATAAGGTATTTTCAATGATACACTACAAATTACGATATATTATAAGGTATTTTCAATGATACACTGCATATTACGTTATATTATAAGGTATTTTCAATGATACACAGAATATTACGTTATATTATAAGGTATTTTCAATGATAAACTACTATATATTATAAGGTATATTCAATGATACACTACAAATTACGATATATTATAAGGTACTTTCAATGATACACTGCATATTACGTTATATTATAAGGTATTTTCATTGATACACTACAAATTACCATATATTATAAGGTATTTTCAATGATACACTGCATATTACGTTATATTATAAGGTATTTTCAATGATAGACTGCATATTACGTTATATTATATGGTATTTCCAATGATAGACTGCATATTACATTGTATTATAAGGTATTTTCAATGATACACTGCATATTACGTTATATTATATGGTATTTCCAATGATACACTGTATATTACGTTATATTATAAGGTATTTTCAATGATACACTGCATATTACGTTATATTATAAGGTAATTTCAATGATACACTGCATATTACGTTATATTATAAAGTATTTTCAATGATACACTTTATATTACGTTATATTTTAAGGTATTTTCAATGATACACTGCATATTACGTTATATTTTAAGGTATTTTCAATGATACACTGCATATTACAATACATTATAAGGTATTTTCAATGATACTCTGCGTATTACGTTATATTATAAGTTATTTTCATTGATAGACTGCATATTACCTTATATAATAAGGTATTTTCAATGATAGACTGCAAATATCACGTTATATTATAAGGTATTTTCAATGATACACTACATATTACGTTATATTATAAGCTATTTTCAATGATACATTGCATATTACGTTATATTATAAGGTATTTTCGATGATAGACTGCATATTACGTTATATTATATGGTATTTCCAATGATAGACTGCATATTACATTGTATTATAAGGTATTTTCAATGATACACTACAAATTACGATATATTATAAGGTATTTTCAATGATACACTGCGTATTACGTTATATTATAAGGTATTTTCAATGATACACTACAAATTACCATATATTATAAGGTATTTTCAATGATACACTACAAATTACGATATATTATAAGGTATTTTCAATGATACACTACAAATTACGATATATTATAAGGTATTTTCAATGATACACTGCATATTACGTTATATTATAAGGTATTTTCAATGATACACTACAAATTACCATATATTATAAGGTATTTTCAATGATACACTACAAATTACGATATATTATAAGGTATTTTCAATGATACACTGCATATTACGTTATATTATAAGGTATTTTCAATGATACACAGAATATTACGTTATATTATAAGGTATTTTCAATGATAAACTACTATATATTATAAGGTATATTCAATGATACACTACAAATTACGATATATTATAAGGTACTTTCAATGATACACTACAAATTACGATATATTATAAAGTATTTTCAATGATACACTACAAATTACCATATATTATAAGGTATTTTCAATGATACACTACAAATTACGATATATTATAAGGTATTTTCAATGATACACTGCATATTACGTTATATTATAAGGTATTTTCAATGATACACAGAATATTACGTTATATTATAAGGTATTTTCAATGATACACTGCATATTACATTAGATTATAAGTTATTTTCAATGATACACTGCATATTACGTTATATTGTAAGGTAATTTCAATAACACACATCATATTATGTTATATTATAAGGTATTTTCAATGATACACTGCATATTACGATATATTATATGGTATTTCCAATGATACACTGTATATTACGTTATATTATAAGGTATTTTCAATGATACACTGCATATTACGTTATATTATAAGGTATTTTCAATGATACACTGCATATTACGATATATTATAAGGTAATTTCAATGATACACTGCATATTACGTTATATTATAAAGTATTTTCAATGATACACTTTATATTACGTTATATTTTAAGGTATTTTCAATGATACACTGCATATTACGTTATATTTTAAGATATTTTCAATGATACACTGCATATTACAATACATTATAAGGTATTTTCAATGATACACTACAAATTACCATATATTATAAGGTATTTTCAATGATACACTACAAATTACGATATATTATAAGGTATTTTCAATGATACACTACAAATTACGATATATTATAAGGTATTTTCAATGATACACTGCATATTACGTTATATTATAAGGTATTTTCAATGATACACTACAAATTACCATATATTATAAGGTATTTTCAATGATACACTACAAATTACGATATATTATAAGGTATTTTCAATGATACACTGCATATTACGTTATATTATAAGGTATTTTCAATGATACACAGAATATTACGTTATATTATAAGGTATTTTCAATGATAAACTACTATATATTATAAGGTATATTCAATGATACACTACAAATTACGATATATTATAAGGTACTTTCAATGATACACTGCATATTACATTACATTATAAGTTATTTTCAATGATACACTGCATATTACGTTATATTGTAAGGTAATTTCAATAACACACAGCATATTATGTTATATTATAAGGTATTTTCAATGATACACTACAAATTACGTTATATTATAAGGTATTTTCAATGATACACTGCATATTACCTTATATAATACGGTATTTTCAATGATAGACTGCAAATATCACGTTATATTATAAGGTATTTTCAATGATACACTGCATATTACGTTATATTATAAGCTATTTTCAATGATACACTGCATATTACTTTATATTATAAGGTATTTTCAATGATACACTACAAATTACGTTATATTATAAGGTATTTTCAATGATACACTACAAATTACGATATATTATAAAGTATTTTCAATGATACATTGCATATTACGTTATATTATAAGGTATTTTCAATGATAGACTGCATATTACGTTATATTATATGGTATTTCCAATGATAGACTGCATATTACATTGTATTATAAGGTATTTTCAATGATACACTGCATATTACGTTATATTATAAGGTATTTTCAATGATACACTGCATATTACGTTATATTATAAGCTATTTTCAATGATACACTGCATATTACTTTATATTATAATATATTTTCAATGATACACTACAAACTACGATATATTATAAGGTATTTTCAATGATACACTGCATATTACGTTATATTATATGGTATTTCCAATGATAGACTGCATATTACATTGTATTATAAGGTATTTTCAATGATACACTGCATATTACGTTATATTATAAGGTATTTTCAATGATACACTGCATATTACGTTATATTATAAGCTATTTTCAATGATACACTGCATATTACTTTATATTATAATATATTTTCAATGATACACTACAAACTACGATATATTATAAGGTATTTTCAATGATACACTGCATATTACGTTATATTATAAGGTATTTTCAATGATACACAGAATATTACGTTATATTATAAGGTATTTTCAATGATAAACTACTATATATTATAAGGTATATTCAATGATACACTACAAATTACGATATATTATAAGGTACTTTCAATGATACACTGCATATTACATTACATTATAAGTTATTTTCAATGATACACTGCATATTACGTTATATTGTAAGGTAATTTCAATAACACACAGCATATTATGTTATATTATAAGGTATTTTCAATGATACACTGCATATTACGATATATTATATGGTATTTCCAATGATACACTGTATATTACGTTATATTATAAGGTATTTTCAATGATACACTGCATATTACGTTATATTTTAAGGTATTTTCAATGATACACTTTATATTACGTTATATTGTAAGGTAATTTCAATAACACACAGCATATTATGTTATATTATAAGGTATTTTCAATGATACACTGCATGTTACGATATATTATATGGTATTTCCAATGATACACTGTATATTACGTTATATTATAAGGTATTTTCAATGATACACTGCATATTACGTTATATTATAAGGTATTTTCAATGATACACTGCATATTACGATATATTATAAGGTAATTTCAATGATACACTGCATATTACGTTATATTTTAAGGTATTTTCAATGATACACTGCATATTACAATACATTATAAGGTATTTTCAATGATACACTGCATATTACATTGTATTATAAGGTATTTCCAATGATACACTGCATATTACGTTATATTATAAGCAATTTTCAATGATACACTGCATATTACTTTATATTATAATATATTTTCAATGATACACTACAAATTACGTTATATTATAAGGTATTTTCAATGATACACTGCATATTACGTAATATTATAAGGTATTTTCAATGATACACTGCATATTACGTTATATTATAATGTATTTTCAATGATACACTGCATATTACTTTATATTATAATATATTTTCAATGATACACTGCATATTACTTTATATTATAAGGTATTTTCAATGATACACTACAAATTACGTTATATTATAAGGTATTTTCAATGATACACTGCATATTACGTTATATTATAGGTTATTTTCAATGATACACTGCATATTACATTATTTTATAATGTATTTTCAATGATACACTACAAATTACGTTATATTATAAGGTATTTTCAATGATACACTACAAATTACGATATATTATAAAGTATTTTCAATGATACATTGCATATTACGTTATATTATAAGGTATTTTCAATGATACACTACAATTACGATATATTCTAAAGTATTTTCAATGATACACTGTATATTACGTTATATTATAAGGTATTTTCAATGATACACTGCGTATTACGTTATATTATATGTTATTTTCATTGATAGACTGCATATTACCTTATATAATAAGGTATTTTCAATGATAGACTGCAAATATCACGTTATATTATAAGGTATTTTCAATGATAAACTGCAAATATCACGTTATATTATAAGGTATTTTCAATGATACACTGCATATTACGTTATATTATAAGTTATTTTCAATGATACACTGCATATTACATTATTTTATAATGTATTTTCAATGGGAGACTGCATATTACGTTATATTATAAGCTATTTTCAATGATACACTGCATATTACTTTATATTATAAGGTATTTTCAATAATACACTACAAATTACGTTATATTATAAGTTATTTTCAATGATACACTGCATATTACATTATTTTATAATGTATTTTCAATGGGAGACTGCATATTACGTTATATTATAAGCTATTTCCAATGATACACTGCATATTACGTTATATTATAAGGTATTTTCAATGATACACTGCATATTACCTTATATTATAATGTATTTTCATTGATAGACTAGAATTACCATATATTCTACGGTATTTTCAATGATACACCGCATATTACGTTATATTATAAGGTATTTTCAATGATACACTGCATATTACGTTATATTATAATGTATTTTCAATGATACACTGCATATTACTTTATATTATAATATATTTTCAATGATACACTGCATATTACTTTATATTATAAGGTATTTTCAATGATACACTACAAATTACGTTATATTATAAGGTATTTTCAATGATACACTGCATATTACGTTATATTACAGGTTATTTTCAATGATACACTGCATATTACATTATTTTATAATGTATTTTCAATGATACACTACAAATTACGTTATATTATAAGGTATTTTCAATGATACACTGTATATTACGTTATATTATAAGGTATTTTCAATGATACACTGCGTATTACGTTATATTATATGTTATTTTCATTGATAGACTGCATATTACCTTATATAATAAGGTATTTTCAATGATAGACTGCAAATATCACGTTATATTATAAGGTATTTTCAATGATAAACTGCAAATATCACGTTTTATTATAAGGTATTTTCAATGATACACTGCATATTACGTTATATTATAAGTTATTTTCAATGATACACTGCATATTACATTATTTTATAATGTATTTTCAATGGGAGACTGCATATTACGTTATATTATAAGGTATTTTCAATGATACACTGCATATTACGTAATATTATAAGGTATTTTCAATGATACACTGCATATTACGTTATATTATAATGTATTTTCAATGATACACTGCATATTACTTTATATTATAATATATTTTCAATGATACACTGCATATTACTTTATATTATAAGGTATTTTCAATGATACACTACAAATTACGTTATATTATAAGGTATTTTCAATGATACACTGCATATTACGTTATATTACAGGTTATTTTCAATGATACACTGCATATTACATTATTTTATAATGTATTTTCAATGATACACTACAAATTACGTTATATTATAAGGTATTTTCAATGATACACTGTATATTACGTTATATTATAAGGTATTTTCAATGATACACTGCGTATTACGTTATATTATATGTTATTTTCATTGATAGACTGCATATTACCTTATATAATAAGGTATTTTCAATGATAGACTGCAAATATCACGTTATATTATAAGGTATTTTCAATGATAAACTGCAAATATCACGTTTTATTATAAGGTATTTTCAATGATACACTGCATATTACGTTATATTATAAGTTATTTTCAATGATACACTGCATATTACATTATTTTATAATGTATTTTCAATGGGAGACTGCATATTACGTTATATTATAAGCTATTTTCAATGATACACTGCATATTACTTTATATTATAAGGTATTTTCAATAATACACTACAAATTACGTTATATTATAAGGTATTTTCAATGATACACTGCATATTACGTTATATTATAAGCTATTTTCAATGATACACTGCATATTACTTTATATTATAAGGTATTTTCAATGATACACTACAAATTACGTTATATTATAAGGTATTTTCAATGATACACTACAAATTACGATATATTATAAAGTATTTTCA
This sequence comes from Lasioglossum lativentre, assembly GCA_916610255.1. NCBI lineage: Eukaryota > Metazoa > Arthropoda > Insecta > Hymenoptera > Halictidae > Lasioglossum > Lasioglossum lativentre. Next base: position 16,637 of record CAKAJI010000929.1, on the reverse strand, counting down.
ATGATACATTGCATATTACGTTATATTATAAGGTATTTTCAATGATAGACTGCATATTACGTTATATTATAAGGTATTTCCAATGATAGACTGCATATTACATTGTATTATAAGGTATTTTCAATGATACACTGCATATTACGTTATATTATAAGGTATTTTCAATGATACACTGCATATTACGTTATATTATAATCTATTTTCAATGATACACTGCATATTACTTTATATTATAATATATTTTCAATGATACACTACAAATTACGATATATTATAAGGTATTTTCAATGATACACTGCATATTACGTTATATTATAAGGTATTTTCAATGATACACTGCATATTACGTTATATTATAAGGTATTTTCAATGATAAACTACTATATATTATAAGGTATTTTCAATGATACACTACAAATTACGATATATTATAAGGTACTTTCAATGATACACTGCATATTACATTACATTATAAGTTATTTTCAATGATACACTGCATATTACGTTATATTGTAAGGTAATTTCAATAACACACAGCATATTATGTTATATTATAAGGTATTTTCAATGATACACTGCATATTACGATATATTATATGGTATTTCCAATGATACAGTGTATATTACGTTATATTATAAGGTATTTTCAATGATACACTGCATATTACGTTATATTTTAAGGTATTTTCAATGATACACTTTATATTACGTTATATTGTAAGGTAATTTCAATAACACACAGCATATTATGTTATATTATAAGGTATTTTCAATGATACACTGCATGTTACGATATATTATATGGTATTTCCAATGATACACTGTATATTACGTTATATTATAAGGTATTTTCAATGATACACTGCATATTACGTTATATTATAAGGTATTTTCAATGATACACTGCATATTACGATATATTATAAGGTAATTTCAATGATACACTGCATATTACGTTATATTATAAAGTATTTTCAATGATACACTTTATATTACGTTATATTTTAAGGTATTTTCAATGATACACTGCATATTACGTTATATTTTAAGGTATTTTCAATGATACACTGCATATTACAATACATTATAAGGTATTTTCAATGATACACTGCATATTACATTGTATTATAAGGTATTTCCAATGATACACTGCATATTACGTTATATTATAAGGTATTTTCAATGATACACTGCATATTACCTTATATTATAATGTATTTTCATTGATAGACTAGAATTACCATATATTCTACGGTATTTTCAATGATACACCGCATATTACGTTATATTATAAGGTATTTTCAATGATACACTACAAATTACGATATATTATAAGGTATTTTCAATGATACACTGCATATTACGTTATATTATAAGGTATTTTCAATGATACACTGCATATTACGTTATTATTATAAGGTATTTTCAATGATACACTGCATATTACATTACATTATAAGTTATTTTCAATGATACACTGCATATTACGTTATATTGTAAGGTAATTTCAATAACACACAGCATATTATGTTATATTATAAGGTATTTTCAATGATACACTGCATATTACGATATATTATATGGTATTTCCAATGATACAGTGTATATTACGTTATATTATAAGGTATTTTCAATGATACACTGCATATTACGTTATATTTTAAGGTATTTTCAATGATACACTTTATATTACGTTATATTATAAGGTATTTTCAATGATACACTGCATATTACGATATATTATATGGTAATTTCAATGATACACTGCATATTACGTTATATTATAAAGTATTTTCAATGATACACTGCATATTACATTATATTATATGGTATTTCCAATGATAGACTGCATATTACATTGTATTATAAGGTATTTTCAATGATACACTGCATATTACGTTATATTATAAGGTATTTTCAATGATACACTGCATATTACGTTATATTATAAGCAATTTTCAATGATACACTGCATATTACTTTATATTATAATATATTTTCAATGATACACTTCAAATTACGTTATATTATAAGGTATTTTCAATGATACACTGCATATTACGTAATATTATAAGGTATTTTCAATGATACACTGCATACTACGTTATATTATAAGGTATTTTCAATGATACACTGCGTATTACGTTATATTATATGTTATTTTCATTGATAGACTGCATATTACCTTATATAATAAGGTATTTTCAATGATAGACTGCAAATATCACGTTATATTATAAGGTATTTTCAATGATAAACTGCAAATATCACGTTATATTATAAGGTATTTTCAATGATACACTGCATATTACGTTATATTATAAGTTATTTTCAATGATACACTGCATATTACATTATTTTATAATGTATTTTCAATGGGAGACTGCATATTACGTTATATTATAAGGTATTTTCAATGATACACTGCATATTACGTAATATTATAAGGTATTTTCAATGATACACTGCATATTACGTTATATTATAATGTATTTTCAATTATACACTGCATATTACTTTATATTATAATATATTTTCAATGATACACTGCATATTACTTTATATTATAAGGTATTTTCAATGATACACTACAAATTACGTTATATTATAAGGTATTTTCAATGATACACTGCATATTACGTTATATTATAGGTTATTTTCAATGATACACTGCATATTACATTATTTTATAATGTATTTTCAATGATACACTACAAATTACGTTATATTATAAGGTATTTTCAATGATACACTACAAATTACGATATATTATAAAGTATTTTCAATGATACATTGCATATTACGTTATATTATAAGGTATTTTCAATGATACACTACAATTACGATATATTCTAAAGTATTTTCAATGATACACTGTATATTACGTTATATTATAAGGTATTTTCAATGATACACTGCGTATTACGTTATATTATATGTTATTTTCATTGATAGACTGCATATTACCTTATATAATAAGGTATTTTCAATGATAGACTGCAAATATCACGTTATATTATAAGGTATTTTCAATGATAAACTGCAAATATCACGTTATATTATAAGGTATTTTCAATGATACACTGCATATTACGTTATATTATAAGGTATTTTCAATGATACACTGCATATTACATTATTTTATAATGTATTTTCAATGGGAGACTGCATATTACGTTATATTATAAGCTATTTTCAATGATACACTGCATATTACTTTATATTATAAGGTATTTTCAATAATACACTACAAATTACGTTATATTATAAGGTATTTTCAATGATACACTGCATATTACGTTATATTATAAGGTATTTTCAATGATACACTGCATATTACTTTATATTATAAGGTATTTTCAATGATACACTACAAATTACGTTATATTATAAGGTATTTTCAATGATACACTACAAATTACGATATATTATAAAGTATTTTCAATGATACATTGCATATTACGTTATATTATAAGGTATTTTCAATGATAGACTGCATATTACGTTATATTATATGGTATTTCCAATGATAGACTGCATATTACATTGTATTATAAGGTATTTTCAATGATACACTGCATATTACGTTATATTATAAGGTATTTTCAATGATACACTGCATATTACGTTATATTATAAGCTATTTTCAATGATACACTGCATATTACTTTATATTATAATATATTTTCAATGATACACTACAAATTACGATATATTATAAGGTATTTTCAATGATACACTGCATATTACGTTATATTATAAGGTATTTTCAATGATACACAGAATATTACGTTATATTATAAGGTATTTTCAATGATAAACTACTATATATTATAAGGTATATTCAATGATACACTACAAATTACGATATATTATAAGGTACTTTCAATGATACACTGCATATTACATTACATTATAAGTTATTTTCAATGATACACTGCATATTACGATATATTATATGGTATTTCCAATGATACAGTGTATATTACGTTATATTATAAGGTATTTTCAATGATACACTGCATATTACGTTATATTATAAGGTATTTTCAATGATACACTGCATATTACGATATATTATAAGGTAATTTCAATGATACACTGCATATTACGTTATATTATAAAGTATTTTCAATGATACACTTTATATTACGTTATATTTTAAGGTATTTTCAATGATACACTGCATATTACGTTATATTTTAAGGTATTTTCAATGATACACTGCATATTACAATACATTATAAGGTATTTTCAATGATACACTGCATATTACATTGTATTATAAGGTATTTCCAATGATACACTGCATATTACGTTATATTATAAGGTATTTTCAATGATACACTGCATATTACCTTATATTATAATGTATTTTCATTGATAGACTAGAATTACCATATATTCTACGGTATTTTCAATGATACACCGCATATTACGTTATATTATAAGGTATTTTCAATGATACACTACAAATTACGATATATTATAAGGTATTTTCAATGATACACTGCATATTACGTTATATTATAAGGTATTTTCAATGATACACTGCATATTACGTTATTATTATAAGGTATTTTCAATGATACACTGCATATTACATTACATTATAAGTTATTTTCAATGATACACTGCATATTACGTTATATTGTAAGGTAATTTCAATAACACACAGCATATTATGTTATATTATAAGGTATTTTCAATGATACACTGCATATTACGATATATTATATGGTATTTCCAATGATACAGTGTATATTACGTTATATTATAAGGTATTTTCAATGATACACTGCATATTACGTTATATTTTAAGGTATTTTCAATGATACACTTTATATTACGTTATATTATAAGGTATTTTCAATGATACACTGCATATTACGATATATTATATGGTAATTTCAATGATACACTGCATATTACGTTATATTATAAAGTATTTTCAATGATACACTGCATATTACATTATATTATATGGTATTTCCAATGATAGACTGCATATTACATTGTATTATAAGGTATTTTCAATGATACACTGCATATTACGTTATATTATAAGGTATTTTCAATGATACACTGCATATTACGTTATATTATAAGCAATTTTCAATGATACACTGCATATTACTTTATATTATAATTTATTTTCAATGATACACTTCAAATTACGTTATATTATAAGGTATTTTCAATGATACACTGCATATTACGTTATATTATAAGGTATTTTCAATGATACACTGCATATTACGTTATATTATAAGGTATTTTCAATGATACACTGCGTATTACGTTATATTATATGTTATTTTCATTGATAGACTGCATATTACCTTATATAATAAGGTATTTTCAATGATAGACTGCAAATATCACGTTATATTATAAGGTATTTTCAATGATAGACTGCAAATATCACGTTATATTATAAGGTATTTTCAATGATACACTGCATATTACGTTATATTATAAGTTATTTTCAATGATACACTGCATATTACATTATTTTATAATGTATTTTCAATGGGAGACTGCATATTACGTTATATTATAAGGTATTTTCAATGATACACTGCATATTACGTAATATTATAAGGTATTTTCAATGATACACTGCATATTACGTTATATTATAAGGTATTTTCAATGATACACTGCATATTACTTTATATTATAATATATTTTCAATGATACACTGCATATTACTTTATATTATAAGGTATTTTCAATGATACACTACAAATTACGTTATATTATAAGGTATTTTCAATGATACACTGCATATTACGTTATATTATAGGTTATTTTCAATGATACACTGCATATTACATTATTTTATAATGTATTTTCAATGATACACTACAAATTACGTTATATTATAAGGTATTTTCAATGATACACTACAAATTACGATATATTATAAAGTATTTTCAATGATACATTGCATATTACGTTATATTATAAGGTATTTTCAATGATACACTACAATTACGATATATTCTAAAGTATTTTCAATGATACACTGTATATTACGTTATATTATAAGGTATTTTCAATGATAGACTGCATATTACGTTATATTATAAGGTATTTTCAATGATACACTGCATATTACGTTATATTATAGGTTATTTTCAATGATACACTGCATATTACATTATTTTATAATGTATTTTCAATGATACACTACAAATTACGTTATATTATAAGGTATTTTCAATGATACACTACAAATTACGATATATTATAAAGTATTTTCAATGATACATTGCATATTACGTTATATTATAAGGTATTTTCAATGATACACTACAATTACGATATATTCTAAAGTATTTTCAATGATACACTGTATATTACGTTATATTATAAGGTATTTTCAATGATACACTGCGTATTACGTTATATTATATGTTATTTTCATTGATAGACTGCATATTACCTTATATAATAAGGTATTTTCAATGATAGACTGCAAATATCACGTTATATTATAAGGTATTTTCAATGATAAACTGCAAATATCACGTTATATTATAAGGTATTTTCAATGATACACTGCATATTACGTTATATTATAAGTTATTTTCAATGATACACTGCATATTACATTATTTTATAATGTATTTTCAATGGGAGACTGCATATTACGTTATATTATAAGCTATTTTCAATGATACACTGCATATTACTTTATATTATAAGGTATTTTCAATAATACACTACAAATTACGTTATATTATAAGGTATTTTCAATGATACACTGCATATTACGTTATATTATAAGCTATTTTCAATGATACACTACAAATTACGTTATATTATAAGGTATTTTCAATGATACACTACAAATTACGATATATTATAAAGTATTTTCAATGATACATTGCATATTACGTTATATTATAAGGTATTTTCAATGATAGACTGCATATTACGTTATATTATATGGTATTTCCAATGATAGACTGCATATTACATTGTATTATAAGGTATTTTCAATGATACACTGCATATTACGTTATATTATAAGGTATTTTCAATGATACACTGCATATTACGTTATATTATAAGCTATTTTCAATGATACACTGCATATTACTTTATATTATAATATATTTTGAATGATACACTACAAATTACGATATATTATAAGGTATTTTCAATGATACACTGCATATTACGTTATATTATAAGGTATTTTCAATGATACACAGGATATTACGTTATATTATAAGGTATTTTCAATGATAAACTACTATATATTATAAGGTATATTCAATGATACACTACAAATTACGATATATTATAAGGTACTTTCAATGATACACTGCATATTACATTACATTATAAGTTATTTTCAATGATACACTGCATATTACGTTATATTGTAAGGTAATTTCAATAACACACAGCATATTATGTTATATTATAAGGTATTTTCAATGATACACTGCATATTACGATATATTATATGGTATTTCCAATGATACACTGTATATTACGTTATATTATAAGGTATTTTCAATGATACACTGCATATTACGTTATATTTTAAGGTATTTTCAATGATACACTTTATATTACGTTATATTGTAAGGTAATTTCAATAACACACAGCATATTATGTTATATTATAAGGTATTTTCAATGATACACTGCATGTTACGATATATTATATGGTATTTCCAATGATACACTGCATATTACGTTATATTATAAGGTATTTTCAATGATACACTGCATATTACCTTATATTATAATGTATTTTCATTGATAGACTAGAATTACCATATATTCTACGGTATTTTCAATGATACACCGCATATTACGTTATATTATAAGGTATTTTCAATGATACACTACAAATTACGATATATTATAAGGTATTTTCAATGATACACTGCATATTACGTTATATTATAAGGTATTTTCAATGATACACTACAAATTACCATATATTATAAGGTATTTTCAATGATACACTACAAATTACGATATATTATAAGGTATTTTCAATGATACACTGCATATTACGTTATATTATAAGGTATTTTCAATGATACACAGAATATTACGTTATATTATAAGGTATTTTCAATGATAAACTACTATATATTATAAGGTATTTTCAATGATACACTACAAATTACGATATATTATAAGGTACTTTCAATGATACACTGCATATTACGTTATATTATAAGGTATTTTCATTGATACACTACAAATTACCATATATTATAAGGTATTTTCAATGATACACTACAAATTACGATATATTATAAGGTATTTTCAATGATACACTGCATATTACGTTATATTATAAGGTATTTTCAATGATACACAGAATATTACGTTATTATTATAAGGTATTTTCAATGATACACTGCATATTACATTACATTATAAGTTATTTTCAATGATACACTGCATATTACGTTATATTGTAAGGTAATTTCAATAACACACAGCATATTATGTTATATTATAAGGTATTTTCAATGATACACTGCATATTACGATATATTATATGGTATTTCCAATGATACAGTGTATATTACGTTATATTATAAGGTATTTTCAATGATACACTGCATATTACGTTATATTTTAAGGTATTTTCAATGATACACTTTATATTACGTTATATTATAAGGTATTTTCAATGATACACTGCATATTACGATATATTATATGGTAATTTCAATGATACACTGCATATTACGTTATATTATAATATATTTTCAATGATACACTACAAATTACGTTATATTATAAGGTATTTTCAATGATACACTGCATATTACGTTATATTATAAGGTATTTTCAATGATACACTGCATATTACGTTATATTATAAGGTATTTTCAATGATACACTGCGTATTACGTTATATTATATGTTATTTTCATTGATAGACTGCATATTACCTTATATAATAAGGTATTTTCAATGATAGACTGCAAATATCACGTTATATTATAAGGTATTTTCAATGATAGACTGCAAATATCACGTTATATTATAAGGTATTTTCAATGATACACTGCATATTACGTTATATTATAATGTATTTTCAATGATACATTGCAGATTACGTTATATTATAAGGTATTTTCAATGATACACTACAATTACGATATATTCTAAAGTATTTTCAATGATACACTGTATATTACGTTATATTATAAGGTATTTTCAATGATACACTGCGTATTACGTTATATTATAAGTTATTTTCATTGATAGACTGCATATTACCTTATATAATAAGGTATTTTCAATGATAGACTGCAAATATCACGTTATATTTTAAGGTATTTTCAATGATACACTGCATACTACGTTACATTATCAGGTATTTTCAATGATACACTGCATATTACATTGTATTATAAGGTATTTTCAATGATACACTGCATATTACGTTATATTATAAGGTATTTTCAATGATACACTGCATATTACGTTATATTATAAGCTATTTTCAATGATACACTGCATATCACTTTATATTACAATATATTTTCAATGATACACTACAAATTACGTTATATTATAAGGTATTTTCAATGATACACTACAAATTACGATATATTATAAAGTATTTTCAATGATACACTGCATATTACGTTATATTATATGGTATTTCCAATGATAGACTGCATATTACATTGTATTATAAGGTATTTTCAATGATACACTGCATATTACGTTATATTATAAGGTATTTTCAATGATACACTGCATATTACGTTATATTATAAGGTATTATCAATGATACACTGCATATTACGTTATATTATAAGGTATTTTCAATGATACACTGCATATTACGTTATATTGTAAGGTAATTTCAATAACACACAGCATATTATGTTATATTATAAGGTATTTTCAATGATACACTGCATATTACGATATATTATATGGTATTTCCAATGATACAGTGTATATTACGTTATATTATAAGGTATTTTCAATGATACACTGCATATTACGTTATATTTTAAGGTATTTTCAATGATACACTTTATATTACGTTATATTATAAGGTATTTTCAATGATACACTGCATATTACGATATATTATATGGTAATTTCAATGATACACTGCATATTACGTTATATTATAATATATTTTCAATGATACACTACAAATTACGTTATATTATAAGGTATTTTCAATGATACACTGCATATTACGTAATATTATAAGGTATTTTCAATGATACACTGCATACTACGTTATATTATAAGGTATTTTCAATGATACACTGCGTATTACGTTATATTATATGTTATTTTCATTGATAGACTGCATATTACCTTATATAATAAGGTATTTTCAATGATAGACTGCAAATATCACGTTATATTATAAGGTATTTTCAATGATAGACTGCAAATATCACGTTATATTATAAGGTATTTTCAATGATACACTGCATATTACGTTATATTATAATGTATTTTCAATGATACATTGCAGATTACGTTATATTATAAGGTATTTTCAATGATACACTACAATTACGATATATTCTAAAGTATTTTCAATGATACACTGTATATTACGTTATATTATAAGGTATTTTCAATGATACACTGCGTATTACGTTATATTATAAGTTATTTTCATTGATAGACTGCATATTACCTTATATAATAAGGTATTTTCAATGATAGACTGCAAATATCACGTTATATTTTAAGGTATTTTCAATGATACACTGCATACTACGTTACATTATCAGGTATTTTCAATGATACACTGCATATTACATTGTATTATAAGGTATTTTCAATGATACACTGCATATTACGTTATATTATAAGGTATTTTCAATGATACACTGCATATTACGTTATATTATAAGCTATTTTCAATGATACACTGCATATCACTTTATATTACAATATATTTTCAATGATACACTACAAATTACGTTATATTATAAGGTATTTTCAATGATACACTACAAATTACGATATATTATAAAGTATTTTCAATGATACACTGCATATTACGTTATATTATATGGTATTTCCAATGATAGACTGCATATTACATTGTATTATAAGGTATTTTCAATGATACACTGCATATTACGTTATATTATAAGGTATTTTCAATGATACACTGCATATTACGTTATATTATAAGGTATTATCAATGATACACTGCATATTACGTTATATTATAAGGTATTTTCAATGATACACTGCATATTACGTTATATGATAAGGTATTTTCAATGATACACTGCATATTACGTTATATTATAAGGTATTTTCAATGATACACTGCATATTACGTTATATTATAAGCTATTTTCAATGATACACTGCATATTACTTTATATTATAATATATTTTCAATGATACACTACAAATGACGTTATATTATAAGGTATTTTCAATGATACACTACAAATTACGATATATTATAATGTATTTTCAATGATACATTGCAGATTACGTTATATTATAAGGTATTTTCAATGATACACTACAATTACGATATATTCTAAAGTATTTTCAATGATACACTGTATATTACGTTATATTATAAGGTATTTTCAATGATACACTGCGTATTACGTTATATTATAAGTTATTTTCATTGATAGACTGCATATTACCTTATATAATAAGGTATTTTCAATGATAGACTGCAAATATCACGTTATATTTTAAGGTATTTTCAATGATACACTGCATACTACGTTACATTATCAGGTATTTTCAATGATACACTGCATATTACATTGTATTATAAGGTATTTTCAATGATACACTGCATATTACGTTATATTATAAGGTATTTTCAATGATACACTGCATATTACGTTATATTATAAGCTATTTTCAATGATACACTGCATATCACTTTATATTACAATATATTTTCAATGATACACTACAAATTACGTTATATTATAAGGTATTTTCAATGATACACTACAAATTACGATATATTATAAAGTATTTTCAATGATACATTGCATATTACGTTATATTATAAGGTATTTTCAATGATACACTGCATATTACGTTGTATTATAAGGTATTTTCATTGATAGACTAGAATTACCATATATTCTAAGGTATTTTCAATGATATACTGCACATTACGTTATATCATAAGGTATTTTCAATGATACACTGCATATTACGTTATATTATAAGATGTTTTCAATGATAAACTACTATATATTATAAGGTATTTTCAATGATGCACTGCATATTACGTTATACTATATGGTATTTTCAATGATACACTACAAATTACGATATATTATAAGGTATTTTCAATGATACACTGCATATTACGTTGTATTATAAGGTATTTTCATTGATAGACTAGAATTACCATATATTCTAAGGTATTTTCAATGATACACTGCATATTACGTTTTATTATAAGCTATTTTCAATGATACACTGCATATTACGTTATATTATAAGGTATATTCAATGATACACTGCATATTACGTTATATTATAAGGTATTTTCAATGATGCACTGCATAATACGTTATACTATATGGTATTTTCAATGATATACTGCATATTACGTTATATCATAATGTATCTTCAATGATACACTGCATATTACGTTATATTATAAGATGTTTTCAATGATAAACTACTATATATTATAAGGTACTTTCAATGATGCACTGCATATTACGTTATACTATATGGTATTTTCAATGATACACTACAAATTACGATATATTATAAGGTATTTTCAATGATACACTGCATATTACGTTGTATTATAAGGTATTTTCATTGATAGACTAGAATTACCATATATTCTAAGGTATTTTCAATGATACACTGCATATTACGTTTTATTATAAGCTATTTTCAATGATACACTGCATATTACGTTATATTATAATGTATATTCAATGATACACTGCATATTACGTTATATTATAAGGTATTTTCAATGATGCACTGCATATTACGTTATACTATATGGTATTTTCAATGATACACTACAAATTACGATATATTATAAGGTATTTTCAATGATACACTGCATATTACGTTGTATTATAAGGTTTTTTCATTGATAGACTAGAATTACCATATATTCTAAGGTATTTTCAATGATACACTGCATATTACGTTTTATTATAAGGTATTTTCAATGATTCACTGCATATTACGTTATATTATATGATATTTTCAATGATACACTGCATATTACGTTATATTATAAGGTATTTTCAATGATGCACTGCATATTACGTTATATTATATGATATTTTCAATGATACACTGCATATTACGTTATATTATAAAGTATTTTCAATGATAAACTATATATTACGATATATTATATGGTATTTTCAATGATACACTGCATATTACGTTATATTATAAGGTATTTTCAATGATACACTGCATATTACGTTATATTATAAGGTATTTTCAATGATGCACTGCATATTACGTTATACTATATGGTATTTTCAATGATACACTACAAATTACGATATATTATAAGGTATTTTCAATGATAAACTGCATATTACGTTGTATTATAAGGTTTTTTCATTGATAGACTAGAATTACCATATATTCTAAGGTATTTTCAATGATACACTGCATATTACGTTATATTATAAGGTATTTTCAATGATGCACTGCATATTACGTTATATTATATGATATTTTCAATGATACACTGCATATTACGTTATATTATAAAGTATTTTCAATGATAAACTATATATTACGATATATTATATGGTATTTTCAATGATACACTGCATATTACGTTATATTATAAGGTATTTTCAATGATACACTGCATATTACGTTATATTATAAGGTATTTTCAATGATGCACTGCATATTACGTTATACTATATGGTATTTTCAATGATACACTACAAATTACGATATATTATAAGGTATTTTCAATGATACACTTCATATTAAGTTGTATTATAAGGAATTTTCATTGATAGACTAGAATTACCATATATTCTAAGGTATTTTCAATGATACACTGCATATTACGTTTTATTATAAGGTATTTTCAATGATACACTGCATATTACGTTATATTATAAGGTATTTTCAATGATGCACTGCATATTACGTTATACTATATGGTATTTTCAATGATACACTACAAATTACGATATATTATAAGGTATTTTCAATGATACACTGCATATTACGTTGTATTATAAAGTATTTTCATTGATAGACTAGAATTACCATATATTCTAAGGTATTTTCAATGATACACTGCATATTACGTTTTATTATAAGGTATTTTCAATGATACACTGCATATTACGTTATATTATAAGGTATTTTCAATGATACACTACATATTACGTTATATTATAAGGTATTTTCAATGATGCACTGCATATTACGTTATACTATATGGTATTTTCAATGATACACTACAAATTACGATATATTATATGGTATTTTCAATGATACACTGCATATTACGTTATATTATAAGGTATTTTCATTGATACACTACAAATTACCATATATTATAAGGTATTTTCAATGATACACTGCATATTACATTATATCATAAGGTATTTTCAATGATACACTGCATATTACGTTATATTATAAGGTATTTACAATGATACACTGCATATTACATTATATTATTAGGTATTTTCAATGATACACTAAAAAATTACGATATATTATAAGGTATTTTCGATGATACACTACATATTACGTTATATTATAAGGTATTTTCAATGATGCACTGCATATTACGTTATACTATATGGTATTTTCAATGATACACTACAAATTACGATATATTATATGGTATTTTCAATGATACACTGCATATTACGTTATATTATAAGGTATTTTCATTGATACACTACAAATTACCATATATTATAAGGTATTTTCAATGATACACTGCATATTACATTATATCATAAGGTATTTTCAATGATACACTGCATATTACGTTATATTATATGGTATTTTCATTGATACACTGCATATTACGTTATATTATAAGGTATTTTCAATGATACACTGCATATTACATTATATTATTAGGTATTTTCAATGATACACTAAAAAATTACGATATATTATAAGGTATTTTCGATGATACACTGCATATTACGATATATTAGAAGGTATTTTGATTGATACAGTTCAAATTACCATATATTATAAGGTATTTTCAATGATATACTGCATATTACGTTATATCATAATGTATCTTCAATGATACACTGCATATTACGTTATATTATAAGATGTTTTCAATGATAAACTACTATATATTATAAGGTATTTTCAATGATGCACTGCATATTACGTTATACTATATGGTATTTTCAATGATACACTACAAATTACGATATATTATAAGGTATTTTCAATGATACACTGCATATTACGTTATATTATAAGATGTTTTCAATGATACACTGCATATTACGTTATATCATAAGTTATTTTCAATGATACACTGCATATTACGTTGTATTATAAGGTATTTTCATTGATACACTACAAATTACCATATATTATAAGGTATTTTCAATGATACACTGCATATTACGTTGTATTATAAGGTATTTTCATTGATAGACTGGAATTACCATATATTCTAAGGTATTTTCAATGATACACTGCATATTACGTTTTATTATAAGGTATTTTCAATGATACACTGCATATTACGTTTTATTATAAGGTATTTTCAATGATACACTGCATATTACGTTATATCATAAAGCATTTTCAATGATACACTGCATATTACGTTATATTATAAGGTATTTTCAATGATACAGTGCATATTACGATATATTATAAGGTATTTTCAATGATACACTGCATATTACGTTTTATTATACGGTATTTTCAATGATACACGTCATATTACGTTATATTATATGGTATTTTCAATAATACACTGCATATTACGTTATATTATAACGTATTTTCAATGATAAACTACATATTACGATATATTATATGGTATTTTCAATGATACACTGCATATTAAGTTATATCATAATGTATCTTCAATGATACACTGCATATTACGTTATATTATAAGATGTTTTCAATGATAAACTACTATATATTATAAGGTATTTTCAATGATGCACTGCATATTACGTTATACTATATGGTATTTTCAATGATACACTACAAATTACGATATATTATAAGGTATTTTCAATGATACACTGCATATTACGTTGTATTATAAAGTATTTTCATTGATAGACTAGAATTACCATATATTCTAAGGTATTTTCAATGATACACTGCATATTACGTTTTATTATAAGGTATTTTCAATGATACACTGCATATTACGTTATATTATAAGGTATTTTCAATGATACACTACATATTACGTTATATTATAAGGTATTTTCAATGATGCACTGCATATTACGTTATACTATATGGTATTTTCAATGATACACTACAAATTACGATATATTATATGGTATTTTCAATGATACACTGCATATTACGTTATATTATAAGGTATTTTCATTGATACACTACAAATTACCATATATTATAAGGTATTTTCAATGATACACTGCATATTACATTATATCATA
>CAKAJI010000928.1:0-42742 GCA_916610255.1 Lasioglossum lativentre | reverse complement strand
AATATAACGTAATATGCAGTGTATCATTGAAAATACCTTCTAATATATCGTAGTTTGTAGTGTATCTTTGATAATACCTTATAATATAACGTAATATGCAGTGTATCATTGAAAATACCTGGTAATATAACGTAATATGCAGTGTATCATTGAAAATACCTTCTAATATAACGTAATATGCAGTGTATCATTGAAAATACCTTATAATATAACGTAATATGCAGTGTATCATTGAAAATACCTTATAATATAACGTAATATGCAGTGTATCATTGAAAATACCTTATAATATAGCGTAATATCCAGTGTATCATTGAAAATACCTTATAATATAACGTAATATGCAGTGTATCATTGAAAATACCTTACGATATAACGTAATATGCAGTGTATCATTGAAAATACCTTATATCATATCGTAATATGCAGTGTATCATTGAAAATACCTTATAATATAACGTAATATGCAGTGTATCATAGAAAATACCATGTAATATAACGTAATATACAGTGTATCATTGAAAATACCTTATAATATAACGTAATATGCAGTGTATCATTGAAAATACCTTCTAATATATCGTAGTTTATCATTGAAAATACCTTATAATATAACGTAATATGCAGTGTATCATTGAAAATACCTTCTAATATATCGTAGTTTATCATTGAAAATACCTTATAATATAACGTAATATGCAGTGTATCATTGAAAATACCTTCTAATATATCGTAGTTTATCATTGAAAATACCTTATAATATAACGTAATATGCAGTGTATCATTGAAAATACCTTATAATATAACGTAATATACAGTGTATCATTGAAAATACCTTATAACATATCGTAATATGCAGTGTATCATTGAAAATACCTTCTAATATATCGTAGTTTATCATTGAAAATACCTTATAATATAACGTAATATGCAGTGTATCATTGAAAATACCTTCTAATATATCGTAGTTTGTAGTGTATCTTTGATAATACCTTATAATATAACGTAATATGCAGTGTATCATTGAAAATACCTGGTAATATAACGTAATATGCAGTGTATCATTGAAAATACCTTCTAATATAACGTAATATGCAGTGTATCATTGAAAATACCTTATAATATAACGTAATATGCAGTGTATCATTGAAAATACCTTATAATATAACGTAATATGCAGTGTATCATTGAAAATACCTTATAATATAACGTAATATGCAGTGTATCATTGAAAATACCTTACGATATAACGTAATATGCAGTGTATCATTGAAAATACCTTATATCATATCGTAATATGCAGTGTATCATTGAAAATACCTTATAATATAACGTAATATGCAGTGTATCATTGAAAATACCTTATAATATAACGTAATATGCAGTGTATCATAGAAAATACAATGTAATATAACGTAATATACTGTGTATCATTGAAAATACCTTATAATATAACGTAATATGCAGTGTATCATAGAAAATACCATGTAATATAACGTAATATACAGTGTATCATTGAAAATACCTTATAATATAACGTAATATGCAGTGTATCATTGAAAATACCTTCTAATATATCGTAGTTTATCATTGAAAATACCTTATAATATAACGTAATATGCAGTGTATCATTGAAAATACCTTCTAATATATCGTAGTTTATCATTGAAAATACCTTATAATATAACGTAATATGCAGTGTATCATTGAAAATACCTTCTAATATATCGTAGTTTATCATTGAAAATACCTTATAATATAACGTAATATGCAGTGTATCATTGAAAATACCTTATAATATAACGTAATATACAGTGTATCATTGAAAATACCTTATAACATATCGTAATATGCAGTGTATCATTGAAAATACCTTCTAATATATCGTAGTTTATCATTGAAAATACCTTATAATATAACGTAATATGCAGTGTATCATTGAAAATACCTTCTAATATATCGTAGTTTGTAGTGTATCTTTGATAATACCTTATAATATAACGTAATATGCAGTGTATCATTGAAAATACCTGGTAATATAACGTAATATGCAGTGTATCATTGAAAATACCTTCTAATATAACGTAATATGCAGTGTATCATTGGAAATACCTTATAATATAACGTAATATGCAGTGTATCATTGAAAATACCTTATAATATAACGTAATATGCAGTGTATCATTGAATATACCTTATAATATAACGTAATATGCAGTGTATCATTGAAAATACCTTATAATATAACGTAATATGCAGTGTATCATTGAAAATACCTTATAACATATCGTAATTTGTAGTGTATCTTTGAAAATACCTTCTAATATATCGTAATATCCAGTGTATCATTGAAAATACCTTATAATATAACGTAATATGCAGTGTATCATTGAAAATACCTTACGATATAACGTAATATGCAGTGTATCATTGAAAATACTTTATATCATATCGTAATATGCAGTGTATCATTGAAAATACCTTATAATATAACGTAATATGCAGTGTATCATAGAAAATACCATGTAATATAACGTAATATACAGTCTATCATTGAAAATACCTTATAATATAACGTAATATACAGTGTATCATTGAAAATACCTTATAACATATCGTAATATGCAGTGTATCATTGAAAATACCTTCTAATATATCGTAGTTTATCATTGAAAATACCTTATAATATAACGTAATATGCAGTGTATCATTGAAAATACCTTCTAATATATCGTAGTTTGTAGTGTATCTTTGATAATACCTTATAATATAACGTAATATGCAGTGTATCATTGAAAATACCTGGTAATATAACGTAATATGCAGTGTATCATTGAAAATACCTTCTAATATAACGTAATATGCAGTGTATCATTGAAAATACCTTATAAAATAACGTAATATGCAGTGTATCATTGAAAATACCTTATAATATAACGTAATATGCAGTGTATCATTGAAAATACCTTATAATATAACGTAATATGCAGTGTATCATTGAAAATACCTTACGATATAACGTAATATGCAGTGTATCATTGAAAATACCTTATATCATATCGTAATATGCAGTGTATCATTGAAAATACCTTATAATATAACGTAATATGCAGTGTATCATTGAAAATACCTTATAATATAACGTAATATGCAGTGTATCATTGAAAATACACTATAATATATCGTAGTTTATCATTGAAACTACCTTATAATATAACGTAATATGCAGTGTATCATTGAAAATACCATGTAATATAACGTAATATGCAGTGTATCATTGAAAATACATTATAACATATCGTAATTTGTAGTGTATCTTTGAAAATACCTTATAATATAACGTAATATGCAGTGTATCATTGAAAATACCTTATAATATAACGTAATATGCAGTGTATCATTGAAAATACCTTATAATATAACGTAATATGCAGTGTATCATTGAAAATACCTTCTAATATATCGTAATTTGTAGTGTATCTTTGAAAATACCTTATAATATAACGTAATATGCAGTGTATCATTGAAAATACCTTATAATATAACGTAATATGCAGTGTATCATAGAAAATACCATGTAATATAACGTAATATACAGTGTATCATTGAAAATACCTTATAATATAACGTAATATGCAGTGTATCAATGAAAATACCATGTAATATAACGTAATATGCAGTGTATCATTGAAAATACCTTATTACATATCGTAATATGCAGTGTATCATTGAAAATACCATATAATATAACGTAATATGCAGTGTACCATTGAAAATACCTTATAACATATCGTAATTTGTAGTGTATCTTTGAAAATACCTTATAATATAGCGTAATATCCAGTGTATCATTGAAAATACCTTATAATATAACGTAATATGCAGTGTATCATTGAAAATACCTTACGATATAACGTAATATGCAGTGTATCATTGAAAATACCTTATATCATATCGTAATATGCAGTGTATCATTGAAAATACCTTATAATATAACGTAATATGCAGTGTATCATAGAAAATACCATGTAATATAACGTAATATACAGTGTATCATTGAAAATACCTTATAATATAACGTAATATGCAGTGTATCATTGAAAATACCTTCTAATATATCGTAGTTTATCATTGAAAATACCTTATAATATAACGTAATATGCAGTGTATCATTGAAAATACCTTCTAATATATCGTAGTTTATCATTGAAAATACCTTATAATATAACGTAATATGCAGTGTATCATTGAAAATACCTTCTAATATATCGTAGTTTATCATTGAAAATACCTTATAATATAACGTAATATGCAGTGTATCATTGAAAATACCTTATAATATAACGTAATATACAGTGTATCATTGAAAATACCTTATAACATATCGTAATATGCAGTGTATCATTGAAAATACCTTATAATATAACGTAATATGCAGTGTATCATTGAAAATACCATGTAATATAACGTAATATGCAGTGTATCATTGAAAATACCTTATAATATAACGTAATATACAGTGTATCATTGAAAGTACCTTATAACATATCGTAATATGCAGTGTATCATTGAATATACCTTATAATATAACGTAATATGCAGTGTATCATTGAAAATACCTTATAATATAACGTAATATGCAGTGTATCATTGAAAATACCTTATAACATATCGTAATTTGTAGTGTATCTTTGAAAATACCTTCTAATATATCGTAATATCCAGTGTATCATTGAAAATACCTTATAATATAACGTAATATGCAGTGTATCATTGAAAATACCTTACGATATAACGTAATATGCAGTGTATCATTGAAAATACTTTATATCATATCGTAATATGCAGTGTATCATTGAAAATACCTTATAATATAACGTAATATGCAGTGTATCATAGAAAATACCATGTAATATAACGTAATATACAGTCTATCATTGAAAATACCTTATAATATAACGTAATATACAGTGTATCATTGAAAATACCTTATAACATATCGTAATATGCAGTGTATCATTGAAAATACCTTCTAATATATCGTAGTTTATCATTGAAAATACCTTATAATATAACGTAATATGCAGTGTATCATTGAAAATACCTTCTAATATATCGTAGTTTGTAGTGTATCTTTGATAATACCTTATAATATAACGTAATATGCAGTGTATCATTGAAAATACCTGGTAATATAACGTAATATGCAGTGTATCATTGAAAATACCTTCTAATATAACGTAATATGCAGTGTATCATTGAAAATACCTTATAAAATAACGTAATATGCAGTGTATCATTGAAAATACCTTATAATATAACGTAATATGCAGTGTATCATTGAAAATACCTTATAATATAACGTAATATGCAGTGTATCATTGAAAATACCTTACGATATAACGTAATATGCAGTGTATCATTGAAAATACCTTATATCATATCGTAATATGCAGTGTATCATTGAAAATACCTTATAATATAACGTAATATGCAGTGTATCATTGAAAATACCTTATAATATAACGTAATATGCAGTGTATCATTGAAAATACCTTCTAATATATCGTAGTTTATCATTGAAACTACCTTATAATATAACGTAATATGCAGTGTATCATTGAAAATACCATGTAATATAACGTAATATGCAGTGTATCATTGAAAATACATTATAACATATCGTAATTTGTAGTGTATCTTTGAAAATACCTTATAATATAACGTAATATGCAGTGTATCATTGAAAATACCTTATAATATAACGTAATATGCAGTGTATCATTGAAAATACCTTATAATATAACGTAATATGCAGTGTATCATTGAAAATACCTTCTAATATATCGTAATTTGTAGTGTATCTTTGAAAATACCTTATAATATAACGTAATATGCAGTGTATCATTGAAAATACCTTATAATATAACGTAATATGCAGTGTATCATAGAAAATACCATGTAATATAACGTAATATACAGTGTATCATTGAAAATACCTTATAATATAACGTAATATGCAGTGTATCATTGAAAATACCTTCTAATATATCGTAGTTTATCATTGAAAATACCTTATAATATAACGTAATATGCAGTGTATCATTGAAAATACCTTCTAATATATCGTAGTTTATCATTGAAAATACCTTATAATATAACGTAATATGCAGTGTATCATTGAAAATACCTTCTAATATATCGTAGTTTATCATTGAAAATACCTTATAATATAACGTAATATGCAGTGTATCATTGAAAATACCTTATAATATAACGTAATATACAGTGTATCATTGAAAATACCTTATAACATATCGTAATATGCAGTGTATCATTGAAAATACCTTATAATATAACGTAATATGCAGTGTATCATTGAAAATACCTGGTAATATAACGTAATATGCAGTGTATCATTGAAAATACCTTCTAATATAACGTAATATGCAGTGTATCATTGAAAATACCTTATAATATAACGTAATATGCAGTGTATCATTGAAAATACCTTATAATATAACGTAATATGCAGTGTATCATTGAAAATACCTTATAATATAGCGTAATATCCAGTGTATCATTGAAAATACCTTATAATATAACGTAATATGCAGTGTATCATTGAAAATACCTTACGATATAACGTAATATGCAGTGTATCATTGAAAATACCTTATATCATATCGTAATATGCAGTGTATCATTGAAAATACCTTATAATATAACGTAATATGCAGTGTATCATAGAAAATACCATGTAATATAACGTAATATACAGTGTATCATTGAAAATACCTTATAATATAACGTAATATGCAGTGTATCATTGAAAATACCTTCTAATATATCGTAGTTTATCATTGAAAATACCTTATAATATAACGTAATATGCAGTGTATCATTGAAAATACCTTATAATATAACGTAATATACAGTGTATCATTGAAAATACCTTATAACATATCGTAATATGCAGTGTATCATTGAAAATACCTTCTAATATATCGTAGTTTATCATTGAAAATACCTTATAATATAACGTAATATGCAGTGTATCATTGAAAATACCTTCTAATATATCGTAGTTTGTAGTGTATCTTTGATAATACCTTATAATATAACGTAATATGCAGTGTATCATTGAAAATACCTGGTAATATAACGTAATATGCAGTGTATCATTGAAAATACCTTCTAATATAACGTAATATGCAGTGTATCATTGAAAATACCTTATAATATAACGTAATATGCAGTGTATCATTGAAAATACCTTATAATATAACGTAATATGCAGTGTATCATTGAAAATACCTTATAATATAACGTAATATGCAGTGTATCATTGAAAATACCTTACGATATAACGTAATATGCAGTGTATCATTGAAAATACCTTATATCATATCGTAATATGCAGTGTATCATTGAAAATACCTTATAATATAACGTAATATGCAGTGTATCATTGAAAATACCTTATAATATAACGTAATATGCAGTGTATCATAGAAAATACAATGTAATATAACGTAATATACTGTGTATCATTGAAAATACCTTATAATATAACGTAATATGCAGTGTATCATTGAAAATACCTTCTAATATATCGTAGTTTATCATTGAAACTACCTTATAATATAACGTAATATGCAGTGTATCATTGAAAATACCATGTAATATAACGTAATATGCAGTGTATCATTGAAAATACATTATAACATATCGTAATTTGTAGTGTATCTTTGAAAATACCTTATAATATAACGTAATATGCAGTGTATCATTGAAAATACCTTATAATATAACGTAATATGCAGTGTATCAATGAAAATACTATGTAATATAACGTAATATGCAGTGTATCATTGAAAATACCTTATTACATATCGTAATATGCAGTGTATCATTGAAAATACCATATAATATAACGTAATATGCAGTGTACCATTGAAAATACCTTATAACATATCGTAATTTGTTGTGTATCTTTGAAAATACCTTATAATATAGCGTAATATCCAGTGTATCATTGAAAATACCTTATAATATAACGTAATATGCAGTGTATCATTGAAAATACCTTACGATATAACGTAATATGCAGTGTATCATTGAAAATACCTTATATCATATCGTAATATGCAGTGTATCATTGAAAATACCTTATAATATAACGTAATATGCAGTGTATCATAGAAAATACCATGTAATATAACGTAATATACAGTGTATCATTGAAAATACCTTATAATATAACGTAATATGCAGTGTATCATTGAAAATACCTTCTAATATATCGTAGTTTATCATTGAAAATACCTTATAATATAACGTAATATGCAGTGTATCATTGAAAATACCTTCTAATATATCGTAGTTTATCATTGAAAATACCTTATAATATAACGTAATATGCAGTGTATCATTGAAAATACCTTCTAATATATCGTAGTTTATCATTGAAAATACCTTATAATATAACGTAATATGCAGTGTATCATTGAAAATACCTTCTAATATATCGTAGTTTATCATTGAAAATACCTTATAATATAACGTAATATGCAGTGTATCATTGAAAATACCTTATAATATAACGTAATATACAGTGTATCATTGAAATTACCTTATAACATATCGTAATATGCAGTGTATCATTGAAAATACCTTCTAATATATCGTAGTTTATCATTGAAAATACCTTATAATATAACGTAATATGCAGTGTATCATTGAAAATACCTTCTAATATATCGTAGTTTATCATTGAAAATACCTTATAATATAACGTAATATGCAGTGTATCATTGAAAATACCTTCTAATATATCGTAGTTTATCATTGAAAATACCTTATAATATAACGTAATATGCAGTGTATCATTGAAAATACCTTATAATATAACGTAATATACAGTGTATCATTGAAATTACCTTATAACATATCGTAATATGCAGTGTATCATTGAAAATACCTTATAATATAACGTAATATGCAGTGTATCATTGAAAATACCATGTAATATAACGTAATATGCAGTGTATCATTGAAAATACCTTATAATATAACGTAATATACAGTGTATCATTGAAAATACCTTATAACATATCGTAATATGCAGTGTATCATTGAAAATACCTCCTAATATATCGTAGTTTATCATTGAAAATACCTTATAATATAACGTAATATGCAGTGTATCATTGAAAATACCTTCTAATATATCGTAGTTTGTAGTGTATCTTTGATAATACCTTATAATATAACGTAATATGCAGTGTATCATTGAAAATACCTTGTAATATAACGTAATATGCAGTGTATCATTGAAAATACCTTCTAATATAACGTAATATGCAGTGTATCATTGAAAATACCTTACGATATAACGTAATATGCAGTGTATCATTGAAAATACCTTATATCATATCGTAATATGCAGTGTATCATTGAAAATACCTTATAATATAACGTAATATGCAGTGTATCATTGAAAATACCTTATAATATAACGTAATATGCAGTGTATCATAGAAAATACCATGTAATATAACGTAATATGCAGTGTATCATTGAAAATACCTTATAATATAACGTAATATGCAGTGTATCATTGAAAATACCTTCTAATATATCGTAGTTTATCATTGAAACTACCTTATAATATAACGTAATATGCAGTGTATCATTGAAAATACCATGTAATATAACGTAATATGCAGTGTATCATTGAAAATACATTATAATATAACGTATTATGCAGTGTATCATTGAAAATACCATGTAATATAACGTAGTTTATCATTGAAAATACCTTATAATATAACGTAATATGCAGTGTATCATTGAAAATACCTTCTAATATATCGTAGTTTATCATTGAAAATACCTTATAATATAACGTAATATGCAGTGTATCATAGAAAATACCATGTAATATAACGTAATATACAGTGTATCATTGAAAATACCTTATAATATAACGTAATATGCAGTGTATCATTGAAAATACCTTCTAATATATCGTAGTTTATCATTGAAACTACCTTATAATATAACGTAATATGCAGTGTATCAAAGAAAATACCATGTAATATAACGTAATATACAGTGTATCATTGAAAATACCTTATAATATAACGTAATATGCAGTGTATCATTGAAAATACCTTCTAATATATCGTAGTTTATCATTGAAAATACCTTATAATATAACGTAATATGCAGTGTATCATTGAAAATACCTTCTAATATATCGTAGTTTATCATTGAAAATACCTTATAATATAACGTAATATGCAGTGTATCATTGAAAATACCTTCTAATATATCGTAGTTTATCATTGAAAATACCTTATAATATAACGTAATATGCAGTGTATCATTGAAAATACCTTCTAATATATCGTAGTTTATCATTGAAAATACCTTATAATATAACGTAATATGCAGTGTATCATTGAAAATACCTTATAATATAACGTAATATACAGTGTATCATTGAAATTACCTTATAACATATCGTAATATGCAGTGTATCATTGAAAATACCTTATAATATAACGTAATATGCAGTGTATCATTGAAAATACCATGTAATATAACGTAATATGCAGTGTATCATTGAAAATACCTTATAATATAACGTAATATACAGTGTATCATTGAAAATACCTTATAACATATCGTAATATGCAGTGTATCATTGAAAATACCATCTAATATATCGTAGTTTATCATTGAAAATACCTTATAATATAACGTAATATGCAGTGTATCATTGAAAATACCTTCTAATATATCGTAGTTTGTAGTGTATCTTTGATAATACCTTATAATATAACGTAATATGCAGTGTATCATTGAAAATACCTTGTAATATAACGTAATATGCAGTGTATCATTGAAAATACCTTCTAATATAACGTAATATGCAGTGTATCATTGAAAATACCTTACGATATAACGTAATATGCAGTGTATCATTGAAAATACCTTATATCATATCGTAATATGCAGTGTATCATTGAAAATACCTTATAATATAACGTAATATGCAGTGTATCATTGAAAATACCTTATAATATAACGTAATATGCAGTGTATCATAGAAAATACCATGTAATATAACGTAATATGCAGTGTATCATTGAAAATACCTTATAATATAACGTAATATGCAGTGTATCATTGAAAATACCTTCTAATATATCGTAGTTTATCATTGAAACTACCTTATAATATAACGTAATATGCAGTGTATCATTGAAAATACCATGTAATATAACGTAATATGCAGTGTATCATTGAAAATACATTATAATATAACGTAATATGCAGTGTATCATTGAAAATACCTTCTAATATATCGTAGTTTATCATTGAAAATACCTTATAATATAACGTAATATGCAGTGTATCATTGAAAATACCTTCTAATATATCGTAGTTGATCATTGAAAATACCTTATAATATAACGTAATATGCAGTGTATCATAGAAAATACCATGTAATATAACGTAATATACAGTGTATCATTGAAAATACCTTATAATATAACGTAATATGCAGTGTATCATTGAAAATACCTTCTAATATATCGTAGTTTATCATTGAAACTACCTTATAATATAACGTAATATGCAGTGTATCATTGAAAATACCTTCTAATATATCGTAGTTTATCATTGAAAATACCTTATAATATAACGTAATATGCAGTGTATCATTGAAAATACCTTCTAATATATCGTAGTTTATCATTGAAAATACCTTATAATATAACGTAATATGCAGTGTATCATTGAAAATACCTTATAATATAACGTAATATACAGTGTATCATTGAAAATACCTTATAACATATCGTAATATGCAGTGTATCATTGAAAATACCTTATAATATAACGTAATATGCAGTGTATCATTGAAAATACCTTATAACATATCGTAATATGCAGTGTATCATTGAAAATACCTTATAATATAACGTAATATGCAGTGTATCATTGAAAATACCTTCTAATATATCGTAGTTTGTAGTGTATCTTTGATAATACCTTATAATATAACGTAATATGCAGTGTATCATTGAAAATACCTGGTAATATAACGTAATATGCAGTGTATCATTGAAAATACCTTCTAATATAACGTAATATGCAGTGTATCATTGAAAATACCTTACGATATAACGTAATATGCAGTGTATCATTGAAAATACCTTATATCATATCGTAATATGCAGTGTATCATTGAAAATACCTTATAATATAACGTAATATGCAGTGTATCATTGAAAATACCTTATAATATAACGTAATATGCAGTGTATCATTGAAAATACCTGGTAATATAACGTAATATGCAGTGTATCATTGAAAATACCTTCTAATATAACGTAATATGCAGTGTATCATTGAAAATACCTTATAATATAACGTAATATGCAGTGTATCATTGAAAATACCTTATAATATAACGTGATATGCAGTGTATCATTGAAAATACCTTATAATATAACGTAGTATGCAGTGTATCATTGAAAATACCTTACGATATAACGTAATATGCAGTGTATCATTGAAAATACCTTATATCATATCGTAATATGCAGTGTATCATTGAAAATACCTTATAATATAACGTAATATGCAGTGTATCATTGAAAATACCTTATAATATAACGTAATATGCAGTGTATCATAGAAAATACCATGTAATATAACGTAATATACAGTGTATCATTGAAAATACCTTATAATATAACGTAATATGCAGTGTATCATTGAAAATACCTTCTAATATATCGTAGTTTATCATTGAAACTACCTTATAATATAACGTAATATGCAGTGTATCATTGAAATTACCATGTAATATAACGTAATATGCAGTGTATCATTGAAAATACATTATAACATATCGTAATTTGTAGTGTATCTTTGAAAATACCTTATAATATAACGTAATATGCAGTGTATCATTGAAAATACCTTATAATATAACGTAATATGCAGTGTATCATTGAGTATACCTTATAATATAACGTAATATGCAGTGTATCATTGAAAATACCTTAGAACATATCGCAATTTGTAGTGTATCTTTGAAAATACCTTATAATATAACGTAATATGCAGTGTATCATTGAAAATACCTTATAATATAACGTAATATGCAGTGTATCATAGAAAATACCATGTAATATAACGTAATATACAGTGTATCATTGAAAATACCTTATAATATAACATAATATGCAGTGTATCATTGAAAATACCTTATAATATAACGTAATATGCAGTGTATCATTGAAAATACCTTATAACATATCGCAATTTGTAGTGTATCTTTTAAAATACCTTATAATATAACGTAATATGCAGTGTATCATTGAAAATACCTTATAATATAACGTAATATGCAGTGTATCATAGAAAATACCATGTAATATAACGTAATATACAGTGTATCATTGAAAATACCTTATAATATAACGTAATATGCAGTGTATCAGTGAAAATACCTTATAATATAACGTAATATGCAGTGTATCATTGAATATACCTTATAATATAACGTAATATGCAGTGTATCATTGAAAATACCTTATATCATATCGTAATATGCAGTGTATCATTGAAAATACCTTATAATATAACGTAATATGCAGTGTATCATAGAAAATACCATGTAATATAACGTAATATACAGTGTATCATTGAAAATACCTTATAATATAACGTAATATGCAGTGTATCATTGAAAATACCTTCTAATATATCGTAGTTTATCATTGAAAATACCTTATAATATAACGTAATATGCAGTGTATCATTGAAAATACCATGTAATATAACGTAATATGCAGTGTATCATTGAAAATACATTATAATATAACGTAATATGCAGTGTATCATTGAAAATACCTTCTAATATATCGTAGTTTATCATTGAAAATACCTTATAATATAACGTAATATGCAGTGTATCATTGAAAATACCTTCTAATATATCGTAGTTTATCATTGAAAATACCTTATAATATAACGTAATATGCAGTGTATCATTGAAAATACCTTCTAATATATCGTAGTTTATCATTGAAAATACCTTATAATATAACGTAATATGCAGTGTATCATAGAAAATACCATGTAATATAACGTAATATACAGTGTATCATTGAAAATACCTTAGAACATATCGCAATTTGTAGTGTATCTTTGAAAATACCTTATAATATAACGTAATATGCAGTGTATCATTGAAAATACCTTATAATATAACGTAATATGCAGTGTATCATAGAAAATACCATGTAATATAACGTAATATACAGTGTATCATTGAAAATACCTTATAATATAACATAATATGCAGTGTATCATTGAAAATACCTTATAATATAACGTAATATGCAGTGTATCATTGAAAATACCTTATAACATATCGCAATTTGTAGTGTATCTTTTAAAATACCTTATAATATAACGTAATATGCAGTGTATCATTGAAAATACCTTATAATATAACGTAATATGCAGTGTATCATAGAAAATACCATGTAATATAACGTAATATACAGTGTATCATTGAAAATACCTTATAATATAACGTAATATGCAGTGTATCATTGAAAATACCTTCTAATATATCGTAGTTTATCATTGAAAATACCTTATAATATAACGTAATATGCAGTGTATCATTGAAAATACCTTCTAATATATCGTAGTTTATCATTGAAAATACCTTATAATATAACGTAATATGCAGTGTATCATTGAAAATACCTTCTAATATATCGTAGTTTATCATTGAAAATACCTTATAATATAACGTAATATGCAGTGTATCATTGAAAATACCTTCTAATATATCGTAGTTTATCATTGAAAATACCTTATAATATAACGTAATATGCAGTGTATCATTGAAAATACCTTCTAATATATCGTAGTTTATCATTGAAAATACCTTATAATATAACGTAATATGCAGTGTATCATTGAAAATACCTTATAATATAACGTAATATACAGTGTATCATTGAAAATACCTTATAACATATCGTAATATGCAGTGTATCATTGAAAATACCTTATAATATAACGTAATATGCAGTGTATCATTGAAAATACCATGTAATATAACGTAATATGCAGTGTATCATTGAAAATACCTTATAATATAACGTAATATACAGTGTATCATTGAAAATACCTTATAACATATCGTAATATGCAGTGTATCATTGAAAATACCTCCTAATATATCGTAGTTTAAAATTGAAAATACCTTATAATATAACGTAATATGCAGTGTATCATTGAAAATACCTTCTAATATATCGTAGTTTGTAGTGTATCTTTGATAATACCTTATAATATAACGTAATATGCAGTGTATCATTGAAAATACCTGGTAATATAACGTAATATGCAGTGTATCATTGAAAATACCTTCTAATATAACGTAATATGCAGTGTATCATTGAAAATACCTTACGATATAACGTAATATGCAGTGTATCATTGAAAATACCTTATATCATATCGTAATATGCAGTGTATCATTGAAAATACCTTATAATATAACGTAATATGCAGTGTATCATTGAAAATACCTTATAATATAACGTAATATGCAGTGTATCATAGAAAATACCATGTAATATAACGTAATATGCAGTGTATCATTGAAAATACCTTATAATATAACGTAATATGCAGTGTATCATTGAAAATACCTTCTAATATATCGTAGTTTATCATTGAAACTACCTTATAATATAACGTAATATGCAGTGTATCATTGAAAATACCATGTAATATAACGTAATATGCAGTGTATCATTGAAAATACATTATAATATAACGTAATATGCAGTGTATCATTGAAAATACCTTCTAATATATCGTAGTTTATCATTGAAAATACCTTATAATATAACGTAATATGCAGTGTATCATTGAAAATACCTTCTAATATATCGTAGTTTATCATTGAAAATACCTTATAATATAACGTAATATGCAGTGTATCATTGAAAATACCTTCTAATATATCGTAGTTTATCATTGAAAATACCTTATAATATAACGTAATATGCAGTGTATCATAGAAAATACCATGTAATATAACGTAATATACAGTGTATCATTGAAAATACCTTATAATATAACGTAATATGCAGTGTATCATTGAAAATACCTTCTAATATATCGTAGTTTATCATTGAAACTACCATATAATATAACGTAATATGCAGTGTATCAAAGAAAATACCATGTAATATAACGTAATATACAGTGTATCATTGAAAATACCTTATAATATAACGTAATATGCAGTGTA
Organism: Lasioglossum lativentre; assembly: GCA_916610255.1. NCBI lineage: Eukaryota > Metazoa > Arthropoda > Insecta > Hymenoptera > Halictidae > Lasioglossum > Lasioglossum lativentre. The sequence continues at coordinate 26,370 of CAKAJI010000928.1, read as the reverse complement.
TCATTGAAAATACCTTCTAATATATCGTAGTTTATCATTGAAAATACCTTATAATATAACGTAATATGCAGTGTATCATTGAAAATACCTTCTAATATATCGTAGTTTATCATTGAAAATACCTTATAATATAACGTAATATGCAGTGTATCATTGAAAATACCTTCTAATATATCGTAGTTTATCATTGAAAATACCTTATAATATAACGTAATATGCAGTGTATCATTGAAAATACCTTATAATATAACGTAATATGCAGTGTATCATTGAAAATACCTTATAATATAACGTAATATACAGTGTATCATTGAAAATACCTTATAACATATCGTAATATGCAGTGTATCATTGAAAATACCTTATAATATAACGTAATATGCAGTGTATCATTGAAAATACCATGTAATATAACGTAATATGCAGTGTATCATTGAAAATACCTTATAATATAACGTAATATACAGTGTATCATTGAAAATACCTTATAACATATCGTAATATGCAGTGTATCATTGAAAATACCTCCTAATATATCGTAGTTTAAAATTGAAAATACCTTATAATATAACGTAATATGCAGTGTATCATTGAAAATACCTTATAATATAACGTAATATGCAGTGTATCATTGAAAATACCTTCTAATATATCGTAGTTTATCATTGAAACTACCTTATAATATAACGTAATATGCAGTGTATCATTGAAAATACCATGTAATATAACGTAATATGCAGTGTATCATTGAAAATACATTATAACATATCGTAATTTGTAGTGTATCTTTGAAAATACCTTATAATATAACGTAATATGCAGTGTATCATTGAAAATACCTTATAATATAACGTAATATGCAGTGTATCATTGAGTATACCTTATAATATAACGTAATATGCAGTGTATCATTGAAAATACCTTAGAACATATCGCAATTTGTAGTGTATCTTTGAAAATACCTTATAATATAACGTAATATGCAGTGTATCATTGAAAATACCTTATAATATAACGTAATATGCAGTGTATCATAGAAAATACCATGTAATATAACGTAATATACAGTGTATCATTGAAAATACCTTATAATATAACATAATATGCAGTGTATCATTGAAAATACCTTATAATAGAACGTAATATGCAGTGTATCATTGAAAATACCTTATAACATATCGCAATTTGTAGTGTATCTTTTAAAATACCTTATAATATAACGTAATATGCAGTGTATCATTGAAAATACCTTATAATATAACGTAATATGCAGTGTATCATAGAAAATACCATGTAATATAACGTAATATACAGTGTATCATTGAAAATACCTTATAATATAACGTAATATGCAGTGTATCATTGAAAATACCTTATAATATAACGTAATATGCAGTGTATCATTGAATATACCTTATAATATAACGTAATATGCAGTGTATCATTGAAAATACCTTATAATATAACGTAATATGCAGTGTATCATTGAAAATACCTTACAATATAACGTAATAGGCAGTGTATCATTGAAAATACCTTATAATATAACGTAACATGCAGTGTATCATTGAAAATACCTTATAATATAACGTAATATGTAGTGTATCATTGAAAATACCTTATAATATAACGTAATATGCAGTGTATCATAGAAAATACCATGTAATATAACGTAATATACAGTGTATCATTGAAAATACCTTATAATATAACGTAATATGCAGTGTATCATTGAAAATACCTTATAATATAACGTAATATGCAGTGTATCATTGAAAATACCTTATATCATATCGTAATATGCAGTGTATCATTGAAAATACCTTATAATATAACGTAATATGCAGTGTATCATAGAAAATACCATGTAATATAACGTAATATGCAGTGTATCATTGAAAATACCTTCTAATATATCGTAGTTTATCATTGAAAATACCTTATAAAATAACGTAATATGCAGTGTATCATTGAAAATACCTTCTAATATATCGTAGTTTATCATTGAAAATACCTTATAATATAACGTAATATGCAGTGTATCATTGAAAATACCTTCTAATATATCGTAGTTTATCATTGAAAATACCTTATAATATAACGTAATATGCAGTGTATCATTGAAAATACCTTCTAATATATCGTAGTTTGTAGTGTATCTTTGATAATACCTTATAATATAACGTAATATGCAGTGTATCATTGAAAATACCTGGTAATATAACGTAATATGCAGTGTATCATTGAAAATACCTTATAATATAACGTAATATGCAGTGTATCATTGAAAATACCTTATAATATAACGTAACATGCAGTGTATCATTGAAAATACCTTATAATATAACGTAATATGTAGTGTATCATTGAAAATACCTTATAATATAGCGTAATATGCAGTGTATCATTGAAAATACCTTATAATATAGCGTAATATGCAGTGTATCATTGAAAATACCTTATAATATAACGTAATATGCAGTGTATCATTGAAAATACCTTATAATATAACGTAATATGCAGTGTATCATTGAAAATACCTTATAATATAACGTAATATGCAGTGTATCATTGAAAATACCTTATAATATAACGTAATATGCAGTGTATCATAGAAAATACCATGTAATATAACGTAATATACAGTGTATCATTGAAAATACCTTATAATATAACGTAATATGCAGTGTATCATTGAAAATACCTTCTAATATATCGTAGTTTATCATTGAAAATACCTTATAATATAACGTAATATGCAGTGTATCATTGAAAATACCTTATAATATAACGTAATATGCAGTGTATCATTGAAAATACCTTATAATATAACGTAATATGCAGTGTATCATTGAAAATACCTTATATCATTTCGTAATATGCAGTGTATCATTGAAAATACCTTATAATATAACGTAATATGGAGTGTATCATTGAAAATACCTTATAACATATCGTAATTTGTAGTGTATCTTTGAAAATACCTTATAATATAACGTTATATACAGTGTATCATTGAAAATACCTTACAATATAGCGTAACATGCAGTGTATCATTGAAAATACCTTATAATATAACGTAATATGCAGTGTATCATTGAAAATACCATGTAATATAACGTAATATACAGTGTATCATTGAAAATACCTTATAATATAACGTAATATGCAGTGTATCATTGAAATACCTTATAATATAACGTAATATGCAGTGTATCATTGAATATACCTTATAATATAACGTAATATGCAGTGTATCATTGAAAATACCTTATAATATAACGTAATATGCAGTGTATCATTGAAAATACCTTATATCATATCGTAATATGCAGTGTATCATTGAAAATACCTTATAATATAACGTAATATGCAGTGTATCATAGAAAATACCATGTAATATAACGTAATATGCAGTGTATCATTGAAAATACCTTCTAATATATCGTAGTTTATCATTGAAAATACCTTATAAAATAACGTAATATGCAGTGTATCATTGAAAATACCTTATAATATATAGTAGTTTATCATTGAAAATACCTTATAATATAACGTAATATGCAGTGTATCATTGAAAATACCTTCTAATATATCGTAGTTTATCATTGAAAATACCTTATAATATAACGTAATATGCAGTGTATCATTGAAAATACCTTCTAATATATCGTAGTTTGTAGTGTATCTTTGATAATACCTTATAATATAACGTAATATGCAGTGTATCATTGAAAATACCTGGTAATATAACGTAATATGCAGTGTATCATTGAAAATACCTTATAATATAACGTAATATGCAGTGTATCATTGAAAATACCTTATAATATAACGTAACATGCAGTGTATCATTGAAAATACCTTATAATATAACGTAATATGTAGTGTATCATTGAAAATACCTTATAATATAGCGTAATATGCAGTGTATCATTGAAAATACCTTATAATATAGCGTAATATGCAGTGTATCATTGAAAATACCTTATAATATAACGTAATATGCAGTGTATCATTGAAAATACCTTATAATATAACGTAATATGCAGTGTATCATTGAAAATACCTTATAATATAACGTAATATGCAGTGTATCATTGAAAATACCTTATAATATAACGTAATATGCAGTGTATCATAGAAAATACCATGTAATATAACGTAATATACAGTGTATCATTGAAAATACCTTATAATATAACGTAATATGCAGTGTATCATTGAAAATACCTTCTAATATATCGTAGTTTATCATTGAAAATACCTTATAATATAACGTAATATGCAGTGTATCATTGAAAATACCTTATAATATAACGTAATATGCAGTGTATCATTGAAAATACCTTATAATATAACGTAATATGCAGTGTATCATTGAAAATACCTTATAACATATCGTAATTTGTAGTGTATCTTTGAAAATACCTTATAATATAACGTAATATGCAGTGTATCATTGAGTATACCTTATAATATAACGTAATATGCAGTGTATCATTGAAAATACCTTATATCATTTCGTAATATGCAGTGTATCATTGAAAATACCTTATAATATAACGTAATATGGAGTGTATCATTGAAAATACCTTATAACATATCGTAATTTGTAGTGTATCTTTGAAAATACCTTATAATATAACGTTATATACAGTGTATCATTGAAAATACCTTACAATATAGCGTAACATGCAGTTTATCATTGAAAATACCTTATAATATAACGTAATATGGAGTGTATCATTGAAAATACCATGTAATATAACGTAATATACAGTGTATCATTGAAAATACCTTATAATATAACGTAATATGCAGTGTATCATTGAAAATACCTTATAATATAACGTAATATGCAGTGTATCATTGAAAATACCTTATAATATAACGTAATATGCAGTGTATCATTGAAAATACCTTATAATATAACGTAATATGCAGTGTATCATTGAAAATACCTTATAACATATCGTAATTTGTAGTGTATCTTTGAAAATACCTTATAATATAACGTAATATGCAGTGTATCATTGAGTATACCTTATAATATAACGTAATATGCAGTGTATCATTGAAAATACCTTATATCATTTCGTAATATGCAGTGTATCATTGAAAATACCTTATAATATAACGTAATATGGAGTGTATCATTGAAAATACCTTATAACATATCGTAATTTGTAGTGTATCTTTGAAAATACCTTATAATATAACGTTATATACAGTGTATCATTGAAAATACCTTACAATATAGCGTAACATGCAGTGTATCATTGAAAATACCTTATAATATAACGTAATATGGAGTGTATCATTGAAAATACCATGTAATATAACGTAATATACAGTGTATCATTGAAAATACCTTATAATATAACGTAATATGCAGTGTATCATTGAAAATACCTTATAATATAACGTAATATGCAGTGTATCATTGAATATACCTTATAATATAACGTAATATGCAGTGTATCATTGAAAATACCTTATAATATAACGTAATATGCAGTGTATCATTGAAAATACCTTATAATATAACGTAATAGGCAGTGTTAGATTGAAAATACCTTATAATATAACGTAACAGGCAGTGTATCATTGAAAATACCTTATAATATAACGTAATATGTAGTGTATCATTGAAAATACCTTATAATATAACGTAATATGCAGTGTATCATTGAAAATACCTTATAATATAACGTAATATGCAGTGTATCATTGAATATACCTTATAATATAACGTAATATGCAGTGTATCATAGAAAATACCATGTAATATAACGTAATATACAGTGTATCATTGAAAATACCTTATAATATAACGTAATATGCAGTGTATCATTGAAAATACCTTATAATATAACGTAATATGCAGTGTATCATTGAATATACCTTATAATATAACGTAATATGCAGTGTATCATAGAAAATACCATGTAATATAACGTAATATGCAGTGTATCATTGAAAATACCTTATAACATATCCTAATATGCAGTGTATCATAGAAAATACCTTATAATATAGCGTAATATGCAGTGTATCATTGAAAATACCTTATAATATAGCGTAATATGCAGTGTATCATTGAAAATACCTTATAATATAACGTAATATGCAGTGTATCATTGAAAATACCTTATAATATAACGTAATATGCAGTGTATCATTGAAAATACCTTATAATATAACGTAATATGCAGTGTATCATTGAAAATACCTTATAATATAACGTAATATGCAGTGTATCATAGAAAATACCATGTAATATAACGTAATATACAGTGTATCATTGAAAATACCTTATAATATAACGTAATATGCAGTGTATCATTGAAAATACCTTCTAATATATCGTAGTTTATCATTGAAAATACCTTATAATATAACGTAATATGCAGTGTATCATTGAAAATACCTTATAATATAACGTAATATGCAGTGTACCATTGAAAATACCTTATAACATATCGTAATTTGTAGTGTATCTTTGAAAATACCTTATAATATAGCGTAATATCCAGTGTATCATTGAAAATACCTTATAATATAACGTAATATGCAGTGTATCATTGAAAATACCTTACGATATAACGTAATATGCAGTGTATCATTGAAAATACCTTATATCATATCGTAATATGCAGTGTATCATTGAAAATACCTTATAATATAACGTAATATACAGTGTATCATTGAAAATACCTTATAACATATCGTAATATGCAGTGTATCATTGAAAATACCTTATAATATAACGTAATATACAGTGTATCATTGAAAATACCTTATAACATATCGTAATATGCAGTGTATCATTGAAAATACCTTATAATATAACGTAATATGCAGTGTATCATTGAAAATACCATGTAATATAACGTAATATGCAGTGTACCATTGAAAATACCTTATAACATATCGTAATTTGTAGTGTATCTTTGATAATACCTTATAATATAACGTAATATGCAGTGTATCATTGAAAATACCTGGTAATATAACGTAATAGGCAGTGTATCATTGAAAATACCTTATAATATAACGTAATATGCAGTGTATCATAGAAAATACCATGTAATATAACGTAATATGCAGTGTATCATTGAAAATACCTTCTAATATATCGTAGTTTATCATTGAAAATACCTTATAAAATAACGTAATATGCAGTGTATCATTGAAAATACCTTCTAATATATCGTAGTTTATCATTGAAAATACCTTATAATATAACGTAATATGCAGTGTATCATTGAAAATACCTTCTAATATATCGTAGTTTATCATTGAAAATACCTTATAATATAACGTAATATGCAGTGTATCATTGAAAATACCTTCTAATATATCGTAGTTTATCATTGAAAATACCTTATAATATAACGTAATATGCAGTGTATCATTGAAAATACCTTATAATATAACGTAATATACAGTGTATCATTGAAAATACCTTATAACATATCGTAATATGCAGTGTATCATTGAAAATACCTTATAATATAACGTAATATGCAGTGTATCATTGAAAATACCATGTAATATAACGTAATATGCAGTGTACCATTGAAAATACCTTATAACATATCGTAATTTGTAGTGTATCTTTGAAAATACCTTATAATATAGCGTAATATCCAGTGTATCATTGAAAATACCTTATAATATAACGTAATATGCAGTGTATCATTGAAAATACCTTACGATATAACGTAATATGCAGTGTATCATTGAAAATACCTTATATCATATCGTAATATGCAGTGTATCATTGAAAATACCTTATAATATAACGTAATATACAGTGTATCATTGAAAATACCTTATAACATATCGTAATATGCAGTGTATCATTGAAAATACCTTATAATATAACGTAATATACAGTGTATCATTGAAAATACCTTATAACATATCGTAATATGCAGTGTATCATTGAAAATACCTTATAATATAACGTAATATGCAGTGTATCATTGAAAATACCATGTAATATAACGTAATATGCAGTGTACCTTTGAAAATACCTTATAACATATCGTAATTTGTAGTGTATCTTTGATAATACCTTATAATATAACGTAATATGCATTGTATCATTGAAAATACCTGGTAATATAACGTAATATGCAGTGTATCATTGAAAATACCTTATAATATAACGTAATATGCAGTGTATCATTGAAAATACCTTATAATATAACGTAATATGCAGTGTATCATTGAAAATACCTTACGATATAACGTAATATGCAGTGTATCATTGAAAATACCTTATATCATATCGTAATATGCAGTGTATCATTGAAAATACCTTATAATATAACGTAATATGCAGTGTATCATAGAAAATACCATGTAATATAACGTAATATACAGTGTATCATTGAAAATACCTTATAATATAACGTAATATGCAGTGTATGATGGAAAATACCTTCTAATATATCGTAGTTTATCATTGAAAATACCTTATAATATAACGTAATATTCAGTGTATCATTGAAAATACCTTATAATATAACGTAATATGCAGTGTATCATTGAAAATACCTTATAATATAACGTAATATGCAGTGTATCATTGAATATACCTTATAATATAACGTAATATGCAGTGTATCATTGAAAATACCTTATAATATAACGTAATATGCAGTGTATCATTGAAAATACCTTATAACATATCGTAATTTGTAGTGTATCTTTGAAAATACCTTATAATATAACGTAATATGCAGTGTATCATTGAGTATACCTTATAATATAACGTAATATGCAGTGTATCATTGAAAATACCTTATATCATTTCGTAATATGCAGTGTATCATTGAAAATACCTTATAATATAACGTAATATGGAGTGTATCATTGAAAATACCTTATAACATATCGTAATTTGTAGTGCATCTTTGAAAATACCTTATAACATATCGTAATTTGTAGTGTATCTTTGATAATACCTTATTGTTTCTCCGTGAACGCGCGAGGTTTTGAATTTTGAATCAGTAACCCTTTGTGAACGCGTGAGGTAGGAGTTGTTGCCCGCCAAATTAATATTGGGCAACTGGTTCAAAGGATTTGTCAGACTGAAGGAATTCGCGTTTCGTCCCAGACCTGTTATAGGACTCTTCAGTAAGGCTGAATAACAGGTCTTGCCTTATACGCGCGCGGATCCGTGATGGCGATCCGTATTAATGACTCGTCTTGGTGATGCACAAGAAGTAATAACTCGTCTTGGCGAATGACACAAGAAGTCTGTTATTTCGCTTGTATTTTGACAAATACAAGAAATGTGACTTAATCAAGCACTGACTTTGAGTTTTCGTTAGTATAACTGTTTTCTATGAATTGACGATGTCACGATTCAGAGACTGAGAGTGAACTGAACTCTGTCCGAGTGCTTGATCTGCCTGAGGAATTGGGTGTCTTTTTGGGGGAAGCGGGGGCGTCGCTTGGAGTCAAGAAGAATGCGTTTTGGGAGATCTAGAGTTAAACGTTTCCGGATTGGCTTTGCTGTGTTTAGTATAACCAATCAGGAAACTCGCGATTGTTTTGGATGGTGAAACCAACCTTTTTAAGGGAGAGTAAGACGCGCGCGGAGTAGGGAGATACCTGACTCGGATATTGAGGGTCATCGTTGACTTGGAACCGTACCTAATCCGCGAGGGTTTCTTTTGGAAATATTGCCCGGACGGTCGACGGCAGGTCATAAAAAAAGGACCGACGCTTAAGGATGTTTTAGCCTTGCTAAGATAGTACATGAACAAGGAAATTGCCTGTTAGGCCCACATCTGGTATAATAAAATAACGACCATTTGCCGTGCCTTCAGGACAGTTTCTTTGTTCAGGAAGCGTTGGAAAGTTTCTTTGTTTGGACTTTATGACATCTGTTGCCGTGAACTGATCGTAAATGAAGGTTGAATGAAATCTTAGAATAGCGGCGTTTTCGCGACGGAACACTTTTCCTTGCAATGGAATATGAAATTACCGATGGATGCGAAAACTAATTTCTTACTTGCAGGTATACGTTTAGACACGAGCATTGTTCCTTTGCGACGGAACATGCTCCCCCCTGTTGATCGATTCGATCGATCAATTATGCATGTGATATATCTTGACTTACGTTATGCTGATAGGTTTATACTGCCTGATTGTGCATCGTCCATGGCTGGAAGCGGTGCTAATTTTGTAACGTTTCGTTTGTAAACGCCATGAGACGTTCGAACCGAGACTGCTCGAGTGATGCCGTCCGTTCCTGGATATGTTTGTAAGACTCGACCCAATCGCCAACATAATGACGGGAGGTTGTCATCTTTCAGAAGAACAAGAGTTCCTTCTGTAATATCGTGAGAACCCTTTGTCCATTTGTGACGAAGATTCAGTTGATGGATGTACTCCTTGTGCCAACGGGTCCAAAAGTCTTGTTTGACCCTTTGAATGTGTTGCCACGTGGACAGACGATTTGCTGGTGTTGTGCTGAAATCAGTCTCGGCAAGACAAGTCAAGAAATCACCGATCAGGAAATGTCCGGGCGTGAGAGCAGATATATCATTTGGATCGGACGAAAGTGGTGTAAGCGGTCGTGAATTTAGAATGGCTTCTATTTCGATTACGAAAGTAGTAAATTGTTCATATGTAAATAATTCTTCGCCAACAACTCGTTTAATGTGATGTTTAAACGACTTAACGGCTGCTTCCCATAATCCGCCGAAATGAGGTGATTGTGCGGGCATGAAATGCCATGAAATTTCCTTTGAAACGAGAAAGTGTCTCAAATTCTCGTCCTTTGCTAACGTCTGGTGATGCTCTGCTAATTCATTGTTAGCGCCGACGAAATTCGTACCGTTATCTGAATAGATGTTTTTACAGATTCCGCGTCGTGCAATAAATCGTTTAAGTGCCGCGATGAAGGCTTCAGTTGTTAAATCGCTCACTACTTCTAAATGTATTGCCTTTGTTGCAAAACAGACAAATACAGCCACATAGATCTTGATTCGAGTCCTATTCCTGAATCGTCGTTCCTTTATGAAAAAGGGACCGCAATAATCTACTCCGCTATTGATGAAAGGTCGACTTTCGGTGACGCGGGCAGCAGGTAGGTTGCCCATGATGTACTCGACCGTGGGCGGCTTGACACGAAAACATCTGATACATTGTCGTATTATTTGACGAATGGTATTTTTTCCGTCGATTGGCCAATACGCTTGTCGTATGTCGTGCAATGTGGCGGTTATTCCGGCGTGATGATTTTTAATATGAGAATTCCGAATAATGAGTTTTGTAATATGGTGTCCCTTTGGTAGAAGTATCGGATGTTTTTGTGAGAATGGCAGGGTGGAATGACGCAGTCGACCTCCCACTCGCAATATTCCCTTATCGTCGAGGAACGGACACAACGGCTGCAGATGACTTTTGTTTGATATCCTTCCGTATTTTAATTCACGAATTTCACGAGCAAACGTGATGGCTTGAAGCAATTGAATTATTCGGTTATTTGCTTCACGTAGTTCTTCGACAGACAAGGGTCCTGTAATTCTAGGTTTTAGTCGGAAACGCAAGCAATAAGCTACGACACGTCGGAGTTTTTGAATACAGGAATATCGTGTGAGGAGTTCGTCCGTTCGGATTATCGTGCCGACTAAACATGTTGTTGTTCGTAGTTCTGGTAATTCGTTGCACATAGTGAATTTTGATAATGGCCATGTTGTGTTTTTTAGAACGAGCCATTCCGGTCCATGTCTCCATAGACTGTTCTTGATAAATTCTGTAGCTGTAGTCCCTCGTGAAATAAGATCCGCGGGATTATCCGCCGAACGGACGTGTCGCCATGAATGAATTTCCGTTTTGCGTTGAATATCGGCTACGCGATTCGCGACGAACGTCTTCAACGTAGATGGTTGTTTGCGCAACCAACTCAAAACGACAGTCGAATCGGTCCAACAGATTGTTTCGTCTATGTTGTGTGTTAGCGTTTCTTGCACGGTTCGTAACAAGGTGGCTAACAATGTGGCACTACATAATTCCAAACGCGCTAAAGTTATCTGACTCAATGGCGCGACACGGGATTTGGCGCAAAGTATATTTGAATGAATGGAGCCGAATCGATCTATGGTTCTCACGTACAAACAAGCGCCGTAGGCTCGTTCGCTGGCATCACAAAATCCGTGTAATTCGATCCTTTTCGCGTTTTTCAGTCTAACAAAACGATTGAATTCGACATCATTTAACAATTGTAAATTACTCTCAAAATTGGTCCATTCTGTGTGAATGTTGGCCGGAAGTGATTCGTCCCAAGTAAGTTTTAAAGTCCAAAGTCGTTGCATTAAGATTTTGGCGACGATCGTAATGGGTCCTAGTAATCCTAATGGATCATATATCCGGGCAATGATTGACAGGATGTTTCGTTTGGTTATCTCATTCTTTGTCGTTGCTTGCACTGAATATCGAATGGTGTCATTTCGTGCGTTCCAAGAGACTCCCAAAGTTTTTATTGTGGTCGGATCGCCCAAGATCTTCGGGTGTATTAAATCTTCACTTAGGCCGACGAGCAATTCTGGAGCATTTGATGCCCACTGCCGCATTTTGAGACCGCCTCGATCGAGCAGAGTGGTGATCTGTTGTCGTAATCTCTTTGCTTCTTCAATCGAATCGGTACCGGTTAATAGATCGTCGACGTACAAATCTCTTTTGATACGTGCTGCTGCTTCAGGAAATTCATGTTCTTCATCAATTGCTAGTTGGTGTAAACATCTTATGGCCAAATACGGAGCTGGTGCAAGTCCGAAAGTGATAGTGGTTAATTCGAAAGTTGCAATTTCTCCGTCGGAATTTCGCCATAATACTCGCTGGTATGCCCGATCTTCGGTTCGAACCAGAAATTGGCGATACATTTTTTCAATGTCGCCGATGAGAACGTACGCATGCATTCTGAATCGTAACAAAAGGCATAAAAGATCATCTTGCAACGTGGGACCAATTCTGAGTGTTTCGTTTAACGATAGATTCGTGGTTGTTTTCGCGGATCCGTCAAAAACTACACGAGTTTTGGTTGTTGTGCTTGATGGCTTGATGACAGCGTGATGCGGTAAATAAAAACCAGGCGTGAGGACTGTCTTTACAGGTTGCATGTGTCCGAGCTCGAGATATTCGTCTAATACTTTGGTATATTGCTCCTTCAAAGTCGGATCGCGGTTGAATCTGCGTTCGAGTGCAGTAAATCGATTTAAAGCGCGCGAATATGATTCTCCGAGTTGCTCCTTTTTATCGTTGAATGGTAGCGCTACAATATATCGGCCGGACTTATCGCGTTTCAAATTTGCGACGAAGTGATCTTCGCACGCTTGATCATCAACCGAACGAAACTGTTTGACCGTTGCTTCTTCAATTTCCCAAAATTTTTGCAAATCAAATTGTATGTTTGTGACTAGGGTTTTATGGTTAGAATTCGCGTTGGTGAGAAAATCGCCTCCTAAAATCCAGCCAAATTGGGTCTTCTGTAAAATCAGATCGACGTCACGTTGTCTGGATAGATTAATTTGGCCGATGCTTAGACAAGATAATGTCGGTCCGGTTCCGAGCAACATATCAATTTTTCCTGGACGATGGAAATCTGGATCAGCTAACTGAAGATTAGCTGGTATGCGGAGATTAGTTCGATCTATTTGACAATCAGGTAATAATCCAGCGATTCGCGGTATGGTATAGAAATTTAACTTGCGTTGGAAATTTGTTACTCTCGACTTTACCGTTGCTGTTATTAAATCATTCGTAGTTGTATTGATTTGGTTCAATGATTCAATGACTGCAGTTCGTTCGGTTTTCGGTAATTGTAGCCGTTTAGCGAGTCCTTCGGTGATAAGATTCGCGTTTGAACAAGTATCGATTAATGTGCGACACAGAATTGATTTCCGATCGCGATCCAGAACGTAGATTTTTGCGGTTGTCAGTATACCGTTTGTCGACCTATCTGAAAGGAATGTGTGATTGCGTATTGCTTGTTCGTCTGTGTCACCTTGATCTAGTCATGCTTCTGATCTTGAAACGGTTGGGTGCGCATTTTTATGAAGTTTGGTGTTGTGATGTTGACCGCAAATCCGGCATGTGCCTTTCGTACAATAGTCGGAATTATGATTAGATCCTAAGCAATTCGAGCATATCTTTGCCGCAGCGACGGCTGTCCATCTTTCTTCTACCGTCATGTTCAAGAATTTTGGACAGCTGAATGGTGGATGCGAAGCGGACTTGCATATTTTGCATGATTGTGTCTTCATATTTGTTGTGAACGTTCGTTTCTTCGGAATCGGTGATGGAGAATTTCTCCTGGATGATGTCGCTGATCCCCATGTTCGTTTCGGGGCTCGCGGTCGAAGGTTTGGCTTTGATCTGTGGGTTTCCCTTTCCGCGTGTTGTATTGGTTTCGCGTGTATCTTAGGTGTATAGACCTGGCCTTGGTGTGACGCGTTACCAATATATTTGAACATATCTGCGATATTTGGCATGTCCGTGTCTGTTAATGTTAACTCCCAGGCTTCGCGTGTGTGTTCATCCATACGATCGACCGCGATACTTATAATAAAATCATTCGCGATGTCCTCCATGGATCGACCGAGCGACTGTAGTGATCGGATATGTGATTGTAAATGGTTCTTCAAATTCCTTAATGCGTTTGATGATCGTTCCGGCATCGCGGGTGTGTTCAACAGCAACGAGGTGTGACGTAAAATAAGAGCGCGTTTGTTATCGTATGCCTCTATCAGTTGGGCCCATGCAGCCTTGTAGTTCTCTTCGCTTACCGTGAATGAATCGATAGTGTCTTTAGCTTGTCCGGAAACTGATAGTCGTAAATAATTGAACTTTTGAACATCGGTTAGCCCGGAATGTCCATGGATCAAACTGAGAAATGAATCTTTGAATGTCAACCATTTTTCGAGACGGCCGTCGAAAACCGGGAGATTTATCTTTGGAAGATGTATTCCGGTAATACTATTGGATGTGGACGGCGCGGGTGATTCGTTTGTGATTCTTGCAGTTTGTGTACGAGTCGATTGAAAACTTTCAATAAGTTGGTCCGCATTTGCTATCGCATCGTAATACAAAATGGATGTAGTTTGGCGTTCGGCCTCGTTTTCATCGTAATCTTCGAGGTGACTTAATTCTATCTGATCGGTGTCATAATTATTAAATTGTTCATTGAGACGTTCTAAACGTCGTCGTATCTTTGCTCGTTCAATCGCGGAGTCTTGGTATTCCGCCAGACATCTTGTAAACGCCGTTAGGTCTGATTTGAACGCGCGTTGTTTCTGTTTGATAACTTGGATACGTTTGATTGATTTGCTCGTGTTAGCCATTTTTCTGATATAAATGAAATTGAAAATTCACGGATCCTGATCGGTAGATTTAGACTGCTTGCCTACCTTTTGCTGATATTGATGGCTGCTTTCACTGGTTGTTCAGCGTTGACGTTGTTTGCGATGTCTAAGGATGGCTGATTCTTTCAATCAAGGTGCTCAGCGTTGACGTCACTTGCGATGGCTAGGGATGGCTGATTCCTTCAATCTGGGTACTGCAGAACAAGGTCGATTGTCTTTCACACGAACTGCACTGTCACTAGGTCACTGATCCGGCTCGAAGGACCAAAATGTTTCTCCGTGAACGCGCGAGGTTTTGAATTTTGAATCAGTAACCCTTTGTGAACGCGTGAGGTAGGAGTTGTTGCCCGCCAAATTAATATTGGGCAACTGGTTCAAAGGATTTGTCAGACTGAAGGAATTCGCGTTTCGTCCCAGACCTGTTATAGGACTCTTCAGTAAGGCTGAATAACAGGTCTTGCCTTATACGCGCGCGGATCCGTGATGGCGATCCGTATTAATGACTCGTCTTGGTGATGCACAAGAAGTAATAACTCGTCTTGGCGAATGACACAAGAAGTCTGTTATTTCGCTTGTATTTTGACAAATACAAGAAATGTGACTTAATCAAGCACTGACTTTGAGTTTTCGTTAGTATAACTGTTTTCTATGAATTGACGATGTCACGATTCAGAGACTGAGAGTGAACTGAACTCTGTCCGAGTGCTTGATCTGCCTGAGGAATTGGGTGTCTTTTTGGGGGAAGCGGGGGCGTCGCTTGGAGTCAAGAAGAATGCGTTTTGGGAGATCTAGAGTTAAACGTTTCCGGATTGGCTTTGCTGTGTTTAGTATAACCAATCAGGAAACTCGCGATTGTTTTGGATGGTGAAACCAACCTTTTTAAGGGAGAGTAAGACGCGCGCGGAGTAGGGAGATACCTGACTCGGATATTGAGGGTCATCGTTGACTTGGAACCGTACCTAATCCGCGAGGGTTTCTTTTGGAAATATTGCCCGGACGGTCGACGGCAGGTCATAAAAAAAGGACCGACGCTTAAGGATGTTTTAGCCTTGCTAAGATAGTACATGAACAAGGAAATTGCCTGTTAGGCCCACATCTGGTATAATAAAATAACGACCATTTGCCGTGCCTTCAGGACAGTTTCTTTGTTCAGGAAGCGTTGGAAAGTTTCTTTGTTTGGACTTTATGACATCTGTTGCCGTGAACTGATCGTAAATGAAGGTTGAATGAAATCTTAGAATAGCGGCGTTTTCGCGACGGAACACTTTTCCTTGCAATGGAATATGAAATTACCGATGGATGCGAAAACTAATTTCTTACTTGCAGGTATACGTTTAGACACGAGCATTGTTCCTTTGCGACGGAACACTTATAATATAACGTAATATGCAGTGTATCATAGAAAATACCATGTAATATAACGTAATATACAGTGTATCATTGAAAATACCTTATAATATAACGTAATATGCAGTGTATCATTGAAAATACCTTATAATATAACGTAATATGCAGTGTATCATTGAATATACCTTATAATATAACGTAATATGCAGTGTATCATAGAAAATACCATGTAATATAACGTAATATGCAGTGTATCATTGAAAATACCTTATAATATAACGTAATATGCAGTGTATCATTGAAAATACCTTATAATATAACGTAATATGCAGTGTATCATTGAAAATACCTTATAATATAACGTAATATGCAGTGTATCATTGAAAATACCTTATAATATAACGTAATATGCAGTGTATCATTGAAAATACCTTATAATATAACGTAATATGCAGTGTATCATAGAAAATACCATGTAATATAACGTAATATACAGTGTATCATTGAAAATACCTTATAATATAACGTAATATGCAGTGTATCATTGAAAATACCATCTAATATATCGTAGTTTATCATTGAAAATACCTTATAATATAACGTAGTATGCAGTGTATCATTGAAAATACCTTATAATATAACGTAATATACAGTGTATCATTGAAAATACCATGTAATATAACGTAATATGCAGTGTACCATTGAAAATACCTTATAATATAACGTAACATGCAGTGTATCATTGAAAATACCTTATAATATAACGTAATATGTAGTGTATCATTGAAAATACCTTATAATATAGCGTAATATGCAGTGTATCATTGAAAATACCTTATAATATAGCGTAATATGCAGTGTATCATTGAAAATACCTTATAATATAACGTAATATGCAGTGTATCATTGAAAATACCTTATAATATAACGTAATATGCAGTGTATCATTGAAAATACCTTATAATATAACGTAATATGCAGTGTATCATTGAAAATACCTTATAATATAACTTAATATGCAGTGTATCATAGAAAATACCATGTAATATAACGTAATATACAGTGTATCATTGAAAATACCTTATAATATAACGTAATATGCAGTGTATCATTGAAAATACCTTCTAATATATCGTAGTTTATCATTGAAAATACCTTATAATATAACGTAATATGCAGTGTATCATTGAAAATACCTTATAATATAACGTAATATGCAGTGTATCATTGAAAATACCTTATAATATAACGTAATATGCAGTGTATCATTGAAAATACCTTATAACATATCGTAATTTGTAGTGTATCTTTGAAAATACCTTATAATATAACGTAATATGCAGTGTATCATTGAGTATACCTTATAATATAACGTAATATGCAGTGTATCATTGAAAATACCTTATATCATTTCGTAATATGCAGTGTATCATTGAAAATACCTTATAATATAACGTAATATGGAGTGTATCATTGAAAATACCTTATAACATATCGTAATTTGTAGTGTATCTTTGAAAATACCTTATAATATAACGTTATATACAGTGTATCATTGAAAATACCTTACAATATAGCGTAACATGCAGTGTATCATTGAAAATACCTTATAATATAACGTAATATGGAGTGTATCATTGAAAATACCATGTAATATAACGTAATATACAGTGTATCATTGAAAATACCTTATAATATAACGTAATATGCAGTGTATCATTGAAAATACCTTATAATATAACGTAATATGCAGTGTATCATTGAATATACCTTATAATATAACGTAATATGCAGTGTATCATTGAAAATACCTTATAATATAACGTAATATGCAGTGTATCATTGAAAATACCTTATAATATAACGTAATAGGCAGTGTTAGATTGAAAATACCTTATAATATAACGTAACAGGCAGTGTATCATAGAAAATACCATGTAATATAACGTAATATGCAGTGTATCATTGAAAATACCTTATAACATATCCTAATATGCAGTGTATCATAGAAAATACCTTATAATATAACGTAATATGCAGTGTATCATTGAAAATACCTTATAATATAACGTAATATGCAGTGTATCATTGAAAATACCTTATAATATAACGTAATATGCAGTGTATCATAGAAAATACCATGTAATATAACGTAATATACAGTGTATCATTGAAAATACCTTATAATATAACGTAATATGCAGTGTATCATTGAAAATACCTTCTAATATATCGTAGTTTATCATTGAAAATACCTTATAATATAACGTAATATGCAGTGTATCATTGAAAATACCTTCTAATATAACGTAATATGCAGTGTACCATTGAAAATACCTTATAACATATCGTAATTTGTAGTGTATCTTTGAAAATACCTTATAATATAGCGTAATATCCAGTGTATCATTGAAAATACCTTATAATATAACGTAATATGCAGTGTATCATTGAAAATACCTTACGATATAACGTAATATGCAGTGTATCATTGAAAATACCTTATATCATATCGTAATATGCAGTGTATCATTGAAAATACCTTATAATATAACGTAATATACAGTGTATCATTGAAAATACCTTATAACATATCGTAATATGCAGTGTATCATTGAAAATACCTTATAATATAACGTAATATACAGTGTATCATTGAAAATACCTTATAACATATCGTAATATGCAGTGTATCATTGAAAATACCTTATAATATAACGTAATATGCAGTGTATCATTGAAAATACCATGTAATATAACGTAATATGCAGTGTACCATTGAAAATACCTTATAACATATCGTAATTTGTAGTGTATCTTTGATAATACCTTATAATATAACGTAATATGCAGTGTATCATTGAAAATACCTTGTAATATAACGTAATAGGCAGTGTATCATTGAAAATACCTTATAATATAACGTAATATGCAGTGTATCATAGAAAATACCATGTAATATAACGTAATATGCAGTGTATCATTGAAAATACCTTCTAATATATCGTAGTTTATCATTGAAAATACCTTATAAAATAACGTAATATGCAGTGTATCATTGAAAATACCTTCTAATATATCGTAGTTTATCATTGAAAATACCTTATAATATAACGTAATATGCAGTGTATCATTGAAAATACCTTCTAATATATCGTAGTTTATCATTGAAAATACCTTATAATATAACGTAATATGCAGTGTATCATTGAAAATACCTTCTAATATATCGTAGTTTATCATTGAAAATACCTTATAATATAACGTAGTATGCAGTGTATCATTGAAAATACCTTATAATATAACGTAATATACAGTGTATCATTGAAAATACCTTATAACATATCGTAATATGCAGTGTATCATTGAAAATACCTTATAATATAACGTAATATGCAGTGTATCATTGAAAATACCATGTAATATAACGTAATATGCAGTGTACCATTGAAAATACCTTATAACATATCGTAATTTGTAGTGTATCTTTGAAAATACCTTATAATATAGCGTAATATCCAGTGTATCATTGAAAATACCTTATAATATAACGTAATATGCAGTGTATCATTGAAAATACCTTATAATATAACGTAATATGCAGTGTATCATTGAATATACCTTATAATATAACGTAATATGCAGTGTATCATAGAAAATACCATGTAATATAACGTAATATGCAGTGTATCATTGAAAATACCTTATAACATATCCTAATATGCAGTGTATCATAGAAAATACCTTATAATATAACGTAATATGCAGTGTATCATTGAAAATACCTTATAATATAACGTAACATGCAGTGTATCATTGAAAATACCTTATAATATAACGTAATATGTAGTGTATCATTGAAAATACCTTATAATATAGCGTAATATGCAGTGTATCATTGAAAATACCTTATAATATAGCGTAATATGCAGTGTATCATTGAAAATACCTTATAATATAACGTAATATGCAGTGTATCATTGAAAATACCTTATAATATAACGTAATATGCAGTGTATCATTGAAAATACCTTATAATATAACGTAATATGCAGTGTATCATTGAAAATACCTTATAATATAACGTAATATGCAGTGTATCATAGAAAATACCATGTAATATAACGTAATATACAGTGTATCATTGAAAATACCTTATAATATAACGTAATATGCAGTGTATCATTGAAAATACCTTCTAATATATCGTAGTTTATCATTGAAAATACCTTATAATATAACGTAATATGCAGTGTATCATTGAAAATACCTTATAATATAACGTAATATGCAGTGTACCATTGAAAATACCTTATAACATATCGTAATTTGTAGTGTATCTTTGAAAATACCTTATAATATAGCGTAATATCCAGTGTATCATTGAAAATACCTTATAATATAACGTAATATGCAGTGTATCATTGAAAATACCTTACGATATAACGTAATATGCAGTGTATCATTGAAAATACCTTATATCATATCGTAATATGCAGTGTATCATTGAAAATACCTTATAATATAACGTAATATACAGTGTATCATTGAAAATACCTTATAACATATCGTAATATGCAGTGTATCATTGAAAATACCTTATAATATAACGTAATATACAGTGTATCATTGAAAATACCTTATAACATATCGTAATATGCAGTGTATCATTGAAAATACCTTATAATATAACGTAATATGCAGTGTATCATTGAAAATACCATGTAATATAACGTAATATGCAGTGTACCATTGAAAATACCTTATAACATATCGTAATTTGTAGTGTATCTTTGATAATACCTTATAATATAACGTAATATGCAGTGTATCATTGAAAATACCTGGTAATATAACGTAATATGCAGTGTATCATTGAAAATACCTTATAATATAACGTAATATGCAGTGTATCATAGAAAATACCATGTAATATAACGTAATATGCAGTGTATCATTGAAAATACCTTCTAATATATCGTAGTTTATCATTGAAAATACCTTATAAAATAACGTAATATGCAGTGTATCATTGAAAATACCTTCTAATATATCGTAGTTTATCATTGAAAATACCTTATAATATAACGTAATATGCAGTGTATCATTGAAAATACCTTCTAATATATCGTAGTTTATCATTGAAAATACCTTATAATATAACGTAATATGCAGTGTATCATTGAAAATACCTTCTAATATATCGTAGTTTATCATTGAAAATACCTTATAATATAACGTAGTATGCAGTGTATCATTGAAAATACCTTATAATATAACGTAATATACAGTGTATCATTGAAAATACCTTATAACATATCGTAATATGCAGTGTATCATTGAAAATACCTTATAATATAACGTAATATGCAGTGTATCATTGAAAATACCATGTAATATAACGTAATATGCAGTGTACCATTGAAAATACCTTATAACATATCGTAATTTGTAGTGTATCTTTGAAAATACCTTATAATATAGCGTAATATCCAGTGTATCATTGAAAATACCTTATAATATAACGTAATATGCAGTGTATCATTGAAAATACCTTACGATATAACGTAATATGCAGTGTATCATTGAAAATACCTTATATCATATCGTAATATGCAGTGTATCATTGAAAATACCTTATAATATAACGTAATATACAGTGTATCATTGAAAATACCTTATAACATATCGTAATATGCAGTGTATCATTGAAAATACCTTATAATATAACGTAATATACAGTGTATCATTGAAAATACCTTATAAACATATCGTAATATGCAGTGTATCATTGAAAATACCTTATAATATAACGTAATATGCAGTGTATCATTGAAAATACCATGTAATATAACGTAATATGCAGTGTACCATTGAAAATACCTTATAACATATCGTAATTTGTAGTGTATCTTTGATAATACCTTATAATATAACGTAATATGCATTGTATCATTGAAAATACCTGGTAATATAACGTAATATGCAGTGTATCATTGAAAATACCTTATAATATAACGTAATATGCAGTATATCATTGAAAATACCTTATAATATAACGTAATATGCAGTGTATCATTGAAAATACCTTACGATATAACGTAATATGCAGTGTATCATTGAAAATACCTTATATCATATCGTAATATGCAGTGTATCATTGAAAATACCTTATAATATAACGTAATATGCAGTGTATCATAGAAAATACCATGTAATATAACGTAATATACAGTGTATCATTGAAAATACCTTATAATATAACGTAATATGCAGTGTATGATTGAAAATACCTTCTAATATATCGTAGTTTATCATTGAAAAATACCTTATAATATAACGTAATATTCAGTGTATCATTGAAAATACCTTATAATATAACGTAATATGCAGTGTATCATTGAAAATACCTTATAATATAACGTAATATGCAGTGTATCATTGAATATACCTTATAATATAACGTAATATGCAGTGTATCATTGAAAATACCTTATAATATAACGTAATATGCAGTGTATCATTGAAAATACCTTATAACATATCGTAATTTGTAGTGTATCTTTGAAAATACCTTATAATATAACGTAATATGCAGTGTATCATTGAGTATACCTTATAATATAACGTAATATGCAGTGTATCATTGAAAATACCTGTATATCATTTCGTAATATGCAGTGTATCATTGAAAATACCTTATAATATAACGTAATATGGAGTGTATCATTGAAAATACCTTATAACATATCGTAATTTGTAGTGCATCTTTGAAAATACCTTATAACATATCGTAATTTGTAGTGTATCTTTGATAATACCTTATAATATAACGTAATATGCAGTGTATCATAGAAAATACCATGTAATATAACGTAATATACAGTGTATCATTGAAAATACCTTATAATATAAACGTAATATGCAGTGTATCATTGAAAATACCTTATAATATAACGTAATATGCAGTGTATCATTGAATATACCTTATAATATAACGTAATATGCAGTGTATCATAGAAAATACCATGTAATATAACGTAATATGCAGTGTATCATTGAAAATACCTTATAATATAACGTAATATGCAGTGTATCATTGAAAATACCTTATAATATAACGTAATATGCAGTGTATCATTGAAAATACCTTATAATATAACGTAATATGCAGTGTATCATTGAAAATACCTTATAATATAACGTAATATGCAGTGTATCATTGAAAATACCTTATAATATAACGTAATATGCAGTGTATCATAGAAAATACCATGTAATATAACGTAATATACAGTGTATCATTGAAAATACCTTATAATATAACGTAATATGCAGTGTATCATTGAAAATACCTTCTAATATATCGTAGTTTATCATTGAAAATACCTTATAATATAACGTAGTATGCAGTGTATCATTGAAAATACCTTATAATATAACGTAATATACAGTGTATCATTGAAAATACCTTATAACATATCGTAATATGCAGTGTATCATTGAAAATACCTTATAATATAACGTAATATGCAGTGTATCATTGAAAATACCTTCTAATATATCGTAGTTTATCATTGAAAATACCTTATAATATAACGTAATATGCAGTGTATCATTGAAAATACCATGTAATATAACGTAATATGCAGTGTACCATTGAAAATACCTTATAACATATCGTAATTTGTAGTGTATCTTTGATAATACCTTATAATATAACGTAATATGCATTGTATCATTGAAAATACCTGGTAATATAACGTAATATGCAGTGTATCATTGAAAATACCTTATAATATAACGTAATATGCAGTGTATCATTGAAAATACCTTATAATATAACGTAATATGCAGTGTATCATTGAAAATACCTTATAATATAACGTAATATGCAGTGTATCATTGAAAATACCTTACGATATAACGTAATATTCAGTGTATCATTGAAAATACCTTATAATATAACGTAATATGCAGTGTATCATTGAAAATACCTTATAATATAACGTAATATGCAGTGTATCATTGAATATACCTTATAATATAACGTAATATGCAGTGTATCATTGAAAATACCTTATAATATAACGTAATATGCAGTGTATCATTGAAAATACCTTATAACATATCGTAATTTGTAGTGTATCTTTGAAAATACCTTATAATATAACGTAATATGCAGTGTATCATTGAGTATACCTTATAATATAACGTATATGCAGTGTATCATTGAAAATACCTTATATCATTTCGTAATATGCAGTGTATCATTGAAAATACCTTATAATATAACGTAATATGGAGTGTATCATTGAAAATACCTTATAACATATCGTAATTTGTAGTGCATCTTTGAAAATACCTTATAACATATCGTAATTTGTAGTGTATCTTTGAAAATACCTTATAATATAACGTAATATGCAGTGTATCATTGAAAATACCTTATAATATAACGTAATATGCAGTGTATCATTGAATATACCTTATAATATAACGTAATATGCAGTGTATCATTGAAAATACCTTATATATAACGTAATATGCAGTGTATCATTGAAAATACCTTATAACATATCGTAATTTGTAGTGTATCTTTGAAAATACCTTATAATATAACGTAATATGCAGTGTATCATTGAGTATACCTTATAATATAACGTAATATGCAGTGTATCATTGAAATACCTTATATCATTTCGTAATATGCAGTGTATCATTGAAAATACCTTATAATATAACGTAATATGGAGTGTATCATTGAAAATACCTTATAACATATCGTAATTTGTAGTGCATCTTTGAAAATACCTTATAACATATCGTAATTTGTAGTGTATCTTTGATAATACCTTATAATATAACGTAATATGCAGTGTATCATAGAAAATACCATGTAATATAACGTAATATACAGTGTATCATTGAAAATACCTTATAATATAACGTAATATGCAGTGTATCATTGAAAATACCTTATAATATAACGTAATATGCAGTGTATCATTGAATATACCTTATAATATAACGTAATATGCAGTGTATCATAGAAAATACCATGTAATATAACGTAATATGCAGTGTATCATTGAAAATACCTTATAATATAACGTAATATGCAGTGTATCATTGAAAATACCTTATAATATACGTAATATGCAGTGTATCATAGAAAATACCATGTAATATAACGTAATATACAGTGTATCATTGAAAATACCTTATAATATAACGTAATATGCAGTGTATCATTGAAAATACCTTCTAATATATCGTAGTTTATCATTGAAAATACCTTATAATATAACGTAGTATGCAGTGTATCATTGAAAATACCTTATAATATAACGTAATATACAGTGTATCATTGAAAATACCTTATAACATATCGTAATATGCAGTGTATCATTGAAAATACCTTATAATATAACGTAATATGCAGTGTATCATTGAAAATACCTTCTAATATATCGTAGTTTATCATTGAAAATACCTTATAATATAACGTAATATGCAGTGTATCATTGAAAATACCATGTAATATAACGTAATATGCAGTGTACCATTGAAAATACCTTATAACATATCGTAATTTGTAGTGTATCTTTGATAATACCTTATAATATAACGT
>CAKAJI010000927.1:50000-80145 GCA_916610255.1 Lasioglossum lativentre | reverse complement strand
CCGCGCCGTGTCGGTTAGCCGGTTCGCCCGTCGCACCGGTAAGAGTAAACTTTTTTCCTATCGTTCCTAGATGATTTGAAACGTTATATTCGTGGTAAACTGTGCATACGAAACCGTGTGTCGTGACGCCAGTTCTCTCGGACGCGTATTTACCGAGTTATAAGCGAGTTAACTTCCGGCGAGTCACTTAGGTATCGCTGGATCGATAGATTGCTAAGTACCGCGCCGTGTCGGTTAGCCGGTTCGCCCGTCGCACCGGTAAGAGTAAACTTTTTTCCTATCGTTCCTAGATGATTTTAAACGTTATATTCGTGGTAAACTGTGCATACGAAACCGTGTGTCGTGACGCCAGTTCTCTCGGACGCGTATTTACCGAGTTATAAGCGAGTTAACTTCCGGCGAGTCACTTAGGTATCGCTGGAACGATAGATTGCTAAGTACCGCGCCGTGTCGGTTAACCGGTTCGCCCGTCGCACCGGTAAGAGTAAACTTTTTTCCTATCGTTCCTAGATGATTTTAAACGTTATATTCGTGGTAAACTGTGCATACGAAACCGTGTGTCGTGACGCCAGTTCTCTCGGACGCGTATTTACCGAGTTATAAGCGAGTTAACTTCCGGCGAGTCACTTAGGTATCGCTGGATCGATAGATTGCTAAGTACCGCGCCGTGTCGGTTAGCCGGTTCGCCCGTCGCACCGGTAAGAGTAAACTTTTTTCCTATCGTTCCTAGATGATTTTAAACGTTATATTCGTGGTAAACTGTGCATACGAAACCGTGTGTCGTGACGCCAGTTCTCTCGGACGCGTATTTACCGAGTTATAAGCGAGTTAACTTCCGGCGAGTCACTTAGGTATCGCTGGGAACGATAGATTGCTAAGTACCGCGCCGTGTCGGTTAGCCGGTTCGCCCGTCGCACCGGTAAGAGTAAACTTTTTTCCTATCGTTCCTAGATGATTTTAAACGTTATATTCGTGGTAAACTGTGCATACGAAACCGTGTGTCGTGACGCCAGTTCTCTCGGACGCGTATTTACCGAGTTATAAGCGAGTTAACTTCCGGCGAGTCACTTAGGTATCGCTGGATCGATAGATTGCTAAGTACCGCGCCGTGTCGGTTAGCCGGTTCGCCCGTCGCACCGGTAAGAGTAAACTTTTTTCCTATCGTTCCTAGATGATTTTAAACGGTATATCGTGGTAAACTGTGCATACGAAACCGTGTGTCGTGACGCCAGTTCTCTCGGACGCGTATTTACCGAGTTATAAGCGAGTTAACTTCCGGCGAGTCACTTAGGTATCGCTGGAACGATAGATTGCTAAGTACCGCGCCGTGTCGGTTAGCCGGTTCGCCCGTCGCACCGGTAAGAGTAAACTTTTTTCCTATCGTTCCTAGATGATTTTAAACGTTATATTCGTGGTAAACTGTGCATACGAAACCGTGTGTCGTGACGCCAGTTCTCTCGGACGCGTATTTACCGAGTTATAAGCGAGTTAACTTCCGGCGAGTCACTTAGGTATCGCTGGAACGATAGATTGCTAAGTACCGCGCCGTGTCGGTTAACCGGTTCGCCCGTCGCACCGGTAAGAGTAAACTTTTTTCTATCGTTCCTAGATGATTTTAAACGGTATATTCGTGGTAAACTGTGCATACGAAACCGTGTGTCGTGACGCCAGTTCTCTCGGACGCGTATTTACCGAGTTATAAGCGAGTTAACTTCCGGCGAGTCACTTAGGTATCGCTGGAACGATAGATTGCTAAGTACCGCGCCGTGTCGGTTAGCCGGTTCGCCCGTCGCACCGGTAAGAGTAAACTTTTTTCCTATCGTTCCTAGATGAATTTAAACGTTATATTCTTGGTAAACTGTGCATACGAAACGGTGTGTCGTGACGCCAGTTCTCTCGGACGCGTATTTACCGAGTTATAAGCGAGTTAACTTCCGGCGAGTCACTTAGGTATCGCTGGAACGATAGATTGCTAAGTACCGCGCCGGGTCGGTTAGCCGGTTCGCCCGTCGCACCGGTAGGAGTAAACTTTTTTCCTATCATTCCTAGATGATTTTAAACGTTATATTCGTGGTAAACTGTGCATACGAAACCGTGTGTCGTGACGCCAGTTCTCTCGGACGCGTATTTACCGAGTTATAAGCGAGTTAACTTCCGGCGAGTCACTTAGGTATCGCTGGAACGATAGATTGCTAAGTACCGCGCCGTGTCGGTTAGCCTGTTCGCCCGTCGCACCGGTAAGAGTAAACTTTTTTCCTATCGTTCCTAGATGATTTTAAACGTTATATTCGTGGTAAACTGTGCATACGAAACCGTGTGTCGTGACGCCAGTTCTCTCGGACGCGTATTTACCGAGTTATAAGCGAGTTAACTTCCGGCGAGTCACTTAGGTATCGCTGATCGATAGATTGCTAAGTACCGCGCCGTGTCGGTTAGCCGGTTCGCCCGTCGCACCGGTAAGAGTAAACTTTTTTCCTATCGTTCCTAGATGATTTTAAACGTTATATTCGTGGTAAACTGTGCATACGAAACCGTGTGTCGTGACGCCAGTTCTCTCGGACGCGTATTTACCGAGTTATAAGCGAGTTAACTTCCGGCGAGTCACTTAGGTATCGCTGGATCGATAGATTGCTAAGTACCGCGCCGTGTCGGTTAGCGGTTCGCCCGTCGCACCGGTAAGAGTAAACTTTTTTCCTATCGTTCCTAGATGATTTTAAACGTTATATTCGTGGTAAACTGTGCATACGAAACCGTGTGTCGTGACGCCAGTTCTCTCGGACGCGTATTTACCGAGTTATAAGCGAGTTAACTTCCGGCGAGTCACTTAGGTATCGCTGGAACGATAGATTGCTAAGTACCGCGCCGTGTCGGTTAGCCGTTCGCCCGTCGCACCGGTAAGAGTAAACTTTTTTCCTATCGTTCCTATATGAATTTAAACGTTATATTCGTGGTAAACTGTGCATACGAAACCGTGTGTCGTGACGCCAGTTCTCTCGGACGCGTATTTACCGAGTTATAAGCGAGTTAACTTCCGGCGAGTCACTTAGGTATCGCTGGAACGATAGATTGTTAAGTACCGCGCCGTGTCGGTAAACCGGTTCGCCCGTCGCACCGGTAAGAGTAAACTTTTTCCTATCGTTCCTAGATGATTTTAAACGGTATATTCGTGGTAAACTGTGCATACGAAACCGTGTGTCGTGACGCCAGTTCTCTCGGACGCGTATTTACCGAGTTATAAGCGAGTTAACTTCCGGCGAGTCACTTAGGTATCGCTGGAACGATAGATTGCTAAGTACCGCGCCGTGTCGGTTAGCCGGTTCGCCCGTCGCACCGGTAAGAGTAAACTTTTTCCTATCGTTCCTAGATGATTTTAAACGTTATATTCGTGGTAAACTGTGCATACGAAACCGTGTGTCGTGACGCCAGTTCTCTCGGACGCGTATTTACCGAGTTATAAGCGAGTTAACTTCCGGCGAGTCACTTAGTATCGCTGGAACGATAGATTGCTAAGTACCGCGCCGTGTCGGTTAGCCGGTTCGCCCGTCGCACCGGTAAGAGTAAACTTTTTTCCTATCGTTCCTAGATGAATTTAAACGTTATATTCTTGGTAAACTGTGCATACGAAACCGTGTGTCGTGACGCCAGTTCTCTCGGACGCGTATTTACCGAGTTATAAGCGAGTTAACTTCCGGCGAGTCACTTAGGTATCGCTGGAACGATAGATTGCTAAGTACCGCGCCGTGTCGGTTAGCCGGTTCGCCCGTCGCACCGGTAAGAGTAAACTTTTTTCCTATCGTTCCTAGATGAATTTAAACGTTATATTCTTGGTAAACTGTGCATACGAAACCGTGTGTCGTGACGCCAGTTCTCTCGGACGCGTATTACCGAGTTATAAGCGAGTTAACTTCCGGCGAGTCACTTAGGTATCGCTGGAACGATAGATTGCTAAGTACCGCGCCGTGTCGGTTAGCCGGTTCGCCCGTCGCACCGGTAGGAGTAAACTTTTTTCCTATCATTCCTAGATGATTTTAAACGTTATATTCGTGGTAAACTGTGCATACGAAACCGTGTGTCGTGACGCCAGTTCTCTCGGACGCGTATTTACCGAGTTATAAGCGAGTTAACTTCCGGCGAGTCACTTAGGTATCGCTGGAACGATAGATTGCTAAGTACCGCGCCGTGTCGGTTAGCCTGTTCGCCCGTCGCACCGGTAAGAGTAAACTTTTTTTCCTATCGTTCCTAGATGATTTTAAACGTTATATTCGTGGTAAACTGTGCATACGAAACCGTGTGTCGTGACGCCAGTTCTCTCGGACGCGTATTTACCGAGTTATAAGCGAGTTAACTTCCGGCGAGTCACTTAGGTATCGCTGGAACGATAGATTGCTAAGTACCGCGCCGTGTCGGTTAGCCGGTTCGCCCGTCGCACCGGTAAGAGTAAACTTTCTTCCTATCGTTCCTAGATGATTTTAAACGTTATATTCGTGGTAAACTGTGCATACGAAACCGTGTGTCGTGACGCCAGTTCTCTCGGACGCGTATTTACCGAGTTATAAGCGAGTTAACTTCCGGCGAGTCACTTAGGTATCGCTGGAACGATAGATTGCTAAGTACCGCGCCGTGTCGGTTAGCCGGTTCGCGGTAAGAGTAAACTTTTTTCCTATCGTTCCTAGATGATTTTAAACGTTATATTCGTGGTAAACTGTGCATACGAAACCGTGTGTCGTGACGCCAGTTCTCTCGGACGCGTATTTACCGAGTTAACTTCCGGCGAGTCGCTTAGGTATCGCTGGAACGATAAAATTGCTAAGTACCGCGCCGTGTCGGTTAGACGGTTCGCGGTAAGAGTAAACTTTTTTCCTATCGTTCCTAGATGATTTTAAACGTTATATTCGTGGTAAACTGTGCATACGAAACCGTGTGTCGTGACGCCAGTTCTCTCGGACGCGTATTTACCGAGTTATAAGCGAGTTAACTTCCGGCGAGTCGCTTAGGTATCGCTGGAACGATAAAATTGCTAAGTACCGCGCCGTGTCGGTTAGACGGTTCGCGGTAAGAGTAAACTTTTTTCCTATCGTTCCTAGATGATTTTAAACGTTATATTCGTGGTAAACTGTGCATACGAAACCGTGTGTCGTGACGCCAGTTCTCTCGGACGCGTATTTACCGAGTTAACTTCCGGCGAGTCGCTTAGGTATCGCTGGAACGATAAAATTGCTAAGTACCGCGCCGTGTCGGTTAGACGGTTCGCGGTAAGAGTAAACTTTTTTCCTATCGTTCCTAGATGATTTTAAACGTTATATTCGTGGTAAACTGTGCATACGAAACCGTGTGTCGTGACGCCAGTTCTCTCGGACGCGTATTTACCGAGTTAACTTCCGGCGAGTCGCTTAGGTATCGCTGGAACGATAAAATTGCTAAGTACCGCGCCGTGTCGGTTAGACGGTTCGCGGTAAGAGTAAACTTTTTTCCTATCGTTCCTAGATGATTTTAAACGTTATATTCGTGGTAAACTGTGCATACGAAACCGTGTGTCGTGACGCCAGTTCTCTCGGACGCGTATTTACCGAGTTATAAGCGAGTTAACTTCCGGCGAGTCGCTTAGGTATCGCTGGAACGATAAAATTGCTAAGTACCGCGCCGTGTCGGTTAGACGGTTCGCGGTAAGAGTAAACTTTTTTCCTATCGTTCCTAGATGATTTTAAACGTTATATTCGTGGTAAACTGTGCATACGAAACCGTGTGTCGTGACGCCAGTTCTCTCGGACGCGTATTTACCGAGTTATAAGCGAGTTAACTTCCGGCGAGTCGCTTAGGTATCGCTGGAACGATAAAATTGCTAAGTACCGCGCCGTGTCGGTTAGACGGTTCGCGGTAAGAGTAAACTTTTTTCCTATCGTTCCTAGATGATTTTAAACGTTATATTCGTGGTAAACTGTGCATACGAAACCGTGTGTCGTGACGCCAGTTCTCTCGGACGCGTATTTACCGAGTTATAAGCGAGTTAACTTCCGGCGAGTCGCTTAGGTATCGCTGGAACGATAAAATTGCTAAGTACCGCGCCGTGTCGGTTAGACGGTTCGCGGTAAGAGTAAACTTTTTTCCTATCGTTCCTAGATGATTTTAAACGTTATATTCGTGGTAAACTGTGCATACGAAACCGTGTGTCGTGACGCCAGTTCTCTCGGACGCGTATTTACCGAGTTAACTTCCGGCGAGTCGCTTAGGTATCGCTGGAACGATAAAATTGCTAAGTACCGCGCCGTGTCGGTTAGACGGTTCGCGGTAAGAGTAAACTTTTTTCCTATCGTTCCTAGATGATTTTAAACGTTATATTCGTGGTAAACTGTGCATACGAAACCGTGTGTCGTGACGCCAGTTCTCTCGGACGCGTATTTACCGAGTTAACTTCCGGCGAGTCGCTTAGGTATCGCTGGAACGATAAAATTGCTAAGTACCGCGCCGTGTCGGTTAGACGGTTCGCGGTAAGAGTAAACTTTTTTCCTATCGTTCCTAGATGATTTTAAACGTTATATTCGTGGTAAACTGTGCATACGAAACCGTGTGTCGTGACGCCAGTTCTCTCGGACGCGTATTTACCGAGTTATAAGCGAGTTAACTTCCGGCGAGTCGCTTAGGTATCGCTGGAACGATAAAATTGCTAAGTACCGCGCCGTGTCGGTTAGACGGTTCGCGGTAAGAGTAAACTTTTTTCCTATCGTTCCTAGATGATTTTAAACGTTATATTCGTGGTAAACTGTGCATACGAAACCGTGTGTCGTGACGCCAGTTCTCTCGGACGCGTATTTACCGAGTTATAAGCGAGTTAACTTCCTGCGTGTCGCTTAGGTATCGCTGGAACGATAAAATTGCTAAGTACCGCGCCGTGTCGGTTAGACGGTTCGCGGTAAGAGTAAACTTTTTTCCTATCGTTCCTAGATGATTTTAAACGTTATATTCGTGGTAAACTGTGCATACGAAACCGTGTGTCGTGACGCCAGTTCTCTCGGACGCGTATTTACCGAGTTATAAGCGAGTTAACTTCCGGCGAGTCGCTTAGGTATCGCTGGAACGATAAAATTGCTAAGTACCGCGCCGTGTCGGTTAGACGGTTCGCGGTAAGAGTAAACTTTTTTCCTATCGTTCCTAGATGATTTTAAACGTTATATTCGTGGTAAACTGTGCATACGAAACCGTGTGTCGTGACGCCAGTTCTCTCGGACGCGTATTTACCGAGTTAACTTCCGGCGAGTCGCTTAGGTATCGCTGGAACGATAAAATTGCTAAGTACCGCGCCGTGTCGGTTAGACGGTTCGCGGTAAGAGTAAACTTTTTTCCTATCGTTCCTAGATGATTTTAAACGTTATATTCGTGGTAAACTGTGCATACGAAACCGTGTGTCGTGACGCCAGTTCTCTCGGACGCGTATTTACCGAGTTATAAGCGAGTTAACTTCCGGCGAGTCGCTTAGGTATCGCTGGAACGATAAAATTGCTAAGTACCGCGCCGTGTCGGTTAGACGGTTCGCGGTAAGAGTAAACTTTTTTCCTATCGTTCCTAGATGATTTTAAACGTTATATTCGTGGTAAACTGTGCATACGAAACCGTGTGTCGTGACGCCAGTTCTCTCGGACGCGTATTTACCGAGTTATAAGCGAGTTAACTTCCTGCGTGTCGCTTAGGTATCGCTGGAACGATAAAATTGCTAAGTACCGCGCCGTGTCGGTTAGACGGTTCGCGGTAAGAGTAAACTTTTTTCCTATCGTTCCTAGATGATTTTAAACGTTATATTCGTGGTAAACTGTGCATACGAAACCGTGTGTCGTAACGCCAGTTCTCTCGGACGCGTATTTACCGAGTTATAAGCGAGTTAACTTCCGGCGAGTCACTTAGGTATCGCTGGAACGATAGATTGCTAAGTACCGCGCCGTGTCGGTTAGCCGGTTCGCGGTAAGAGTAAACTTTTTTCCTATCGTTCCTAGATGATTTTAAACGTTATATTCGTGGTAAACTGTGCATACGAAACCGTGTGTCGTGACGCCAGTTCTCTCGGACGCGTATTTACCGAGTTAACTTCCGGCGAGTCGCTTAGGTATCGCTGGAACGATAAAATTGCTAAGTACCGCGCCGTGTCGGTTAGACGGTTCGCGGTAAGAGTAAACTTTTTTCCTATCGTTCCTAGATGATTTTAAACGTTATATTCGTGGTAAACTGTGCATACGAAACCGTGTGTCGTGACGCCAGTTCTCTCGGACGCGTATTTACCGAGTTATAAGCGAGTTAACTTCCGGCGAGTCGCTTAGGTATCGCTGGAACGATAAAATTGCTAAGTACCGCGCCGTGTCGGTTAGACGGTTCGCGGTAAGAGTAAACTTTTTTCCTATCGTTCCTAGATGATTTTAAACGTTATATTCGTGGTAAACTGTGCATACGAAACCGTGTGTCGTGACGCCAGTTCTCTCGGACGCGTATTTACCGAGTTAACTTCCGGCGAGTCGCTTAGGTATCGCTGGAACGATAAAATTGCTAAGTACCGCGCCGTGTCGGTTAGACGGTTCGCGGTAAGAGTAAACTTTTTTCCTATCGTTCCTAGATGATTTTAAACGTTATATTCGTGGTAAACTGTGCATACGAAACCGTGTGTCGTGACGCCAGTTCTCTCGGACGCGTATTTACCGAGTTAACTTCCGGCGAGTCGCTTAGGTATCGCTGGAACGATAAAATTGCTAAGTACCGCGCCGTGTCGGTTAGACGGTTCGCGGTAAGAGTAAACTTTTTTCCTATCGTTCCTAGATGATTTTAAACGTTATATTCGTGGTAAACTGTGCATACGAAACCGTGTGTCGTGACGCCAGTTCTCTCGGACGCGTATTTACCGAGTTATAAGCGAGTTAACTTCCGGCGAGTCGCTTAGGTATCGCTGGAACGATAAAATTGCTAAGTACCGCGCCGTGTCGGTTAGACGGTTCGCGGTAAGAGTAAACTTTTTTCCTATCGTTCCTAGATGATTTTAAACGTTATATTCGTGGTAAACTGTGCATACGAAACCGTGTGTCGTGACGCCAGTTCTCTCGGACGCGTATTTACCGAGTTATAAGCGAGTTAACTTCCGGCGAGTCGCTTAGGTATCGCTGGAACGATAAAATTGCTAAGTACCGCGCCGTGTCGGTTAGACGGTTCGCGGTAAGAGTAAACTTTTTTCCTATCGTTCCTAGATGATTTTAAACGTTATATTCGTGGTAAACTGTGCATACGAAACCGTGTGTCGTGACGCCAGTTCTCTCGGACGCGTATTTACCGAGTTATAAGCGAGTTAACTTCCGGCGAGTCGCTTAGGTATCGCTGGAACGATAAAATTGCTAAGTACCGCGCCGTGTCGGTTAGACGGTTCGCGGTAAGAGTAAACTTTTTTCCTATCGTTCCTAGATGATTTTAAACGTTATATTCGTGGTAAACTGTGCATACGAAACCGTGTGTCGTGACGCCAGTTCTCTCGGACGCGTATTTACCGAGTTAACTTCCGGCGAGTCGCTTAGGTATCGCTGGAACGATAAAATTGCTAAGTACCGCGCCGTGTCGGTTAGACGGTTCGCGGTAAGAGTAAACTTTTTTCCTATCGTTCCTAGATGATTTTAAACGTTATATTCGTGGTAAACTGTGCATACGAAACCGTGTGTCGTGACGCCAGTTCTCTCGGACGCGTATTTACCGAGTTAACTTCCGGCGAGTCGCTTAGGTATCGCTGGAACGATAAAATTGCTAAGTACCGCGCCGTGTCGGTTAGACGGTTCGCGGTAAGAGTAAACTTTTTTCCTATCGTTCCTAGATGATTTTAAACGTTATATTCGTGGTAAACTGTGCATACGAAACCGTGTGTCGTGACGCCAGTTCTCTCGGACGCGTATTTACCGAGTTATAAGCGAGTTAACTTCCGGCGAGTCGCTTAGGTATCGCTGGAACGATAAAATTGCTAAGTACCGCGCCGTGTCGGTTAGACGGTTCGCGGTAAGAGTAAACTTTTTTCCTATCGTTCCTAGATGATTTTAAACGTTATATTCGTGGTAAACTGTGCATACGAAACCGTGTGTCGTGACGCCAGTTCTCTCGGACGCGTATTTACCGAGTTATAAGCGAGTTAACTTCCTGCGTGTCGCTTAGGTATCGCTGGAACGATAAAATTGCTAAGTACCGCGCCGTGTCGGTTAGACGGTTCGCGGTAAGAGTAAACTTTTTTCCTATCGTTCCTAGATGATTTTAAACGTTATATTCGTGGTAAACTGTGCATACGAAACCGTGTGTCGTGACGCCAGTTCTCTCGGACGCGTATTTACCGAGTTATAAGCGAGTTAACTTCCGGCGAGTCGCTTAGGTATCGCTGGAACGATAAAATTGCTAAGTACCGCGCCGTGTCGGTTAGACGGTTCGCGGTAAGAGTAAACTTTTTTCCTATCGTTCCTAGATGATTTTAAACGTTATATTCGTGGTAAACTGTGCATACGAAACCGTGTGTCGTGACGCCAGTTCTCTCGGACGCGTATTTACCGAGTTATAAGCGAGTTAACTTCCGGCGAGTCGCTTAGGTATCGCTGGAACGATAAAATTGCTAAGTATCGCGCCGTGTCGGTTAGACGGTTCGCGGTAAGAGTAAACTTTTTTCCTATCGTTCCTAGATGATTTTAAACGTTATATTCGTGGTAAACTGTGCATACGAAACCGTGTGTCGTGACGCCAGTTCTCTCGGACGCGTATTTACCGAGTTAACTTCCGGCGAGTCGCTTAGGTATCGCTGGAACGATAAAATTGCTAAGTACCGCGCCGTGTCGGTTAGACGGTTCGCGGTAAGAGTAAACTTTTTTCCTATCGTTCCTAGATGATTTTAAACGTTATATTCGTGGTAAACTGTGCATACGAAACCGTGTGTCGTGACGCCAGTTCTCTCGGACGCGTATTTACCGAGTTAACTTCCGGCGAGTCGCTTAGGTATCGCTGGAACGATAAAATTGCTAAGTACCGCGCCGTGTCGGTTAGACGGTTCGCGGTAAGAGTAAACTTTTTTCCTATCGTTCCTAGATGATTTTAAACGTTATATTCGTGGTAAACTGTGCATACGAAACCGTGTGTCGTGACGCCAGTTCTCTCGGACGCGTATTTACCGAGTTATAAGCGAGTTAACTTCCTGCGTGTCGCTTAGGTATCGCTGGAACGATAAAATTGCTAAGTACCGCGCCGTGTCGGTTAGACGGTTCGCGGTAAGAGTAAACTTTTTTCCTATCGTTCCTAGATGATTTTAAACGTTATATTCGTGGTAAACTGTGCATACGAAACCGTGTGTCGTGACGCCAGTTCTCTCGGACGCGTATTTACCGAGTTATAAGCGAGTTAACTTCCGGCGAGTCGCTTAGGTATCGCTGGAACGATAAAATTGCTAAGTACCGCGCCGTGTCGGTTAGACGGTTCGCGGTAAGAGTAAACTTTTTTCCTATCGTTCCTAGATGATTTTAAACGTTATATTCGTGGTAAACTGTGCATACGAAACCGTGTGTCGTGACGCCAGTTCTCTCGGACGCGTATTTACCGAGTTAACTTCCGGCGAGTCGCTTAGGTATCGCTGGAACGATAAAATTGCTAAGTACCGCGCCGTGTCGGTTAGACGGTTCGCGGTAAGAGTAAACTTTTTTCCTATCGTTCCTAGATGATTTTAAACGTTATATTCGTGGTAAACTGTGCATACGAAACCGTGTGTCGTGACGCCAGTTCTCTCGGACGCGTATTTACCGAGTTATAAGCGAGTTAACTTCCGGCGAGTCGCTTAGGTATCGCTGGAACGATAAAATTGCTAAGTACCGCGCCGTGTCGGTTAGACGGTTCGCGGTAAGAGTAAACTTTTTTCCTATCGTTCCTAGATGATTTTAAACGTTATATTCGTGGTAAACTGTGCATACGAAACCGTGTGTCGTGACGCCAGTTCTCTCGGACGCGTATTTACCGAGTTATAAGCGAGTTAACTTCCTGCGTGTCGCTTAGGTATCGCTG
Organism: Lasioglossum lativentre; assembly: GCA_916610255.1. Taxonomy (NCBI): domain Eukaryota; kingdom Metazoa; phylum Arthropoda; class Insecta; order Hymenoptera; family Halictidae; genus Lasioglossum; species Lasioglossum lativentre. The sequence goes on along the minus strand of CAKAJI010000927.1, from coordinate 68,112 downwards.
GAACGATAAAATTGCTAAGTACCGCGCCGTGTCGGTTAGACGGTTCGCGGTAAGAGTAAACTTTTTTCCTATCGTTCCTAGATGATTTTAAACGTTATATTCGTGGTAAACTGTGCATACGAAACCGTGTGTCGTAACGCCAGTTCTCTCGGACGCGTATTTACCGAGTTATAAGCGAGTTAACTTCCGGCGAGTCACTTAGGTATCGCTGGAACGATAGATTGCTAAGTACCGCGCCGTGTCGGTTAGCCGGTTCGCGGTAAGAGTAAACTTTTTTCCTATCGTTCCTAGATGATTTTAAACGTTATATTCGTGGTAAACTGTGCATACGAAACCGTGTGTCGTGACGCCAGTTCTCTCGGACGCGTATTTACCGAGTTAACTTCCGGCGAGTCGCTTAGGTATCGCTGGAACGATAAAATTGCTAAGTACCGCGCCGTGTCGGTTAGACGGTTCGCGGTAAGAGTAAACTTTTTTCCTATCGTTCCTAGATGATTTTAAACGTTATATTCGTGGTAAACTGTGCATACGAAACCGTGTGTCGTGACGCCAGTTCTCTCGGACGCGTATTTACCGAGTTATAAGCGAGTTAACTTCCGGCGAGTCGCTTAGGTATCGCTGGAACGATAAAATTGCTAAGTACCGCGCCGTGTCGGTTAGACGGTTCGCGGTAAGAGTAAACTTTTTTCCTATCGTTCCTAGATGATTTTAAACGTTATATTCGTGGTAAACTGTGCATACGAAACCGTGTGTCGTGACGCCAGTTCTCTCGGACGCGTATTTACCGAGTTAACTTCCGGCGAGTCGCTTAGGTATCGCTGGAACGATAAAATTGCTAAGTACCGCGCCGTGTCGGTTAGACGGTTCGCGGTAAGAGTAAACTTTTTTCCTATCGTTCCTAGATGATTTTAAACGTTATATTCGTGGTAAACTGTGCATACGAAACCGTGTGTCGTGACGCCAGTTCTCTCGGACGCGTATTTACCGAGTTAACTTCCGGCGAGTCGCTTAGGTATCGCTGGAACGATAAAATTGCTAAGTACCGCGCCGTGTCGGTTAGACGGTTCGCGGTAAGAGTAAACTTTTTTCCTATCGTTCCTAGATGATTTTAAACGTTATATTCGTGGTAAACTGTGCATACGAAACCGTGTGTCGTGACGCCAGTTCTCTCGGACGCGTATTTACCGAGTTATAAGCGAGTTAACTTCCGGCGAGTCGCTTAGGTATCGCTGGAACGATAAAATTGCTAAGTACCGCGCCGTGTCGGTTAGACGGTTCGCGGTAAGAGTAAACTTTTTTCCTATCGTTCCTAGATGATTTTAAACGTTATATTCGTGGTAAACTGTGCATACGAAACCGTGTGTCGTGACGCCAGTTCTCTCGGACGCGTATTTACCGAGTTATAAGCGAGTTAACTTCCGGCGAGTCGCTTAGGTATCGCTGGAACGATAAAATTGCTAAGTACCGCGCCGTGTCGGTTAGACGGTTCGCGGTAAGAGTAAACTTTTTTCCTATCGTTCCTAGATGATTTTAAACGTTATATTCGTGGTAAACTGTGCATACGAAACCGTGTGTCGTGACGCCAGTTCTCTCGGACGCGTATTTACCGAGTTATAAGCGAGTTAACTTCCGGCGAGTCGCTTAGGTATCGCTGGAACGATAAAATTGCTAAGTACCGCGCCGTGTCGGTTAGACGGTTCGCGGTAAGAGTAAACTTTTTTCCTATCGTTCCTAGATGATTTTAAACGTTATATTCGTGGTAAACTGTGCATACGAAACCGTGTGTCGTGACGCCAGTTCTCTCGGACGCGTATTTACCGAGTTAACTTCCGGCGAGTCGCTTAGGTATCGCTGGAACGATAAAATTGCTAAGTACCGCGCCGTGTCGGTTAGACGGTTCGCGGTAAGAGTAAACTTTTTTCCTATCGTTCCTAGATGATTTTAAACGTTATATTCGTGGTAAACTGTGCATACGAAACCGTGTGTCGTGACGCCAGTTCTCTCGGACGCGTATTTACCGAGTTAACTTCCGGCGAGTCGCTTAGGTATCGCTGGAACGATAAAATTGCTAAGTACCGCGCCGTGTCGGTTAGACGGTTCGCGGTAAGAGTAAACTTTTTTCCTATCGTTCCTAGATGATTTTAAACGTTATATTCGTGGTAAACTGTGCATACGAAACCGTGTGTCGTGACGCCAGTTCTCTCGGACGCGTATTTACCGAGTTATAAGCGAGTTAACTTCCGGCGAGTCGCTTAGGTATCGCTGGAACGATAAAATTGCTAAGTACCGCGCCGTGTCGGTTAGACGGTTCGCGGTAAGAGTAAACTTTTTTCCTATCGTTCCTAGATGATTTTAAACGTTATATTCGTGGTAAACTGTGCATACGAAACCGTGTGTCGTGACGCCAGTTCTCTCGGACGCGTATTTACCGAGTTATAAGCGAGTTAACTTCCTGCGTGTCGCTTAGGTATCGCTGGAACGATAAAATTGCTAAGTACCGCGCCGTGTCGGTTAGACGGTTCGCGGTAAGAGTAAACTTTTTTCCTATCGTTCCTAGATGATTTTAAACGTTATATTCGTGGTAAACTGTGCATACGAAACCGTGTGTCGTGACGCCAGTTCTCTCGGACGCGTATTTACCGAGTTATAAGCGAGTTAACTTCCGGCGAGTCGCTTAGGTATCGCTGGAACGATAAAATTGCTAAGTACCGCGCCGTGTCGGTTAGACGGTTCGCGGTAAGAGTAAACTTTTTTCCTATCGTTCCTAGATGATTTTAAACGTTATATTCGTGGTAAACTGTGCATACGAAACCGTGTGTCGTGACGCCAGTTCTCTCGGACGCGTATTTACCGAGTTATAAGCGAGTTAACTTCCGGCGAGTCGCTTAGGTATCGCTGGAACGATAAAATTGCTAAGTATCGCGCCGTGTCGGTTAGACGGTTCGCGGTAAGAGTAAACTTTTTTCCTATCGTTCCTAGATGATTTTAAACGTTATATTCGTGGTAAACTGTGCATACGAAACCGTGTGTCGTGACGCCAGTTCTCTCGGACGCGTATTTACCGAGTTAACTTCCGGCGAGTCGCTTAGGTATCGCTGGAACGATAAAATTGCTAAGTACCGCGCCGTGTCGGTTAGACGGTTCGCGGTAAGAGTAAACTTTTTTCCTATCGTTCCTAGATGATTTTAAACGTTATATTCGTGGTAAACTGTGCATACGAAACCGTGTGTCGTGACGCCAGTTCTCTCGGACGCGTATTTACCGAGTTAACTTCCGGCGAGTCGCTTAGGTATCGCTGGAACGATAAAATTGCTAAGTACCGCGCCGTGTCGGTTAGACGGTTCGCGGTAAGAGTAAACTTTTTTCCTATCGTTCCTAGATGATTTTAAACGTTATATTCGTGGTAAACTGTGCATACGAAACCGTGTGTCGTGACGCCAGTTCTCTCGGACGCGTATTTACCGAGTTATAAGCGAGTTAACTTCCGGCGAGTCGCTTAGGTATCGCTGGAACGATAAAATTGCTAAGTACCGCGCCGTGTCGGTTAGACGGTTCGCGGTAAGAGTAAACTTTTTTCCTATCGTTCCTAGATGATTTTAAACGTTATATTCGTGGTAAACTGTGCATACGAAACCGTGTGTCGTGACGCCAGTTCTCTCGGACGCGTATTTACCGAGTTAACTTCCGGCGAGTCGCTTAGGTATCGCTGGAACGATAAAATTGCTAAGTACCGCGCCGTGTCGGTTAGACGGTTCGCGGTAAGAGTAAACTTTTTTCCTATCGTTCCTAGATGATTTTAAACGTTATATTCGTGGTAAACTGTGCATACGAAACCGTGTGTCGTGACGCCAGTTCTCTCGGACGCGTATTTACCGAGTTAACTTCCGGCGAGTCGCTTAGGTATCGCTGGAACGATAAAATTGCTAAGTACCGCGCCGTGTCGGTTAGACGGTTCGCGGTAAGAGTAAACTTTTTTCCTATCGTTCCTAGATGATTTTAAACGTTATATTCGTGGTAAACTGTGCATACGAAACCGTGTGTCGTGACGCCAGTTCTCTCGGACGCGTATTTACCGAGTTAACTTCCGGCGAGTCGCTTAGGTATCGCTGGAACGATAAAATTGCTAAGTACCGCGCCGTGTCGGTTAGACGGTTCGCGGTAAGAGTAAACTTTTTTCCTATCGTTCCTAGATGATTTTAAACGTTATATTCGTGGTAAACTGTGCATACGAAACCGTGTGTCGTGACGCCAGTTCTCTCGGACGCGTATTTACCGAGTTATAAGCGAGTTAACTTCCGGCGAGTCGCTTAGGTATCGCTGGAACGATAAAATTGCTAAGTACCGCGCCGTGTCGGTTAGACGGTTCGCGGTAAGAGTAAACTTTTTTCCTATCGTTCCTAGATGATTTTAAACGTTATATTCGTGGTAAACTGTGCATACGAAACCGTGTGTCGTGACGCCAGTTCTCTCGGACGCGTATTTACCGAGTTAACTTCCGGCGAGTCGCTTAGGTATCGCTGGAACGATAAAATTGCTTAGTACCGCGCCGTGTCGGTTAGACGGTTCGCGGTAAGAGTAAACTTTTTTCCTATCGTTCCTAGATGATTTTAAACGTTATATTCGTGGTAAACTGTGCATACGAAACCGTGTGTCGTGACGCCAGTTCTCTCGGACGCGTATTTACCGAGTTATAAGCGAGTTAACTTCCGGCGAGTCGCTTAGGTATCGCTGGAACGATAAAATTGCTAAGTACCGCGCCGTGTCGGTTAGACGGTTCGCGGTAAGAGTAAACTTTTTTCCTATCGTTCCTAGATGATTTTAAACGTTATATTCGTGGTAAACTGTGCATACGAAACCGTGTGTCGTGACGCCAGTTCTCTCGGACGCGTATTTACCGAGTTAACTTCCGGCGAGTCGCTTAGGTATCGCTGGAACGATAAAATTGCTAAGTACCGCGCCGTGTCGGTTAGACGGTTCGCGGTAAGAGTAAACTTTTTTCCTATCGTTCCTAGATGATTTTAAACGTTATATTCGTGGTAAACTGTGCATACGAAACCGTGTGTCGTGACGCCAGTTCTCTCGGACGCGTATTTACCGAGTTAACTTCCGGCGAGTCGCTTAGGTATCGCTGGAACGATAAAATTGCTAAGTACCGCGCCGTGTCGGTTAGACGGTTCGCGGTAAGAGTAAACTTTTTTCCTATCGTTCCTAGATGATTTTAAACGTTATATTCGTGGTAAACTGTGCATACGAAACCGTGTGTCGTGACGCCAGTTCTCTCGGACGCGTATTTACCGAGTTATAAGCGAGTTAACTTCCGGCGAGTCGCTTAGGTATCGCTGGAACGATAAAATTGCTAAGTACCGCGCCGTGTCGGTTAGACGGTTCGCGGTAAGAGTAAACTTTTTTCCTATCGTTCCTAGATGATTTTAAACGTTATATTCGTGGTAAACTGTGCATACGAAACCGTGTGTCGTGACGCCAGTTCTCTCGGACGCGTATTTACCGAGTTATAAGCGAGTTAACTTCCGGCGAGTCGCTTAGGTATCGCTGGAACGATAAAATTGCTAAGTACCGCGCCGTGTCGGTTAGACGGTTCGCGGTAAGAGTAAACTTTTTTCCTATCGTTCCTAGATGATTTTAAACGTTATATTCGTGGTAAACTGTGCATACGAAACCGTGTGTCGTGACGCCAGTTCTCTCGGACGCGTATTTACCGAGTTATAAGCGAGTTAACTTCCGGCGAGTCGCTTAGGTATCGCTGGAACGATAAAATTGCTAAGTACCGCGCCGTGTCGGTTAGACGGTTCGCGGTAAGAGTAAACTTTTTTCCTATCGTTCCTAGATGATTTTAAACGTTATATTCGTGGTAAACTGTGCATACGAAACCGTGTGTCGTGACGCCAGTTCTCTCGGACGCGTATTTACCGAGTTATAAGCGAGTTAACTTCCGGCGAGTCGCTTAGGTATCGCTGGAACGATAAAATTGCTAAGTACCGCGCCGTGTCGGTTAGACGGTTCGCGGTAAGAGTAAACTTTTTTCCTATCGTTCCTAGATGATTTTAAACGTTATATTCGTGGTAAACTGTGCATACGAAACCGTGTGTCGTGACGCCAGTTCTCTCGGACGCGTATTTACCGAGTTAACTTCCGGCGAGTCGCTTAGGTATCGCTGGAACGATAAAATTGCTAAGTACCGCGCCGTGTCGGTTAGACGGTTCGCGGTAAGAGTAAACTTTTTTCCTATCGTTCCTAGATGATTTTAAACGTTATATTCGTGGTAAACTGTGCATACGAAACCGTGTGTCGTGACGCCAGTTCTCTCGGACGCGTATTTACCGAGTTAACTTCCGGCGAGTCGCTTAGGTATCGCTGGAACGATAAAATTGCTAAGTACCGCGCCGTGTCGGTTAGACGGTTCGCGGTAAGAGTAAACTTTTTTCCTATCGTTCCTAGATGATTTTAAACGTTATATTCGTGGTAAACTGTGCATACGAAACCGTGTGTCGTGACGCCAGTTCTCTCGGACGCGTATTTACCGAGTTATAAGCGAGTTAACTTCCGGCGAGTCGCTTAGGTATCGCTGGAACGATAAAATTGCTAAGTACCGCGCCGTGTCGGTTAGACGGTTCGCGGTAAGAGTAAACTTTTTTCCTATCGTTCCTAGATGATTTTAAACGTTATATTCGTGGTAAACTGTGCATACGAAACCGTGTGTCGTGACGCCAGATCTCTCGGACGCGTATTTACCGAGTTAACTTCCGGCGAGTCGCTTAGGTATCGCTGGAACGATAAAATTGCTAAGTACCGCGCCGTGTCGGTTAGACGGTTCGCGGTAAGAGTAAACTTTTTTCCTATCGTTCCTAGATGATTTTAAACGTTATATTCGTGGTAAACTGTGCATACGAAACCGTGTGTCGTGACGCCAGTTCTCTCGGACGCGTATTTACCGAGTTATAAGCGAGTTAACTTCCGGCGAGTCGCTTAGGTATCGCTGGAACGATAAAATTGCTAAGTACCGCGCCGTGTCGGTTAGACGGTTCGCGGTAAGAGTAAACTTTTTTCCTATCGTTCCTAGATGATTTTAAACGTTATATTCGTGGTAAACTGTGCATACGAAACCGTGTGTCGTGACGCCAGTTCTCTCGGACGCGTATTTACCGAGTTATAAGCGAGTTAACTTCCTGCGTGTCGCTTAGGTATCGCTGGAACGATAAAATTGCTAAGTACCGCGCCGTGTCGGTTAGACGGTTCGCGGTAAGAGTAAACTTTTTTCCTATCGTTCCTAGATGATTTTAAACGTTATATTCGTGGTAAACTGTGCATACGAAACCGTGTGTCGTGACGCCAGTTCTCTCGGACGCGTATTTACCGAGTTATAAGCGAGTTAACTTCCGGCGAGTCGCTTAGGTATCGCTGGAACGATAAAATTGCTAAGTACCGCGCCGTGTCGGTTAGACGGTTCGCGGTAAGAGTAAACTTTTTTCCTATCGTTCCTAGATGATTTTAAACGTTATATTCGTGGTAAACTGTGCATACGAAACCGTGTGTCGTGACGCCAGTTCTCTCGGACGCGTATTTACCGAGTTATAAGCGAGTTAACTTCCGGCGAGTCGCTTAGGTATCGCTGGAACGATAAAATTGCTAAGTACCGCGCCGTGTCGGTTAGACGGTTCGCGGTAAGAGTAAACTTTTTTCCTATCGTTCCTAGATGATTTTAAACGTTATATTCGTGGTAAACTGTGCATACGAAACCGTGTGTCGTGACGCCAGTTCTCTCGGACGCGTATTTACCGAGTTAACTTCCGGCGAGTCGCTTAGGTATCGCTGGAACGATAAAATTGCTAAGTACCGCGCCGTGTCGGTTAGACGGTTCGCGGTAAGAGTAAACTTTTTTCCTATCGTTCCTAGATGATTTTAAACGTTATATTCGTGGTAAACTGTGCATACGAAACCGTGTGTCGTGACGCCAGTTCTCTCGGACGCGTATTTACCGAGTTAACTTCCGGCGAGTCGCTTAGGTATCGCTGGAACGATAAAATTGCTAAGTACCGCGCCGTGTCGGTTAGACGGTTCGCGGTAAGAGTAAACTTTTTTCCTATCGTTCCTAGATGATTTTAAACGTTATATTCGTGGTAAACTGTGCATACGAAACCGTGTGTCGTGACGCCACTTCTCTCGGACGCGTATTTACCGAGTTATAAGCGAGTTAACTTCCGGCGAGTCGCTTAGGTATCGCTGGAACGATAAAATTGCTAAGTACCGCGCCGTGTCGGTTAGACGGTTCGCGGTAAGAGTAAACTTTTTTCCTATCGTTCCTAGATGATTTTAAACGTTATATTCGTGGTAAACTGTGCATACGAAACCGTGTGTCGTGACGCCAGTTCTCTCGGACGCGTATTTACCGAGTTATAAGCGAGTTAACTTCCGGCGAGTCGCTTAGGTATCGCTGGAACGATAAAATTGCTAAGTACCGCGCCGTGTCGGTTAGACGGTTCGCGGTAAGAGTAAACTTTTTTCCTATCGTTCCTAGATGATTTTAAACGTTATATTCGTGGTAAACTGTGCATACGAAACCGTGTGTCGTGACGCCAGTTCTCTCGGACGCGTATTTACCGAGTTATAAGCGAGTTAACTTCCGGCGAGTCGCTTAGGTATCGCTGGAACGATAAAATTGCTAAGTACCGCGCCGTGTCGGTTAGACGGTTCGCGGTAAGAGTAAACTTTTTTCCTATCGTTCCTAGATGATTTTAAACGTTATATTCGTGGTAAACTGTGCATACGAAACCGTGTGTCGTGACGCCAGTTCTCTCGGACGCGTATTTACCGAGTTAACTTCCGGCGAGTCGCTTAGGTATCGCTGGAACGATAAAATTGCTAAGTACCGCGCCGTGTCGGTTAGACGGTTCGCGGTAAGAGTAAACTTTTTTCCTATCGTTCCTAGATGATTTTAAACGTTATATTCGTGGTAAACTGTGCATACGAAACCGTGTGTCGTGACGCCAGTTCTCTCGGACGCGTATTTACCGAGTTAACTTCCGGCGAGTCGCTTAGGTATCGCTGGAACGATAAAATTGCTAAGTACCGCGCCGTGTCGGTTAGACGGTTCGCGGTAAGAGTAAACTTTTTTCCTATCGTTCCTAGATGATTTTAAACGTTATATTCGTGGTAAACTGTGCATACGAAACCGTGTGTCGTGACGCCAGTTCTCTCGGACGCGTATTTACCGAGTTAACTTCCGGCGAGTCGCTTAGGTATCGCTGGAACGATAAAATTGCTAAGTACCGCGCCGTGTCGGTTAGACGGTTCGCGGTAAGAGTAAACTTTTTTCCTATCGTTCCTAGATGATTTTAAACGTTATATTCGTGGTAAACTGTGCATACGAAACCGTGTGTCGTGACGCCAGTTCTCTCGGACGCGTATTTACCGAGTTATAAGCGAGTTAACTTCCTGCGTGTCGCTTAGGTATCGCTGGAACGATAAAATTGCTAAGTACCGCGCCGTGTCGGTTAGACGGTTCGCGGTAAGAGTAAACTTTTTTCCTATCGTTCCTAGATGATTTTAAACGTTATATTCGTGGTAAACTGTGCATACGAAACCGTGTGTCGTGACGCCAGTTCTCTCGGACGCGTATTTACCGAGTTATAAGCGAGTTAACTTCCGGCGAGTCGCTTAGGTATCGCTGGAACGATAAAATTGCTAAGTACCGCGCCGTGTCGGTTAGACGGTTCGCGGTAAGAGTAAACTTTTTTCCTATCGTTCCTAGATGATTTTAAACGTTATATTCGTGGTAAACTGTGCATACGAAACCGTGTGTCGTGACGCCAGTTCTCTCGGACGCGTATTTACCGAGTTATAAGCGAGTTAACTTCCGGCGAGTCGCTTAGGTATCGCTGGAACGATAAAATTGCTAAGTACCGCGCCGTGTCGGTTAGACGGTTCGCGGTAAGAGTAAACTTTTTTCCTATCGTTCCTAGATGATTTTAAACGTTATATTCGTGGTAAACTGTGCATACGAAACCGTGTGTCGTGACGCCAGTTCTCTCGGACGCGTATTTACCGAGTTAACTTCCGGCGAGTCGCTTAGGTATCGCTGGAACGATAAAATTGCTAAGTACCGCGCCGTGTCGGTTAGACGGTTCGCGGTAAGAGTAAACTTTTTTCCTATCGTTCCTAGATGATTTTAAACGTTATATTCGTGGTAAACTGTGCATACGAAACCGTGTGTCGTGACGCCAGTTCTCTCGGACGCGTATTTACCGAGTTATAAGCGAGTTAACTTCCGGCGAGTCGCTTAGGTATCGCTGGAACGATAAAATTGCTAAGTACCGCGCCGTGTCGGTTAGACGGTTCGCGTTAAGAGTAAACTTTTTTCCTATCGTTCCTAGATGATTTTAAACGTTATATTCGTGGTAAACTGTGCATACGAAACCGTGTGTCGTGACGCCAGTTCTCTCGGACGCGTATTTACCGAGTTATAAGCGAGTTAACTTCCGGCGAGTCGCTTAGGTATCGCTGGAACGATAAAATTGCTAAGTACCGCGCCGTGTCGGTTAGACGGTTCGCGGTAAGAGTAAACTTTTTTCCTATCGTTCCTAGATGATTTTAAACGTTATATTCGTGGTAAACTGTGCATACGAAACCGTGTGTCGTGACGCCAGTTCTCTCGGACGCGTATTTACCGAGTTAACTTCCGGCGAGTCGCTTAGGTATCGCTGGAACGATAAAATTGCTAAGTACCGCGCCGTGTCGGTTAGACGGTTCGCGGTAAGAGTAAACTTTTTTCCTATCGTTCCTAGATGATTTTAAACGTTATATTCGTGGTAAACTGTGCATACGAAACCGTGTGTCGTGACGCCAGTTCTCTCGGACGCGTATTTACCGAGTTAACTTCCGGCGAGTCGCTTAGGTATCGCTGGAACGATAAAATTGCTAAGTACCGCGCCGTGTCGGTTAGACGGTTCGCGGTAAGAGTAAACTTTTTTCCTATCGTTCCTAGATGATTTTAAACGTTATATTCGTGGTAAACTGTGCATACGAAACCGTGTGTCGTGACGCCAGTTCTCTCGGACGCGTATTTACCGAGTTATAAGCGAGTTAACTTCCGGCGAGTCGCTTAGGTATCGCTGGAACGATAAAATTGCTAAGTACCGCGCCGTGTCGGTTAGACGGTTCGCGGTAAGAGTAAACTTTTTTCCTATCGTTCCTAGATGATTTTAAACGTTATATTCGTGGTAAACTGTGCATACGAAACCGTGTGTCGTGACGCCAGTTCTCTCGGACGCGTATTTACCGAGTTAACTTCCGGCGAGTCGCTTAGGTATCGCTGGAACGATAAAATTGCTAAGTACCGCGCCGTGTCGGTTAGACGGTTCGCGGTAAGAGTAAACTTTTTTCCTATCGTTCCTAGATGATTTTAAACGTTATATTCGTGGTAAACTGTGCATACGAAACCGTGTGTCGTGACGCCAGTTCTCTCGGACGCGTATTTACCGAGTTATAAGCGAGTTAACTTCCGGCGAGTCGCTTAGGTATCGCTGGAACGATAAAATTGCTAAGTACCGCGCCGTGTCGGTTAGACGGTTCGCGGTAAGAGTAAACTTTTTTCCTATCGTTCCTAGATGATTTTAAACGTTATATTCGTGGTAAACTGTGCATACGAAACCGTGTGTCGTGACGCCAGTTCTCTCGGACGCGTATTTACCGAGTTATAAGCGAGTTAACTTCCGGCGAGTCGCTTAGGTATCGCTGGAACGATAAAATTGCTAAGTACCGCGCCGTGTCGGTTAGACGGTTCGCGGTAAGAGTAAACTTTTTTCCTATCGTTCCTAGATGATTTTAAACGTTATATTCGTGGTAAACTGTGCATACGAAACCGTGTGTCGTGACGCCAGTTCTCTCGGACGCGTATTTACCGAGTTAACTTCCGGCGAGTCGCTTAGGTATCGCTGGAACGATAAAATTGCTAAGTACCGCGCCGTGTCGGTTAGACGGTTCGCGGTAAGAGTAAACTTTTTTCCTATCGTTCCTAGATGATTTTAAACGTTATATTCGTGGTAAACTGTGCATACGAAACCGTGTGTCGTGACGCCAGTTCTCTCGGACGCGTATTTACCGAGTTATAAGCGAGTTAACTTCCGGCGAGTCGCTTAGGTATCGCTGGAACGATAAAATTGCTAAGTACCGCGCCGTGTCGGTTAGACGGTTCGCGGTAAGAGTAAACTTTTTTCCTATCGTTCCTAGATGATTTTAAACGTTATATTCGTGGTAAACTGTGCATACGAAACCGTGTGTCGTGACGCCAGTTCTCTCGGACGCGTATTTACCGAGTTATAAGCGAGTTAACTTCCTGCGTGTCGCTTAGGTATCGCTGGAACGATAAAATTGCTAAGTACCGCGCCGTGTCGGTTAGACGGTTCGCGGTAAGAGTAAACTTTTTTCCTATCGTTCCTAGATGATTTTAAACGTTATATTCGTGGTAAACTGTGCATACGAAACCGTGTGTCGTGACGCCAGTTCTCTCGGACGCGTATTTACCGAGTTAACTTCCGGCGAGTCGCTTAGGTATCGCTGGAACGATAAAATTGCTAAGTACCGCGCCGTGTCGGTTAGACGGTTCGCGGTAAGAGTAAACTTTTTTCCTATCGTTCCTAGATGATTTTAAACGTTATATTCGTGGTAAACTGTGCATACGAAACCGTGTGTCGTGACGCCAGTTCTCTCGGACGCGTATTTACCGAGTTATAAGCGAGTTAACTTCCGGCGAGTCGCTTAGGTATCGCTGGAACGATAAAATTGCTAAGTACCGCGCCGTGTCGGTTAGACGGTTCGCGGTAAGAGTAAACTTTTTTCCTATCGTTCCTAGATGATTTTAAACGTTATATTCGTGGTAAACTGTGCATACGAAACCGTGTGTCGTGACGCCAGTTCTCTCGGACGCGTATTTACCGAGTTATAAGCGAGTTAACTTCCGGCGAGTCGCTTAGGTATCGCTGGAACGATAAAATTGCTAAGTACCGCGCCGTGTCGGTTAGACGGTTCGCGGTAAGAGTAAACTTTTTTCCTATCGTTCCTAGATGATTTTAAACGTTATATTCGTGGTAAACTGTGCATACGAAACCGTGTGTCGTGACGCCAGTTCTCTCGGACGCGTATTTACCGAGTTATAAGCGAGTTAACTTCCGGCGAGTCGCTTAGGTATCGCTGGAACGATAAAATTGCTAAGTACCGCGCCGTGTCGGTTAGACGGTTCGCGGTAAGAGTAAACTTTTTTCCTATCGTTCCTAGATGATTTTAAACGTTATATTCGTGGTAAACTGTGCATACGAAACCGTGTGTCGTGACGCCAGTTCTCTCGGACGCGTATTTACCGAGTTAACTTCCGGCGAGTCGCTTAGGTATCGCTGGAACGATAAAATTGCTAAGTACCGCGCCGTGTCGGTTAGACGGTTCGCGGTAAGAGTAAACTTTTTTCCTATCGTTCCTAGATGATTTTAAACGTTATATTCGTGGTAAACTGTGCATACGAAACCGTGTGTCGTGACGCCAGTTCTCTCGGACGCGTATTTACCGAGTTATAAGCGAGTTAACTTCCGGCGAGTCGCTTAGGTATCGCTGGAACGATAAAATTGCTAAGTACCGCGCCGTGTCGGTTAGACGGTTCGCGGTAAGAGTAAACTTTTTTCCTATCGTTCCTAGATGATTTTAAACGTTATATTCGTGGTAAACTGTGCATACGAAACCGTGTGTCGTGACGCCAGTTCTCTCGGACGCGTATTTACCGAGTTAACTTCCGGCGAGTCGCTTAGGTATCGCTGGAACGATAAAATTGCTAAGTACCGCGCCGTGTCGGTTAGACGGTTCGCGGTAAGAGTAAACTTTTTTCCTATCGTTCCTAGATGATTTTAAACGTTATATTCGTGGTAAACTGTGCATACGAAACCGTGTGTCGTGACGCCAGTTCTCTCGGACGCGTATTTACCGAGTTATAAGCGAGTTAACTTCCGGCGAGTCTCTTAGGTATCGCTGGAACGATAAAATTGCTAAGTACCGCGCCGTGTCGGTTAGACGGTTCGCGGTAAGAGTAAACTTTTTTCCTATCGTTCCTAGATGATTTTAAACGTTATATTCGTGGTAAACTGTGCATACGAAACCGTGTGTCGTGACGCCAGTTCTCTCGGACGCGTATTTACCGAGTTATAAGCGAGTTAACTTCCGGCGAGTCGCTTAGGTATCGCTGGAACGATAAAATTGCTAAGTACCGCGCCGTGTCGGTTAGACGGTTCGCGGTAAGAGTAAACTTTTTTCCTATCGTTCCTAGATGATTTTAAACGTTATATTCGTGGTAAACTGTGCATACGAAACCGTGTGTCGTGACGCCAGTTCTCTCGGACGCGTATTTACCGAGTTAACTTCCGGCGAGTCGCTTAGGTATCGCTGGAACGATAAAATTGCTAAGTACCGCGCCGTGTCGGTTAGACGGTTCGCGGTAAGAGTAAACTTTTTTCCTATCGTTCCTAGATGATTTTAAACGTTATATTCGTGGTAAACTGTGCATACGAAACCGTGTGTCGTGACGCCAGTTCTCTCGGACGCGTATTTACCGAGTTAACTTCCGGCGAGTCGCTTAGGTATCGCTGGAACGATAAAATTGCTAAGTACCGCGCCGTGTCGGTTAGACGGTTCGCGGTAAGAGTAAACTTTTTTCCTATCGTTCCTAGATGATTTTAAACGTTATATTCGTGGTAAACTGTGCATACGAAACCGTGTGTCGTGACGCCAGTTCTCTCGGACGCGTATTTACCGAGTTATAAGCGAGTTAACTTCCGGCGAGTCGCTTAGGTATCGCTGGAACGATAAAATTGCTAAGTACCGCGCCGTGTCGGTTAGACGGTTCGCGGTAAGAGTAAACTTTTTTCCTATCGTTCCTAGATGATTTTAAACGTTATATTCGTGGTAAACTGTGCATACGAAACCGTGTGTCGTGACGCCAGTTCTCTCGGACGCGTATTTACCGAGTTATAAGCGAGTTAACTTCCGGCGAGTCGCTTAGGTATCGCTGGAACGATAAAATTGCTAAGTACCGCGCCGTGTCGGTTAGACGGTTCGCGGTAAGAGTAAACTTTTTTCCTATCGTTCCTAGATGATTTTAAACGTTATATTCGTGGTAAACTGTGCATACGAAACCGTGTGTCGTGACGCCAGTTCTCTCGGACGCGTATTTACCGAGTTATAAGCGAGTTAACTTCCGGCGAGTCGCTTAGGTATCGCTGGAACGATAAAATTGCTAAGTACCGCGCCGTGTCGGTTAGACGGTTCGCGGTAAGAGTAAACTTTTTTCCTATCGTTCCTAGATGATTTTAAACGTTATATTCGTGGTAAACTGTGCATACGAAACCGTGTGTCGTGACGCCAGTTCTCTCGGACGCGTATTTACCGAGTTAACTTCCGGCGAGTCGCTTAGGTATCGCTGGAACGATAAAATTGCTAAGTACCGCGCCGTGTCGGTTAGACGGTTCGCGGTAAGAGTAAACTTTTTTCCTATCGTTCCTAGATGATTTTAAACGTTATATTCGTGGTAAACTGTGCATACGAAACCGTGTGTCGTGACGCCAGTTCTCTCGGACGCGTATTTACCGAGTTAACTTCCGGCGAGTCGCTTAGGTATCGCTGGAACGATAAAATTGCTAAGTACCGCGCCGTGTCGGTTAGACGGTTCGCGGTAAGAGTAAACTTTTTTCCTATCGTTCCTAGATGATTTTAAACATTATATTCGTGGTAAACTGTGCATACGAAACCGTGTGTCGTGACGCCAGTTCTCTCGGACGCGTATTTACCGAGTTATAAGCGAGTTAACTTCCGGCGAGTCGCTTAGGTATCGCTGGAACGATAAAATTGCTAAGTACCGCGCCGTGTCGTTTAGACGGTTCGCGGTAAGAGTAAACTTTTTTCCTATCGTTCCTAGATGATTTTAAACGTTATATTCGTGGTAAACTGTGCATACGAAACCGTGTGTCGTGACGCCAGTTCTCTCGGACGCGTATTTACCGAGTTAACTTCCGGCGAGTCGCTTAGGTATCGCTGGAACGATAAAATTGCTAAGTACCGCGCCGTGTCGGTTAGACGGTTCGCGGTAAGAGTAAACTTTTTTCCTATCGTTCCTAGATGATTTTAAACGTTATATTCGTGGTAAACTGTGCATACGAAACCGTGTGTCGTGACGCCAGTTCTCTCGGACGCGTATTTACCGAGTTAACTTCCGGCGAGTCGCTTAGGTATCGCTGGAACGATAAAATTGCTAAGTACCGCGCCGTGTCGGTTAGACGGTTCGCGGTAAGAGTAAACTTTTTTCCTATCGTTCCTAGATGATTTTAAACATTATATTCGTGGTAAACTGTGCATACGAAACCGTGTGTCGTGACGCCAGTTCTCTCGGACGCGTATTTACCGAGTTATAAGCGAGTTAACTTCCGGCGAGTCGCTTAGGTATCGCTGGAACGATAAAATTGCTAAGTACCGCGCCGTGTCGTTTAGACGGTTCGCGGTAAGAGTAAACTTTTTTCCTATCGTTCCTAGATGATTTTAAACGTTATATTCGTGGTAAACTGTGCATACGAAACCGTGTGTCGTGACGCCAGTTCTCTCGGACGCGTATTTACCGAGTTATAAGCGAGTTAACTTCCGGCGAGTCGCTTAGGTATCGCTGGAACGATAAAATTGCTAAGTACCGCGCCGTGTCGGTTAGACGGTTCGCGGTAAGAGTAAACTTTTTTCCTATCGTTCCTAGATGATTTTAAACGTTATATTCGTGGTAAACTGTGCATACGAAACCGTGTGTCGTGACGCCAGTTCTCTCGGACGCGTATTTACCGAGTTATAAGCGAGTTAACTTCCGGCGAGTCGCTTAGGTATCGCTGGAACGATAAAATTGCTAAGTACCGCGCCGTGTCGGTTAGACGGTTCGCGGTAAGAGTAAACTTTTTTCCTATCGTTCCTAGATGATTTTAAACGTTATATTCGTGGTAAACTGTGCATACGAAACCGTGTGTCGTGACGCCAGTTCTCTCGGACGCGTATTTACCGAGTTATAAGCGAGTTAACTTCCGGCGAGTCGCTTAGGTATCGCTGGAACGATAAAATTGCTAAGTACCGCGCCGTGTCGGTTAGACGGTTCGCGGTAAGAGTAAACTTTTTTCCTATCGTTCCTAGATGATTTTAAACGTTATATTCGTGGTAAACTGTGCATACGAAACCGTGTGTCGTGACGCCAGTTCTCTCGGACGCGTATTTACCGAGTTATAAGCGAGTTAACTTCCGGCGAGTCGCTTAGGTATCGCTGGAACGATAAAATTGCTAAGTACCGCGCCGTGTCGGTTAGACGGTTCGCGGTAAGAGTAAACTTTTTTCCTATCGTTCCTAGATGATTTTAAACGTTATATTCGTGGTAAACTGTGCATACGAAACCGTGTGTCGTGACGCCAGTTCTCTCGGACGCGTATTTACCGAGTTATAAGCGAGTTAACTTCCGGCGAGTCGCTTAGGTATCGCTGGAACGATAAAATTGCTAAGTACCGCGCCGTGTCGGTTAGACGGTTCGCGGTAAGAGTAAACTTTTTTCCTATCGTTCCTAGATGATTTTAAACGTTATATTCGTGGTAAACTGTGCATACGAAACCGTGTGTCGTGACGCCAGTTCTCTCGGACGCGTATTTACCGAGTTAACTTCCGGCGAGTCGCTTAGGTATCGCTGGAACGATAAAATTGCTAAGTACCGCGCCGTGTCGGTTAGACGGTTCGCGGTAAGAGTAAACTTTTTTCCTATCGTTCCTAGATGATTTTAAACGTTATATTCGTGGTAAACTGTGCATACGAAACCGTGTGTCGTGACGCCAGTTCTCTCGGACGCGTATTTACCGAGTTAACTTCCGGCGAGTCGCTTAGGTATCGCTGGAACGATAAAATTGCTAAGTACCGCGCCGTGTCGGTTAGACGGTTCGCGGTAAGAGTAAACTTTTTTCCTATCGTTCCTAGATGATTTTAAACGTTATATTCGTGGTAAACTGTGCATACGAAACCGTGTGTCGTGACGCCAGTTCTCTCGGACGCGTATTTA
>CAKAJI010000927.1:37500-45000 GCA_916610255.1 Lasioglossum lativentre | reverse complement strand
CACCAAATCATCCGCGTACGCCACACACTTGCACTCATTACGCTCTAACTGCCACAACAACTCATCCATCATAAGATTCCATATGAATGGACCACAGATCGATCCCTGCGGACAACCACGCTCTACTCGCTTCCATATCACCTCATTTATTCCAGTCATACAAACCTTTCGATCTTTAAAATAGTCCATCCATAATCCAACCTCTTCACATTCAACCTCCCTTAATCTCTCCATCACTCTGCACCATTCCAAATTGTCAAACGCACCTTTAAAATCCACAAATATTCCTAACACATACTTACATTCACTCAATTCCACGTACTCTTTAACTTTCATCCAAGCAGTCTCTGTAGATCGGTCCTTCCTAAATCCATGCTGTGCCTCATTCATGCTTCCACTCGTCTTTCGCTCTAACCTATTTACCATCATTCTTTCTAACACTTTCCCCATCACCGACAACAAACTTATTGGCCTATAAGACCCAGGATCCGATCTGACTTTCTCCGGAGACTTCAGCAGCACAATCACACGCGCTTTCTTCCACTCACTCGGAAAAGTATTTGTCTTCAGACACACATCATACAATTTCCTCAGCCATTCTGGTATCGCAACCCAAACTCTCCTCATCATTTCCGCACTCACACCATCCAGCCCAGGTGCCTTCCTCAGCCTCATTCCATCAATCGCATCTTTCAACTCCCTAAACTCAAAACATCTATCATTCCCTTCGTTTTCTACAGCATTCACTGCCTCTGTTACCTCGCTCATTTCTGCAACCGGGAAGAGACGATCCATTATCACATTCGCACTCTCACTCCATGTAGTCGTCATTCTGCCATCCACATTCATAGTGCTCAAACATTCATTTCCATGCTTACCTCTGCAAATCCTATAAACTGGCCCCCATGGATCCTCATTACTCGACTTACTCACGAATTGTTTCCAATTCTCTTCTTTCACTCTACACATTTCTCTCTTATACTCATTCAAATACCTCTTATATTCAGACATTCTTTCATTCACATTCATTCCTCTGCGTTTAGCATTCTGTACTTTCTTTCGCTTCCTTTTAACTTCCTTCTTCATTTGCTCCAATTCTTTCGTCCACCATACAATCTTTCTTACATTCATTCTCTGTCGCACCTTCAATCTCTTATCATTTGCATCATGGATCCATGAGACCACTTCCGCTACTAACTCATTCGCATTCGTCACATTCAATCCGTCATGCTCACTCATTAACGCACTTTCTCTCAAATCACTTATATACCCATCCCAATCAGCATCCTTCAAACTCCATCTCTTCCCTACATCCAAAGCTTCCATACATTCCTCATCACAAATCATTTTTACATTAATGACATTATGGTCACTAATACCCCACTCGCATTCCACACTCCATTCGAATCGACACCTGGCGAACCCATCATTCACTAACGTCACATCAATATCACTTTGTCCATTCGGCCCTGAAAAGGTATACCATTCACTCGGTTCATTCACTACCTTCATTCCGTTCACTATTACCCATTCTTCCAATTGTCGTCCACGCATTACACTTTCCCTCGAACGGCCGCCCCCCTTGCTAAACCACAAGGAGGACACCGCATTCGCATCCATCCCGAATAGCAACCTCTTCCCTCTCAAACATTCTCGAACCATATCCATGTACCGCAGGTAGGGCTCAATCTCTTGGCCATACCTGAAATACATGGACACCACATACACTTCACCAAAGTCTCCTTTCAGCCATACACATACACCATATTCATTCGTACAGTCTCTCACACAAACTGCTTCAATCCGCACATCATTCACAACCACAATTGCCTTCACCATATCCCCTTCCCATGCAAACACTCTCATACCTCCCGGTAAACCTTTCACGCATCCATCAACAGACATATAAGGCTCCTGTAACAGAGCTACACTCACTCGTTTCTCACTCATAACCACTCCCAAGTCACACATAACTGAATACGCCCGCTGACAATTACACTGAATAATGTTTAAAACGTACTCAGTCATCGCAAATTCTTAATCTTTCTCTTTCAACCGCACGTACATACTCCGGACAATCATTCGACATAACCGAGTGGTCACATTTATTCCCTTTCACTTGACAATTCCTGCATACAAAATCACTCACCACACAATTTATCCTCACATGTCCACTCTTACAACATTTCTGACACAAATTTTCTTTCTCTTTACATTCTCTCGCCATATGTCCCAATCCACTACATTTAAAACACCTCATAACACTCACAAATTCTCTCAACTTACAGGCTCTCCATTTCACATACACACGTTCTTGCTCTATAAGCTGCTTTTTCATTTTTACATTCAATTCAATTATCACATTCCCCACGTTTGCATCCTTCCTATTCACTCTACTAATAATCTTCGCACGCTCATTAAATTCATTAATACTTACACACTCACTCAAATTCTTTTCATACAGCTCACTCATAAGTTCCTCACTAGTCATTTCATTCGGCACATCAAACATAATCACTTTCGGCCCAATTTTTCTCGGCAAATCAACCTTTAAGCCAACATCCTTAAATTTAGCACAATCTCTCATTTTCTGCAATTCTTTCTCACTAACTGTCTCAATAGCCACACCACCACTCCTAATCTTTCTTACAGCTCTCACTCTTACATTCAGTTCCTTACTAACTTCATTCATAACCTTCTCCTTCACTTGTTCACTCGTCATCTTTACACTATCGTCTCTGGGTCTAATAACCACCGCAAATTTCTTTTCTTTCACCGATTCCACCACTCTATCCATTCTCTCAGAACACACTTCCCTTGTTCCAACCACACTCGCATACGTTCTAGGTGATTCATCCTGCTCATTCACTCGTTTCCCACACTCTTCCAATCTACCTTTTAATCTCTCATTCTCACAGATCAATTTCATCATACACTCTTCATATTCACCCACACAATTCAATACAAACTCACTAACATTCTTATTCACACGATTTACTTCCGCAAATATACACTTTCTTAGTTTTTCACCAATCATTCTCATACATGACATTTCATTCCTTCCAATGCCAGCCCCTTCTTCTATCTCTCCAACATCACTCACATTCACACCACCCATCATACTCTCTGCATACTCTTCATCTTCTGATCCTTCCTTCTTCTTTTCTACCTCTTTCTCTGTTATTTTCGGCTTCTTAGCGCCACTACTAACACTTCTTTCCCTTCTTCTCCTGACACTTTGACTCCTATGCCTAGCTACTTCCTGTACTGTCCTACTCCTTCCTCTTCCTTCACCACTTCCTCCTTCACCACTTCCTCCTTCACCAATAATGGTCTGCAAACTTATTTTAGGTTTTTGTTTGTTTTTATATGAATCCATTCGAATCCCACGAGCACGGCGGGAAATAATGTCAACCTGGGCAGAGCCCCCACTACCCAGGCAAGGCTATATCCAACTGGAGGTCGCCAGGTATCCAGAGGTTGGTGCGCTCAGCACTGATGCACCCACCAGCCACGACCCGATGCCCTCGACCGGGTCGTACCCTCTCACCGCGCACCCAAGCTTAGGGTTAGGGATTTTTTATAGAGGTTGTCATCCTCGCGGTCCGGCCGATTAAGGCAAGACCCCCGTTCCGGTAGAACATGTCCACCGGCTTACGGTATGGGGCCTTGAGCAGCAGGGCTGCCCAAAGCACTAGGGGAACGCTCTTAGACGGACCCGTCACTCTGAACCACTCCGGCAAGGTAGAACCTGCCAGGGACCGAGGTCCCCGCCGGCACAGCTTCAGAGATCACCCAGGCTCTGTGCCCCCTCACCACGACAAGGTGGCGCTCCATTCGAGGGGGAGTAGATAGGGACAGAGGGAATCTCGTTAATCCATTCATGCGCGTCACTAATTAGATGACGAGGCATTTGGCTACCTTAAGAGAGTCATAGTTACTCCCGCCGTTTACCCGCGCTTTTTTGAATTTCTTCACGTTGACATTCAGAGCACTGGGCAGAAATCACATTGCGTCAACACCCGTGGGGGCCATCGCAATGCTTTGTTTTAATTAGACAGTCGGATTCCCCTAGTCCGTGCCAGTTCTGAGCTGAGCGTTGAATGGCGGCCGAAGAGGACGACCGTTCTAGACGGAAGCCTCGCAGCAAGGAAGATCCGCGGGAGGCCAAGGCACGGGACCGAGCTCGGATTCCCATCAATAATGTGTTCACCTCGCCCAGGCCCGGCACGTCAGCCAGACCCGCTTCCCGACCAAGCCCGACACGCCCCGCTCCTCAGAGCCAATCCTTATTCCGAAGTTACGGATCCAATTTGCCGACTTCCCTTACCTACATTAATCTATCGACTAGAGGCTCTTTACCTTGGAGACCTGCTGCGGATATGGGTACGAACCGGCGCGACACCTCCACGTGGCCCTCTCCTGGATTTTCAAGGTCCGAGGGGAAGATCCGGACACCGCCGCAACTGCGGTGCTCTTCGCGTTCCAAACCCTATCTCCCTGCTAGAGGTTTCCAGGGAACTCGAACGCTTATACAGAAAAGAAAACTCTCCCCGGATCTCCCGACGGCGTCTCCAGGTCATTTTGGGTTACCCCGACGAACACTCTTACGAGGGCCCGAATGGTATGCGGTTCCGCTGCCGGGTTCCGGAATAGAAACCGGATTCCCTTTCGCCCGATGGGTGTGTGTTTGTTATGTATAGAATACATTTTCTCTCTCTCTTAGGACACCTCATCTACATAGGATTTCTCTTAGGGCTTAGGATCGACTGACTCGTGTGCAACGGCTGTTCACACGAAACCCTTCTCCACGTCAGTCCTCCAGGGCCTCGCTGGAGTATTTGCTACTACCACCAAGATCTGCACCGACGGCGGCTCCAGGCAGGCTCACGCCCAGACCCTTCTGCGCACACCGCCGCGACCCTCCTACTCGTCAGAGCTTCATGGAAGACGCGCCTTTAAAAAAAGCTAACGTCAACCCCACTTGCCGCTGACGGCGGAGTATAGGCGCGACGCTTCAGCGCCATCCATTTTCAGGGCTAGTTGCTTCGGCAGGTGAGTTGTTACACACTCCTTAGCGGATTCCGACTTCCATGGCCACCGTCCTGCTGTCTTAAGCAACCAACGCCTTTCATGGTATCCCATAAGCGTCGACTTAGGCGCCTTAACTCTGCGTTTGGTTCATCCCACAGCGCCAGTTCTGCTTACCAAAATTGGCCCACTTGGCACTCTGATCCAAATAATCTCGTGGCTTCATTGATCCAAGCAAGCCAGAGATCTCACCCATTTAAAGTTTGAGAATAGGTTGAGGTCGTTTCGGCCCCAAGGCCTCTAATCATTCGCTTTACCAGATGAGACTCGCACACGTTCACTAAAAGAGAACGAGCGAGTGCCAGCTATCCTGAGGGAAACTTCGGAGGGAACCAGCTACTAGATGGTTCGATTAGTCTTTCGCCCCTATACCCAGTTCCGACGATCGATTTGCACGTCAGAATCGCTACGGACCTCCATCAGGGTTTCCCCTGACTTCGTCCTGACCAGGCATAGTTCACCATCTTTCGGGTCCCAACGTGTACGCTCTGGGTGCGCCTCTTCTCGCAATGAGAACGAGACGCCCCGGGAGTGCGAGGCCGCATCGTAACGCGGCCCATCCTCCCTTGGTCGACGCTAAGGTACGACCTTCACTTTCATTGCGCCTTTAGGTTTACATGTCCCAATGACTCGCGCACATGTTAGACTCCTTGGTCCGTGTTTCAAGACGGGTCCTGAGAGTACCCAAAGCAGTAGCGTCGCTGACCGGTAATTCGAAGCTTGGCCAGTCCGAGGACACCGCCTGCTAACAGCTGGTTAGGCCCGGAGCCGGCACCAGGTCCGTACCTCCGGGTAAAACTAACCGAGCTTGCGGCGGGCCTGACGCACACACATTCGAGAATGGATTGGTTGCGGCCCGATACCGTCAGAGTACCGTCACGCAGCCGGCCAGGCGATCGAGCGTCTCCCGTGTGCGCATGTAAGCGACACGGCAGTCAACAACTCGGGCCGTAGACCGACACGCAACGGGTCGCGACGTTCTACTAAGGGAGAAGTGCACGACTACGTAGCCGGAACATTTGCCGAAGATGGTGTACCCTCGCACTGGAACCACGAAGGCCCATTGCGGGGTATCTGCGCACCAACGGAAGCCAGCTTCGTCGACGATGAATCTCCCCATTCGATCTTTTGGGTTTCTCAGGTTTACCCCTGAACGGTTTCACGTACTCTTGAACTCTCTCTTCAAAGTTCTTTTCAACTTTCCCTCACGGTACTTGTTCGCTATCGGTCTCGTGGTCATATTTAGCCTTAGATGGAGTTTACCACCCACTTAGGGCTGCACTCTCAAGCAACCCGACTCTAAGGAGAGGTCCTCCCGAAACGCGTACCGGTCGCTACGGGCCTGGCACCCTCTACGGGTAAATGGCCCCATTCAAGATGGACTTGGACGCGGTTCGACGTCACGGGATAAATTGACCCTCCTAAACACTACATTTCCCAACGGCAGAACCGCGGGATTCAGTGCTGGGCTAATTCCTGTTCGCTCGCCGCTACTAAGGAAATCCTTGTTAGTTTCTTTTCCTCCGCTTAGTAATATGCTTAAATTCAGCGGGTAATCTCGCCTACTCTGAGGTCGTCTAACGTGAAAAAAAAATCTTTCGTATATTTCGCCGAAAGAGCATTAAAAAGTACGCACGAGAACACGTACAGAGGAGCACAAAAAAAAAAACAAAACACCACTACTCGACGAAGAAGCTTAATGAAACCAATATGTCTTATGCGCCACACCAAAGTGTCTCTCTTTCTTTCTCTTCATATTGCTCGTCGATCGGAAACTCTCGCTAGACGATCCGCCGGTTAAACTTTAACGTCCGTCGAAAAGAACTTCCGGGGACTGGACGACCGGCAGATCGCGCGGTTTCGCGATCGCAAATGAAGAAAAAAAAATGACATGGGGCGACCGACAAAGGTCATTTACCTTCTCCGCGGTGCTAATCTCTCTTGTGCGTGACAATGAAGTTCGAAAGCCACTCCAATAGAGGAGTATATATAAAATATTAACTCTCGGTGGGATTTCTTTCTCTCTAACACACTCTAGACACACACGGGGGTACAGAAACGTTGCGCACAGACGACATCATATCTCGATCAAACCAAAGAGACACGAGAGAGATCTCGCGCGGTCGTCATTCAATTCAACGAACGTGGCGATGGAATGGCAACACGCTGATTAGCGAGGACACGCGACGACGGGGAAATTTTATTCAACCCGATACAAGTACGCGTGCTCGTCCCGCACAATTTAGCGTTGCTCCGCTGTCCATCGATTATCCAAGCGTTCGTAGAACGAGAGACCAACGTCTTTTTTCTCTTCTCGAAGGACTCTCACAATGTTTGTCGAGAAGTCGCTAGGCAACGACGACCCTCCGCATGCATGTTAAATATGTAGAGACAGAAACACATCCACGC
>CAKAJI010000927.1:22500-32500 GCA_916610255.1 Lasioglossum lativentre | reverse complement strand
GTCAAGACCGAAGTCTCGAGGCGCCGTGAGAGCTGCTTCTCGACCGAGATCGTAGAATAGCCCCAAGCGCACGCTGAACCGATCGAAGCGACCGAACGGTCGACTCTCTTATAGATACCGAACGGCCGGCCGGGACGCCGGCGCCGCGCGGTCAATAGCACGCGCGCTTATGGCGGTAAACCGTCGCGGCAACAGCCCAACCGGCGGGGCTGTTGGGACTTAGAGCGAAAAAACTGTGAAAATTTATTTCGTAAAATACAATAAATTTTTGTATTTCTAGGATATTTAACACAAAACATTCAACTTTTCATATACTTTCTCGGACTCAAAAATTTTTTTAAGTTCCAACGGCAAGAGTAAACTTTTTCTGTATCGATTCCAGGCGATTTTAAATGTTAGATCATTGTAATATAAAACATATTAACAATGAATATAAAGTTACAAAGCGCTACAATGCGTATTTACCGAAATAATTGAAAATAATGGTCGATAGCGTACTACTTCGTTGCTCGAAGTCCCACCGGTAAGAGTAAACTTTTTTCCTATCGTTCCTAGATGATTTTAAACGTTATATTCGTGGTAAACTGTGCATACGAAACCGTGTGTCGTGACGCCAGTTCTCTCGGACGCGTATTTACCGAGTTATAAGCGAGTTAACTTCCGGCGAGTCGCTTAGGTATCGCTGGAACGATAAAATTGCTAAGTACCGCGCCGTGTCGGTTAGACGGTTCGCGGTAAGAGTAAACTTTTTTCCTATCGTTCCTAGATGATTTTAAACGTTATATTCGTGGTAAACTGTGCATACGAAACCGTGTGTCGTGACGCCAGTTCTCTCGGACGCGTATTTACCGAGTTAACTTCCGGCGAGTCGCTTAGGTATCGCTGGAACGATAAAATTGCTAAGTACCGCGCCGTGTCGGTTAGACGGTTCGCGGTAAGAGTAAACTTTTTTCCTATCGTTCCTAGATGATTTTAAACGTTATATTCGTGGTAAACTGTGCATACGAAACCGTGTGTCGTGACGCCAGTTCTCTCGGACGCGTATTTACCGAGTTAACTTCCGGCGAGTCGCTTAGGTATCGCTGGAACGATAAAATTGCTAAGTACCGCGCCGTGTCGGTTAGACGGTTCGCGGTAAGAGTAAACTTTTTTCCTATCGTTCCTAGATGATTTTAAACGTTATATTCGTGGTAAACTGTGCATACGAAACCGTGTGTCGTGACGCCAGTTCTCTCGGACGCGTATTTACCGAGTTATAAGCGAGTTAACTTCCGGCGAGTCGCTTAGGTATCGCTGGAACGATAAAATTGCTAAGTACCGCGCCGTGTCGGTTAGACGGTTCGCGGTAAGAGTAAACTTTTTTCCTATCGTTCCTAGATGATTTTAAACGTTATATTCGTGGTAAACTGTGCATACGAAACCGTGTGTCGTGACGCCAGTTCTCTCGGACGCGTATTTACCGAGTTAACTTCCGGCGAGTCGCTTAGGTATCGCTGGAACGATAAAATTGCTAAGTACCGCGCCGTGTCGGTTAGACGGTTCGCGGTAAGAGTAAACTTTTTTCCTATCGTTCCTAGATGATTTTAAACGTTATATTCGTGGTAAACTGTGCATACGAAACCGTGTGTCGTGACGCCAGTTCTCTCGGACGCGTATTTACCGAGTTATAAGCGAGTTAACTTCCGGCGAGTCGCTTAGGTATCGCTGGAACGATAAAATTGCTAAGTACCGCGCCGTGTCGGTTAGACGGTTCGCGGTAAGAGTAAACTTTTTTCCTATCGTTCCTAGATGATTTTAAACGTTATATTCGTGGTAAACTGTGCATACGAAACCGTGTGTCGTGACGCCAGTTCTCTCGGACGCGTATTTACCGAGTTAACTTCCGGCGAGTCGCTTAGGTATCGCTGGAACGATAAAATTGCTAAGTACCGCGCCGTGTCGGTTAGACGGTTCGCGGTAAGAGTAAACTTTTTTCCTATCGTTCCTAGATGATTTTAAACGTTATATTCGTGGTAAACTGTGCATACGAAACCGTGTGTCGTGACGCCAGTTCTCTCGGACGCGTATTTACCGAGTTAACTTCCGGCGAGTCGCTTAGGTATCGCTGGAACGATAAAATTGCTAAGTACCGCGCCGTGTCGGTTAGACGGTTCGCGGTAAGAGTAAACTTTTTTCCTATCGTTCCTAGATGATTTTAAACGTTATATTCGTGGTAAACTGTGCATACGAAACCGTGTGTCGTGACGCCAGTTCTCTCGGACGCGTATTTACCGAGTTAACTTCCGGCGAGTCGCTTAGGTATCGCTGGAACGATAAAATTGCTAAGTACCGCGCCGTGTCGGTTAGACGGTTCGCGGTAAGAGTAAAATTTTTTCCTATCGTTCCTAGATGATTTTAAACGTTATATTCGTGGTAAACTGTGCATACGAAACCGTGTGTCGTGACGCCAGTTCTCTCGGACGCGTATTTACCGAGTTAACTTCCGGCGAGTCGCTTAGGTATCGCTGGAACGATAAAATTGCTAAGTACCGCGCCGTGTCGGTTAGACGGTTCGCGGTAAGAGTAAACTTTTTTCCTATCGTTCCTAGATGATTTTAAACGTTATATTCGTGGTAAACTGTGCATACGAAACCGTGTGTCGTGACGCCAGTTCTCTCGGACGCGTATTTACCGAGTTAACTTCCGGCGAGTCGCGTAGGTATCGCTGGAACGATAAAATTGCTAAGTACCGCGCCGTGTCGGTTAGACGGTTCGCGGTAAGAGTAAACTTTTTTCCTATCGTTCCTAGATGATTTTAAACGTTATATTCGTGGTAAACTGTGCATACGAAACCGTGTGTCGTGACGCCAGTTCTCTCGGACGCGTATTTACCGAGTTAACTTCCGGCGAGTCGCTTAGGTATCGCTGGAACGATAAAATTGCTAAGTACCGCGCCGTGTCGGTTAGACGGTTCGCGGTAAGAGTAAACTTTTTTCCTATCGTTCCTAGATGATTTTAAACGTTATATTCGTGGTAAACTGTGCATACGAAACCGTGTGTCGTGACGCCAGTTCTCTCGGACGCGTATTTACCGAGTTATAAGCGAGTTAACTTCCGGCGAGTCGCTTAGGTATCGCTGGAACGATAAAATTGCTAAGTACCGCGCCGTGTCGGTTAGACGGTTCGCGGTAAGAGTAAACTTTTTTCCTATCGTTCCTAGATGATTTTAAACGTTATATTCGTGGTAAACTGTGCATACGAAACCGTGTGTCGTGACGCCAGTTCTCTCGGACGCGTATTTACCGAGTTAACTTCCGGCGAGTCGCTTAGGTATCGCTGGAACGATAAAATTGCTAAGTACCGCGCCGTGTCGGTTAGACGGTTCGCGGTAAGAGTAAACTTTTTTCCTATCGTTCCTAGATGATTTTAAACGTTATATTCGTGGTAAACTGTGCATACGAAACCGTGTGTCGTGACGCCAGTTCTCTCGGACGCGTATTTACCGAGTTATAAGCGAGTTAACTTCCGGCGAGTCGCTTAGGTATCGCTGGAACGATAAAATTGCTAAGTACCGCGCCGTGTCGGTTAGACGGTTCGCGGTAAGAGTAAACTTTTTTCCTATCGTTCCTAGATGATTTTAAACGTTATATTCGTGGTAAACTGTGCATACGAAACCGTGTGTCGTGACGCCAGTTCTCTCGGACGCGTATTTACCGAGTTAACTTCCGGCGAGTCGCTTAGGTATCGCTGGAACGATAAAATTGCTAAGTACCGCGCCGTGTCGGTTAGACGGTTCGCGGTAAGAGTAAACTTTTTTCCTATCGTTCCTAGATGATTTTAAACGTTATATTCGTGGTAAACTGTGCATACGAAACCGTGTGTCGTGACGCCAGTTCTCTCGGACGCGTATTTACCGAGTTATAAGCGAGTTAACTTCCGGCGAGTCGCTTAGGTATCGGTTAGACGGTTCGCGGTAAGAGTAAACTTTTTTCCTATCGTTCCTAGATGATTTTAAACGTTATATTCGTGGTAAACTGTGCATACGAAACCGTGTGTCGTGACGCCAGTTCTCTCGGACGCGTATTTACCGAGTTAACTTCCGGCGAGTCGCTTAGGTATCGCTGGAACGATAAAATTGCTAAGTACCGCGCCGTGTCGGTTAGACGGTTCGCGGTAAGAGTAAACTTTTTTCCTATCGTTCCTAGATGATTTTAAACGTTATATTCGTGGTAAACTGTGCATACGAAACCGTGTGTCGTGACGCCAGTTCTCTCGGACGCGTATTTACCGAGTTAACTTCCGGCGAGTCGCTTAGGTATCGCTGGAACGATAAAATTGCTAAGTACCGCGCCGTGTCGGTTAGACGGTTCGCGGTAAGAGTAAACTTTTTTCCTATCGTTCCTAGATGATTTTAAACGTTATATTCGTGGTAAACTGTGCATACGAAACCGTGTGTCGTGACGCCAGTTCTCTCGGACGCGTATTTACCGAGTTAACTTCCGGCGAGTCGCTTAGGTATCGCTGGAACGATAAAATTGCTAAGTACCGCGCCGTGTCGGTTAGACGGTTCGCGGTAAGAGTAAACTTTTTTCCTATCGTTCCTAGATGATTTTAAACGTTATATTCGTGGTAAACTGTGCATACGAAACCGTGTGTCGTGACGCCAGTTCTCTCGGACGCGTATTTACCGAGTTAACTTCCGGCGAGTCGCTTAGGTATCGCTGGAACGATAAAATTGCTAAGTACCGCGCCGTGTCGGTTAGACGGTTCGCGGTAAGAGTAAACTTTTTTCCTATCGTTCCTAGATGATTTTAAACGTTATATTCGTGGTAAACTGTGCATACGAAACCGTGTGTCGTGACGCCAGTTCTCTCGGACGCGTATTTACCGAGTTAACTTCCGGCGAGTCGCTTAGGTATCGCTGGAACGATAAAATTGCTAAGTACCGCGCCGTGTCGGTTAGACGGTTCGCGGTAAGAGTAAACTTTTTTCCTATCGTTCCTATCGTTCCTAGATGATTTTAAACGTTATATTCGTGGTAAACTGTGCATACGAAACCGTGTGTCGTGACGCCAGTTCTCTCGGACGCGTATTTACCGAGTTAACTTCCGGCGAGTCGCTTAGGTATCGCTGGAACGATAAAATTGCTAAGTACCGCGCCGTGTCGGTTAGACGGTTCGCGGTAAGAGTAAACTTTTTTCCTATCGTTCCTAGATGATTTTAAACGTTATATTCGTGGTAAACTGTGCATACGAAACCGTGTGTCGTGACGCCAGTTCTCTCGGACGCGTATTTACCGAGTTATAAGCGAGTTAACTTCCGGCGAGTCGCTTAGGTATCGCTGGAACGATAAAATTGCTAAGTACCGCGCCGTGTCGGTTAGACGGTTCGCGGTAAGAGTAAACTTTTTTCCTATCGTTCCTAGATGATTTTAAACGTTATATTCGTGGTAAACTGTGCATACGAAACCGTGTGTCGTGACGCCAGTTCTCTCGGACGCGTATTTACCGAGTTAACTTCCGGCGAGTCGCTTAGGTATCGCTGGAACGATAAAATTGCTAAGTACCGCGCCGTGTCGGTTAGACGGTTCGCGGTAAGAGTAAACTTTTTTCCTATCGTTCCTAGATGATTTTAAACGTTATATTCGTGGTAAACTGTGCATACGAAACCGTGTGTCGTGACGCCAGTTCTCTCGGACGCGTATTTACCGAGTTATAAGCGAGTTAACTTCCGGCGAGTCGCTTAGGTATCGCTGGAACGATAAAATTGCTAAGTACCGCGCCGTGTCGGTTAGACGGTTCGCGGTAAGAGTAAACTTTTTTCCTATCGTTCCTAGATGATTTTAAACGTTATATTCGTGGTAAACTGTGCATACGAAACCGTGTGTCGTGACGCCAGTTCTCTCGGACGCGTATTTACCGAGTTAACTTCCGGCGAGTCGCTTAGGTATCGCTGGAACGATAAAATTGCTAAGTACCGCGCCGTGTCGGTTAGACGGTTCGCGGTAAGAGTAAACTTTTTTCCTATCGTTCCTAGATGATTTTAAACGTTATATTCGTGGTAAACTGTGCATACGAAACCGTGTGTCGTGACGCCAGTTCTCTCGGACGCGTATTTACCGAGTTAACTTCCGGCGAGTCGCTTAGGTATCGCTGGAACGATAAAATTGCTAAGTACCGCGCCGTGTCGGTTAGACGGTTCGCGGTAAGAGTAAACTTTTTTCCTATCGTTCCTAGATGATTTTAAACGTTATATTCGTGGTAAACTGTGCATACGAAACCGTGTGTCGTGACGCCAGTTCTCTCGGACGCGTATTTACCGAGTTAACTTCCGGCGAGTCGCTTAGGTATCGCTGGAACGATAAAATTGCTAAGTACCGCGCCGTGTCGGTTAGACGGTTCGCGGTAAGAGTAAACTTTTTTCCTATCGTTCCTAGATGATTTTAAACGTTATATTCGTGGTAAACTGTGCATACGAAACCGTGTGTCGTGACGCCAGTTCTCTCGGACGCGTATTTACCGAGTTAACTTCCGGCGAGTCGCTTAGGTATCGCTGGAACGATAAAATTGCTAAGTACCGCGCCGTGTCGGTTAGACGGTTCGCGGTAAGAGTAAACTTTTTTCCTATCGTTCCTAGATGATTTTAAACGTTATATTCGTGGTAAACTGTGCATACGAAACCGTGTGTCGTGACGCCAGTTCTCTCGGACGCGTATTTACCGAGTTAACTTCCGGCGAGTCGCTTAGGTATCGCTGGAACGATAAAATTGCTAAGTACCGCGCCGTGTCGGTTAGACGGTTCGCGGTAAGAGTAAACTTTTTTCCTATCGTTCCTAGATGATTTTAAACGTTATATTCGTGGTAAACTGTGCATACGAAACCGTGTGTCGTGACGCCAGTTCTCTCGGACGCGTATTTACCGAGTTAACTTCCGGCGAGTCGCTTAGGTATCGCTGGAACGATAAAATTGCTAAGTACCGCGCCGTGTCGGTTAGACGGTTCGCGGTAAGAGTAAACTTTTTTCCTATCGTTCCTAGATGATTTTAAACGTTATATTCGTGGTAAACTGTGCATACGAAACCGTGTGTCGTGACGCCAGTTCTCTCGGACGCGTATTTACCGAGTTATAAGCGAGTTAACTTCCGGCGAGTCGCTTAGGTATCGCTGGAACGATAAAATTGCTAAGTACCGCGCCGTGTCGGTTAGACGGTTCGCGGTAAGAGTAAACTTTTTTCCTATCGTTCCTAGATGATTTTAAACGTTATATTCGTGGTAAACTGTGCATACGAAACCGTGTGTCGTGACGCCAGTTCTCTCGGACGCGTATTTACCGAGTTAACTTCCGGCGAGTCGCTTAGGTATCGCTGGAACGATAAAATTGCTAAGTACCGCGCCGTGTCGGTTAGACGGTTCGCGGTAAGAGTAAACTTTTTTCCTATCGTTCCTAGATGATTTTAAACGTTATATTCGTGGTAAACTGTGCATACGAAACCGTGTGTCGTGACGCCAGTTCTCTCGGACGCGTATTTACCGAGTTAACTTCCGGCGAGTCGCTTAGGTATCGCTGGAACGATAAAATTGCTAAGTACCGCGCCGTGTCGGTTAGACGGTTCGCGGTAAGAGTAAACTTTTTTCCTATCGTTCCTAGATGATTTTAAACGTTATATTCGTGGTAAACTGTGCATACGAAACCGTGTGTCGTGACGCCAGTTCTCTCGGACGCGTATTTACCGAGTTAACTTCCGGCGAGTCGCTTAGGTATCGCTGGAACGATAAAATTGCTAAGTACCGCGCCGTGTCGGTTAGACGGTTCGCGGTAAGAGTAAACTTTTTTCCTATCGTTCCTAGATGATTTTAAACGTTATATTCGTGGTAAACTGTGCATACGAAACCGTGTGTCGTGACGCCAGTTCTCTCGGACGCGTATTTACCGAGTTAACTTCCGGCGAGTCGCTTAGGTATCGCTGGAACGATAAAATTGCTAAGTACCGCGCCGTGTCGGTTAGACGGTTCGCGGTAAGAGTAAACTTTTTTCCTATCGTTCCTAGATGATTTTAAACGTTATATTCGTGGTAAACTGTGCATACGAAACCGTGTGTCGTGACGCCAGTTCTCTCGGACGCGTATTTACCGAGTTATAAGCGAGTTAACTTCCGGCGAGTCGCTTAGGTATCGCTGGAACGATAAAATTGCTAAGTACCGCGCCGTGTCGGTTAGACGGTTCGCGGTAAGAGTAAACTTTTTTCCTATCGTTCCTAGATGATTTTAAACGTTATATTCGTGGTAAACTGTGCATACGAAACCGTGTGTCGTGACGCCAGTTCTCTCGGACGCGTATTTACCGAGTTAACTTCCGGCGAGTCGCTTAGGTATCGCTGGAACGATAAAATTGCTAAGTACCGCGCCGTGTCGGTTAGACGGTTCGCGGTAAGAGTAAACTTTTTTCCTATCGTTCCTAGATGATTTTAAACGTTATATTCGTGGTAAACTGTGCATACGAAACCGTGTGTCGTGACGCCAGTTCTCTCGGACGCGTATTTACCGAGTTAACTTCCGGCGAGTCGCTTAGGTATCGCTGGAACGATAAAATTGCTAAGTACCGCGCCGTGTCGGTTAGACGGTTCGCGGTAAGAGTAAACTTTTTTCCTATCGTTCCTAGATGATTTTAAACGTTATATTCGTGGTAAACTGTGCATACGAAACCGTGTGTCGTGACGCCAGTTCTCTCGGACGCGTATTTACCGAGTTAACTTCCGGCGAGTCGCTTAGGTATCGCTGGAACGATAAAATTGCTAAGTACCGCGCCGTGTCGGTTAGACGGTTCGCGGTAAGAGTAAACTTTTTTCCTATCGTTCCTAGATGATTTTAAACGTTATATTCGTGGTAAACTGTGCATACGAAACCGTGTGTCGTGACGCCAGTTCTCTCGGACGCGTATTTACCGAGTTATAAGCGAGTTAACTTCCGGCGAGTCGCTTAGGTATCGCTGGAACGATAAAATTGCTAAGTACCGCGCCGTGTCGGTTAGACGGTTCGCGGTAAGAGTAAACTTTTTTCCTATCGTTCCTAGATGATTTTAAACGTTATATTCGTGGTAAACTGTGCATACGAAACCGTGTGTCGTGACGCCAGTTCTCTCGGACGCGTATTTACCGAGTTAACTTCCGGCGAGTCGCTTAGGTATCGCTGGAACGATAAAATTGCTAAGTACCGCGCCGTGTCGGTTAGACGGTTCGCGGTAAGAGTAAACTTTTTTCCTATCGTTCCTAGATGATTTTAAACGTTATATTCGTGGTAAACTGTGCATACGAAACCGTGTGTCGTGACGCCAGTTCTCTCGGACGCGTATTTACCGAGTTATAAGCGAGTTAACTTCCGGCGAGTCGCTTAGGTATCGCTGGAACGATAAAATTGCTAAGTACCGCGCCGTGTCGGTTAGACGGTTCGCGGTAAGAGTAAACTTTTTTCCTATCGTTCCTAGATGATTTTAAACGTTATATTCGTGGTAAACTGTGCATACGAAACCGTGTGTCGTGACGCCAGTTCTCTCGGACGCGTATTTACCGAGTTAACTTCCGGCGAGTCGCTTAGGTATCGCTGGAACGATAAAATTGCTAAGTACCGCGCCGTGTCGGTTAGACGGTTCGCGGTAAGAGTAAACTTTTTTCCTATCGTTCCTAGATGATTTTAAACGTTATATTCGTGGTAAACTGTGCATACGAAACCGTGTGTCGTGACGCCAGTTCTCTCGGACGCGTATTTACCGAGTTATAAGCGAGTTAACTTCCGGCGAGTCGCTTAGGTATCGCTGGAACGATAAAATTGCTAAGTACCGCGCCGTGTCGGTTAGACGGTTCGCGGTAAGAGTAAACTTTTTTCCTATCGTTCCTAGATGATTTTAAACGTTATATTCGTGGTAAACTGTGCATACGAAACCGTGTGTCGTGACGCCAGTTCTCTCGGACGCGTATTTACCGAGTTAACTTCCGGCGAGTCGCTTAGGTATCGCTGGAACGATAAAA
>CAKAJI010000927.1:15000-17500 GCA_916610255.1 Lasioglossum lativentre | reverse complement strand
AACCCCACTTGCCGCTGACGGCGGAGTATAGGCGCGACGCTTCAGCGCCATCCATTTTCAGGGCTAGTTGCTTCGGCAGGTGAGTTGTTACACACTCCTTAGCGGATTCCGACTTCCATGGCCACCGTCCTGCTGTCTTAAGCAACCAACGCCTTTCATGGTATCCCATAAGCGTCGACTTAGGCGCCTTAACTCTGCGTTTGGTTCATCCCACAGCGCCAGTTCTGCTTACCAAAATTGGCCCACTTGGCACTCTGATCCAAATAATCTCGTGGCTTCATTGATCCAAGCAAGCCAGAGATCTCACCCATTTAAAGTTTGAGAATAGGTTGAGGTCGTTTCGGCCCCAAGGCCTCTAATCATTCGCTTTACCAGATGAGACTCGCACACGTTCACTAAAAGAGAACGAGCGAGTGCCAGCTATCCTGAGGGAAACTTCGGAGGGAACCAGCTACTAGATGGTTCGATTAGTCTTTCGCCCCTATACCCAGTTCCGACGATCGATTTGCACGTCAGAATCGCTACGGACCTCCATCAGGGTTTCCCCTGACTTCGTCCTGACCAGGCATAGTTCACCATCTTTCGGGTCCCAACGTGTACGCTCTGGGTGCGCCTCTTCTCGCAATGAGAACGAGACGCCCCGGGAGTGCGAGGCCGCATCGTAACGCGGCCCATCCTCCCTTGGTCGACGCTAAGGTACGACCTTCACTTTCATTGCGCCTTTAGGTTTACATGTCCCAATGACTCGCGCACATGTTAGACTCCTTGGTCCGTGTTTCAAGACGGGTCCTGAGAGTACCCAAAGCAGTAGCGTCGCTGACCGGTAATTCGAAGCTTGGCCAGTCCGAGGACACCGCCTGCTAACAGCTGGTTAGGCCCGGAGCCGGCACCAGGTCCGTACCTCCGGGTAAAACTAACCGAGCTTGCGGCGGGCCTGACGCACACACATTCGAGAATGGATTGGTTGCGGCCCGATACCGTCAGAGTACCGTCACGCAGCCGGCCAGGCGATCGAGCGTCTCCCGTGTGCGCATGTAAGCGACACGGCAGTCAACAACTCGGGCCGTAGACCGACACGCAACGGGTCGCGACGTTCTACTAAGGGAGAAGTGCACGACTACGTAGCCGGAACATTTGCCGAAGATGGTGTACCCTCGCACTGGAACCACGAAGGCCCATTGCGGGGTATCTGCGCACCAACGGAAGCCAGCTTCGTCGACGATGAATCTCCCCATTCGATCTTTTGGGTTTCTCAGGTTTACCCCTGAACGGTTTCACGTACTCTTGAACTCTCTCTTCAAAGTTCTTTTCAACTTTCCCTCACGGTACTTGTTCGCTATCGGTCTCGTGGTCATATTTAGCCTTAGATGGAGTTTACCACCCACTTAGGGCTGCACTCTCAAGCAACCCGACTCTAAGGAGAGGTCCTCCCGAAACGCGTACCGGTCGCTACGGGCCTGGCACCCTCTACGGGTAAATGGCCCCATTCAAGATGGACTTGGACGCGGTTCGACGTCACGGGATAAATTGACCCTCCTAAACACTACATTTCCCAACGGCAGAACCGCGGGATTCAGTGCTGGGCTAATTCCTGTTCGCTCGCCGCTACTAAGGAAATCCTTGTTAGTTTCTTTTCCTCCGCTTAGTAATATGCTTAAATTCAGCGGGTAATCTCGCCTACTCTGAGGTCGTCTAACGTGAAAAAAAAATCTTTCGTATATTTCGCCGAAAGAGCATTAAAAAGTACGCACGAGAACACGTACAGAGGAGCACAAAAAAAAAAAACAAAACACCACTACTCGACGAAGAAGCTTAATGAAACCAATATGTCTTATGCGCCACACCAAAGTGTCTCTCTTTCTTTCTCTTCATATTGCTCGTCGATCGGAAACTCTCGCTAGACGATCCGCCGGTTAAACTTTAACGTCCGTCGAAAAGAACTTCCGGGGACTGGACGACCGGCAGATCGCGCGGTTTCGCGATCGCAAATGAAGAAAAAAAAATGACATGGGGCGACCGACAAAGGTCATTTACCTTCTCCGCGGTGCTAATCTCTCTTGTGCGTGACAATGAAGTTCGAAAGCCACTCCAATAGAGGAGTATATATAAAATATTAACTCTCGGTGGGATTTCTTTCTCTCTAACACACTCTAGACACACACGGGGGTACAGAAACGTTGCGCACAGACGACATCATATCTCGATCAAACCAAAGAGACACGAGAGAGATCTCGCGCGGTCGTCATTCAATTAAACGAACGTGGCGATGGAATGGCAACACGCTGATTAGCGAGGACACGCGACGACGGGGAAATTTTATTCAACCCGATACAAGTACGCGTGCTCGTCCCGCACAATTTAGCGTTGCTCCGCTGTCCATCGATTATCCAAGCGTTCGTAGAACGAGAGACCAACGTCTTTTTTCTCTTCTCGAAGGACTCTCACAATGTTTGTCGAGAAGTCGCTAGGCAACGACGACCCTCCGCATGCATGTTAAATA
>CAKAJI010000927.1:0-10000 GCA_916610255.1 Lasioglossum lativentre | reverse complement strand
TAGAGAAAATATTCGATACGAAACAGTCAAGACCGAAGTCTCGAGGCGCCGTGAGAGCTGCTTCTCGACCGAGATCGTAGAATAGCCCCAAGCGCACGCTGAACCGATCGAAGCGACCGAACGGTCGACTCTCTTATAGATACCGAACGGCCGGCCGGGACGCCGGCGCCGCGCGGTCAATAGCACGCGCGCTTATGGCGGTAAACCGTCGCGGCAACAGCCCAACCGGCGGGGCTGTTGGGACTTAGAGCGAAAAAACTGTGAAAATTTATTTCGTAAAATACAATAAATTTTTGTATTTCTAGGATATTTAACACAAAACATTCAACTTTTCATATACTTTCTCGGACTCAAAAATTTTTTTAAGTTCCAACGGCAAGAGTAAACTTTTTCTGTATCGATTCCAGGCGATTTTAAATGTTAGATCATTGTAATATAAAACATATTAACAATGAATATAAAGTTACAAAGCGCTACAATGCGTATTTACCGAAATAATTGAAAATAATGGTCGATAGCGTACTACTTCGTTGCTCGAAGTCCCACCGGTAAGAGTAAACTTTTTTCCTATCGTTCCTAGATGATTTTAAACGTTATATTCGTGGTAAACTGTGCATACGAAACCGTGTGTCGTGACGCCAGTTCTCTCGGACGCGTATTTACCGAGTTATAAGCGAGTTAACTTCCGGCGAGTCGCTTAGGTATCGCTGGAACGATAAAATTGCTAAGTACCGCGCCGTGTCGGTTAGACGGTTCGCGGTAAGAGTAAACTTTTTTCCTATCGTTCCTAGATGATTTTAAACGTTATATTCGTGGTAAACTGTGCATACGAAACCGTGTGTCGTGACGCCAGTTCTCTCGGACGCGTATTTACCGAGTTAACTTCCGGCGAGTCGCTTAGGTATCGCTGGAACGATAAAATTGCTAAGTACCGCGCCGTGTCGGTTAGACGGTTCGCGGTAAGAGTAAACTTTTTTCCTATCGTTCCTAGATGATTTTAAACGTTATATTCGTGGTAAACTGTGCATACGAAACCGTGTGTCGTGACGCCAGTTCTCTCGGACGCGTATTTACCGAGTTATAAGCGAGTTAACTTCCGGCGAGTCGCTTAGGTATCGCTGGAACGATAAAATTGCTAAGTACCGCGCCGTGTCGGTTAGACGGTTCGCGGTAAGAGTAAACTTTTTTCCTATCGTTCCTAGATGATTTTAAACGTTATATTCGTGGTAAACTGTGCATACGAAACCGTGTGTCGTGACGCCAGTTCTCTCGGACGCGTATTTACCGAGTTAACTTCCGGCGAGTCGCTTAGGTATCGCTGGAACGATAAAATTGCTAAGTACCGCGCCGTGTCGGTTAGACGGTTCGCGGTAAGAGTAAACTTTTTTCCTATCGTTCCTAGATGATTTTAAACGTTATATTCGTGGTAAACTGTGCATACGAAACCGTGTGTCGTGACGCCAGTTCTCTCGGACGCGTATTTACCGAGTTAACTTCCGGCGAGTCGCTTAGGTATCGCTGGAACGATAAAATTGCTAAGTACCGCGCCGTGTCGGTTAGACGGTTCGCGGTAAGAGTAAACTTTTTTCCTATCGTTCCTAGATGATTTTAAACGTTATATTCGTGGTAAACTGTGCATACGAAACCGTGTGTCGTGACGCCAGTTCTCTCGGACGCGTATTTACCGAGTTAACTTCCGGCGAGTCGCTTAGGTATCGCTGGAACGATAAAATTGCTAAGTACCGCGCCGTGTCGGTTAGACGGTTCGCGGTAAGAGTAAACTTTTTTCCTATCGTTCCTAGATGATTTTAAACGTTATATTCGTGGTAAACTGTGCATACGAAACCGTGTGTCGTGACGCCAGTTCTCTCGGACGCGTATTTACCGAGTTAACTTCCGGCGAGTCGCTTAGGTATCGCTGGAACGATAAAATTGCTAAGTACCGCGCCGTGTCGGTTAGACGGTTCGCGGTAAGAGTAAACTTTTTTCCTATCGTTCCTAGATGATTTTAAACGTTATATTCGTGGTAAACTGTGCATACGAAACCGTGTGTCGTGACGCCAGTTCTCTCGGACGCGTATTTACCGAGTTAACTTCCGGCGAGTCGCTTAGGTATCGCTGGAACGATAAAATTGCTAAGTACCGCGCCGTGTCGGTTAGACGGTTCGCGGTAAGAGTAAACTTTTTTCCTATCGTTCCTAGATGATTTTAAACGTTATATTCGTGGTAAACTGTGCATACGAAACCGTGTGTCGTGACGCCAGTTCTCTCGGACGCGTATTTACCGAGTTAACTTCCGGCGAGTCGCTTAGGTATCGCTGGAACGATAAAATTGCTAAGTACCGCGCCGTGTCGGTTAGACGGTTCGCGGTAAGAGTAAACTTTTTTCCTATCGTTCCTAGATGATTTTAAACGTTATATTCGTGGTAAACTGTGCATACGAAACCGTGTGTCGTGACGCCAGTTCTCTCGGACGCGTATTTACCGAGTTATAAGCGAGTTAACTTCCGGCGAGTCGCTTAGGTATCGCTGGAACGATAAAATTGCTAAGTACCGCGCCGTGTCGGTTAGACGGTTCGCGGTAAGAGTAAACTTTTTTCCTATCGTTCCTAGATGATTTTAAACGTTATATTCGTGGTAAACTGTGCATACGAAACCGTGTGTCGTGACGCCAGTTCTCTCGGACGCGTATTTACCGAGTTAACTTCCGGCGAGTCGCTTAGGTATCGCTGGAACGATAAAATTGCTAAGTACCGCGCCGTGTCGGTTAGACGGTTCGCGGTAAGAGTAAACTTTTTTCCTATCGTTCCTAGATGATTTTAAACGTTATATTCGTGGTAAACTGTGCATACGAAACCGTGTGTCGTGACGCCAGTTCTCTCGGACGCGTATTTACCGAGTTAACTTCCGGCGAGTCGCTTAGGTATCGCTGGAACGATAAAATTGCTAAGTACCGCGCCGTGTCGGTTAGACGGTTCGCGGTAAGAGTAAACTTTTTTCCTATCGTTCCTAGATGATTTTAAACGTTATATTCGTGGTAAACTGTGCATACGAAACCGTGTGTCGTGACGCCAGTTCTCTCGGACGCGTATTTACCGAGTTAACTTCCGGCGAGTCGCTTAGGTATCGCTGGAACGATAAAATTGCTAAGTACCGCGCCGTGTCGGTTAGACGGTTCGCGGTAAGAGTAAACTTTTTTCCTATCGTTCCTAGATGATTTTAAACGTTATATTCGTGGTAAACTGTGCATACGAAACCGTGTGTCGTGACGCCAGTTCTCTCGGACGCGTATTTACCGAGTTAACTTCCGGCGAGTCGCTTAGGTATCGCTGGAACGATAAAATTGCTAAGTACCGCGCCGTGTCGGTTAGACGGTTCGCGGTAAGAGTAAACTTTTTTCCTATCGTTCCTAGATGATTTTAAACGTTATATTCGTGGTAAACTGTGCATACGAAACCGTGTGTCGTGACGCCAGTTCTCTCGGACGCGTATTTACCGAGTTAACTTCCGGCGAGTCGCTTAGGTATCGCTGGAACGATAAAATTGCTAAGTACCGCGCCGTGTCGGTTAGACGGTTCGCGGTAAGAGTAAACTTTTTTCCTATCGTTCCTAGATGATTTTAAACGTTATATTCGTGGTAAACTGTGCATACGAAACCGTGTGTCGTGACGCCAGTTCTCTCGGACGCGTATTTACCGAGTTAACTTCCGGCGAGTCGCTTAGGTATCGCTGGAACGATAAAATTGCTAAGTACCGCGCCGTGTCGGTTAGACGGTTCGCGGTAAGAGTAAACTTTTTTCCTATCGTTCCTAGATGATTTTAAACGTTATATTCGTGGTAAACTGTGCATACGAAACCGTGTGTCGTGACGCCAGTTCTCTCGGACGCGTATTTACCGAGTTAACTTCCGGCGAGTCGCTTAGGTATCGCTGGAACGATAAAATTGCTAAGTACCGCGCCGTGTCGGTTAGACGGTTCGCGGTAAGAGTAAACTTTTTTCCTATCGTTCCTAGATGATTTTAAACGTTATATTCGTGGTAAACTGTGCATACGAAACCGTGTGTCGTGACGCCAGTTCTCTCGGACGCGTATTTACCGAGTTATAAGCGAGTTAACTTCCGGCGAGTCGCTTAGGTATCGCTGGAACGATAAAATTGCTAAGTACCGCGCCGTGTCGGTTAGACGGTTCGCGGTAAGAGTAAACTTTTTTCCTATCGTTCCTAGATGATTTTAAACGTTATATTCGTGGTAAACTGTGCATACGAAACCGTGTGTCGTGACGCCAGTTCTCTCGGACGCGTATTTACCGAGTTAACTTCCGGCGAGTCGCTTAGGTATCGCTGGAACGATAAAATTGCTAAGTACCGCGCCGTGTCGGTTAGACGGTTCGCGGTAAGAGTAAACTTTTTTCCTATCGTTCCTAGATGATTTTAAACGTTATATTCGTGGTAAACTGTGCATACGAAACCGTGTGTCGTGACGCCAGTTCTCTCGGACGCGTATTTACCGAGTTAACTTCCGGCGAGTCGCTTAGGTATCGCTGGAACGATAAAATTGCTAAGTACCGCGCCGTGTCGGTTAGACGGTTCGCGGTAAGAGTAAACTTTTTTCCTATCGTTCCTAGATGATTTTAAACGTTATATTCGTGGTAAACTGTGCATACGAAACCGTGTGTCGTGACGCCAGTTCTCTCGGACGCGTATTTACCGAGTTAACTTCCGGCGAGTCGCTTAGGTATCGCTGGAACGATAAAATTGCTAAGTACCGCGCCGTGTCGGTTAGACGGTTCGCGGTAAGAGTAAACTTTTTTCCTATCGTTCCTAGATGATTTTAAACGTTATATTCGTGGTAAACTGTGCATACGAAACCGTGTGTCGTGACGCCAGTTCTCTCGGACGCGTATTTACCGAGTTAACTTCCGGCGAGTCGCTTAGGTATCGCTGGAACGATAAAATTGCTAAGTACCGCGCCGTGTCGGTTAGACGGTTCGCGGTAAGAGTAAACTTTTTTCCTATCGTTCCTAGATGATTTTAAACGTTATATTCGTGGTAAACTGTGCATACGAAACCGTGTGTCGTGACGCCAGTTCTCTCGGACGCGTATTTACCGAGTTATAAGCGAGTTAACTTCCGGCGAGTCGCTTAGGTATCGCTGGAACGATAAAATTGCTAAGTACCGCGCCGTGTCGGTTAGACGGTTCGCGGTAAGAGTAAACTTTTTTCCTATCGTTCCTAGATGATTTTAAACGTTATATTCGTGGTAAACTGTGCATACGAAACCGTGTGTCGTGACGCCAGTTCTCTCGGACGCGTATTTACCGAGTTAACTTCCGGCGAGTCGCTTAGGTATCGCTGGAACGATAAAATTGCTAAGTACCGCGCCGTGTCGGTTAGACGGTTCGCGGTAAGAGTAAACTTTTTTCCTATCGTTCCTAGATGATTTTAAACGTTATATTCGTGGTAAACTGTGCATACGAAACCGTGTGTCGTGACGCCAGTTCTCTCGGACGCGTATTTACCGAGTTAACTTCCGGCGAGTCGCTTAGGTATCGCTGGAACGATAAAATTGCTAAGTACCGCGCCGTGTCGGTTAGACGGTTCGCGGTAAGAGTAAACTTTTTTCCTA
Source organism: Lasioglossum lativentre (assembly GCA_916610255.1). NCBI lineage: Eukaryota > Metazoa > Arthropoda > Insecta > Hymenoptera > Halictidae > Lasioglossum > Lasioglossum lativentre. The sequence goes on along the minus strand of CAKAJI010000927.1, from coordinate 4,375 downwards.
TCGTTCCTAGATGATTTTAAACGTTATATTCGTGGGTAAACTGTGCATACGAAACCGTGTGTCGTGACGCCAGTTCTCTCGGACGCGTATTTACCGAGTTAACTTCCGGCGAGTCGCTTAGGTATCGCTGGAACGATAAAATTGCTAAGTACCGCGCCGTGTCGGTTAGACGGTTCGCGGTAAGAGTAAACTTTTTTCCTATCGTTCCTAGATGATTTTAAACGTTATATTCGTGGTAAACTGTGCATACGAAACCGTGTGTCGTGACGCCAGTTCTCTCGGACGCGTATTTACCGAGTTAACTTCCGGCGAGTCGCTTAGGTATCGCTGGAACGATAAAATTGCTAAGTACCGCGCCGTGTCGGTTAGACGGTTCGCGGTAAGAGTAAACTTTTTTCCTATCGTTCCTAGATGATTTTAAACGTTATATTCGTGGTAAACTGTGCATACGAAACCGTGTGTCGTGACGCCAGTTCTCTCGGACGCGTATTTACCGAGTTAACTTCCGGCGAGTCGCTTAGGTATCGCTGGAACGATAAAATTGCTAAGTACCGCGCCGTGTCGGTTAGACGGTTCGCGGTAAGAGTAAACTTTTTTCCTATCGTTCCTAGATGATTTTAAACGTTATATTCGTGGTAAACTGTGCATACGAAACCGTGTGTCGTGACGCCAGTTCTCTCGGACGCGTATTTACCGAGTTAACTTCCGGCGAGTCGCTTAGGTATCGCTGGAACGATAAAATTGCTAAGTACCGCGCCGTGTCGGTTAGACGGTTCGCGGTAAGAGTAAACTTTTTTCCTATCGTTCCTAGATGATTTTAAACGTTATATTCGTGGTAAACTGTGCATACGAAACCGTGTGTCGTGACGCCAGTTCTCTCGGACGCGTATTTACCGAGTTATAAGCGAGTTAACTTCCGGCGAGTCGCTTAGGTATCGCTGGAACGATAAAATTGCTAAGTACCGCGCCGTGTCGGTTAGACGGTTCGCGGTAAGAGTAAACTTTTTTCCTATCGTTCCTAGATGATTTTAAACGTTATATTCGTGGTAAACTGTGCATACGAAACCGTGTGTCGTGACGCCAGTTCTCTCGGACGCGTATTTACCGAGTTAACTTCCGGCGAGTCGCTTAGGTATCGCTGGAACGATAAAATTGCTAAGTACCGCGCCGTGTCGGTTAGACGGTTCGCGGTAAGAGTAAACTTTTTTCCTATCGTTCCTAGATGATTTTAAACGTTATATTCGTGGTAAACTGTGCATACGAAACCGTGTGTCGTGACGCCAGTTCTCTCGGACGCGTATTTACCGAGTTAACTTCCGGCGAGTCGCTTAGGTATCGCTGGAACGATAAAATTGCTAAGTACCGCGCCGTGTCGGTTAGACGGTTCGCGGTAAGAGTAAACTTTTTTCCTATCGTTCCTAGATGATTTTAAACGTTATATTCGTGGTAAACTGTGCATACGAAACCGTGTGTCGTGACGCCAGTTCTCTCGGACGCGTATTTACCGAGTTAACTTCCGGCGAGTCGCTTAGGTATCGCTGGAACGATAAAATTGCTAAGTACCGCGCCGTGTCGGTTAGACGGTTCGCGGTAAGAGTAAACTTTTTTCCTATCGTTCCTAGATGATTTTAAACGTTATATTCGTGGTAAACTGTGCATACGAAACCGTGTGTCGTGACGCCAGTTCTCTCGGACGCGTATTTACCGAGTTATAAGCGAGTTAACTTCCGGCGAGTCGCTTAGGTATCGCTGGAACGATAAAATTGCTAAGTACCGCGCCGTGTCGGTTAGACGGTTCGCGGTAAGAGTAAACTTTTTTCCTATCGTTCCTAGATGATTTTAAACGTTATATTCGTGGTAAACTGTGCATACGAAACCGTGTGTCGTGACGCCAGTTCTCTCGGACGCGTATTTACCGAGTTAACTTCCGGCGAGTCGCTTAGGTATCGCTGGAACGATAAAATTGCTAAGTACCGCGCCGTGTCGGTTAGACGGTTCGCGGTAAGAGTAAACTTTTTTCCTATCGTTCCTAGATGATTTTAACGTTATATTCGTGGTAAACTGTGCATACGAAACCGTGGTGTGTCGTGACGCCAGTTCTCTCGGACGCGTATTTACCGAGTTATAAGCGAGTTAACTTCCGGCGAGTCGCTTAGGTATCGCTGGAACGATAAAATTGCTAAGTACCGCGCCGTGTCGGTTAGACGGTTCGCGGTAAGAGTAAACTTTTTTCCTATCGTTCCTAGATGATTTTAAACGTTATATTCGTGGTAAACTGTGCATACGAAACCGTGTGTCGTGACGCCAGTTCTCTCGGACGCGTATTTACCGAGTTAACTTCCGGCGAGTCGCTTAGGTATCGCTGGAACGATAAAATTGCTAAGTACCGCGCCGTGTCGGTTAGACGGTTCGCGGTAAGAGTAAACTTTTTTCCTATCGTTCCTAGATGATTTTAAACGTTATATTCGTGGTAAACTGTGCATACGAAACCGTGTGTCGTGACGCCAGTTCTCTCGGACGCGTATTTACCGAGTTATAAGCGAGTTAACTTCCGGCGAGTCGCTTAGGTATCGCTGGAACGATAAAATTGCTAAGTACCGCGCCGTGTCGGTTAGACGGTTCGCGGTAAGAGTAAACTTTTTTCCTATCGTTCCTAGATGATTTTAAACGTTATATTCGTGGTAAACTGTGCATACGAAACCGTGTGTCGTGACGCCAGTTCTCTCGGACGCGTATTTACCGAGTTAACTTCCGGCGAGTCGCTTAGGGTATCGCTGGAACGATAAAATTGCTAAGTACCGCGCCGTGTCGGTTAGACGGTTCGCGGTAAGAGTAAACTTTTTTTCCTATCGTTCCTAGATGATTTTAAACGTTATATTCGTGGTAAACTGTGCATACGAAACCGTGTGTCGTGACGCCAGTTCTCTCGGACGCGTATTTACCGAGTTAACTTCCGGCGAGTCGCTTAGGTATCGCTGGAACGATAAAATTGCTAAGTACCGCGCCGTGTCGGTTAGACGGTTCGCGGTAAGAGTAAACTTTTTTCCTATCGTTCCTAGATGATTTTAAACGTTATATTCGTGGTAAACTGTGCATACGAAACCGTGTGTGTCGTGACGCCAGTTCTCTCGGACGCGTATTTACCGAGTTAACTTCCGGCGAGTCGCTTAGGTATCGCTGGAACGATAAAATTGCTAAGTACCGCGCCGTGTCGGTTAGACGGTTCGCGGTAAGAGTAAACTTTTTTCCTATCGTTCCTAGATGATTTTAAACGTTATATTCGTGGTAAACTGTGCATACGAAACCGTGTGTCGTGACGCCAGTTCTCTCGGACGCGTATTTACCGAGTTAACTTCCGGCGAGTCGCTTAGGTATCGCTGGAACGATAAAATTGCTAAGTACCGCGCCGTGTCGGTTAGACGGTTCGCGGTAAGAGTAAACTTTTTTCCTATCGTTCCTAGATGATTTTAAACGTTATATTCGTGGTAAACTGTGCATACGAAACCGTGTGTCGTGACGCCAGTTCTCTCGGACGCGTATTTACCGAGTTATAAGCGAGTTAACTTCCGGCGAGTCGCTTAGGTATCGCTGGAACGATAAAATTGCTAAGTACCGCGCCGTGTCGGTTAGACGGTTCGCGGTAAGAGTAAACTTTTTTCCTATCGTTCCTAGATGATTTTAAACGTTATATTCGTGGTAAACTGTGCATACGAAACCGTGTGTCGTGACGCCAGTTCTCTCGGACGCGTATTTACCGAGTTAACTTCCGGCGAGTCGCTTAGGTATCGCTGGAACGATAAAATTGCTAAGTACCGCGCCGTGTCGGTTAGACGGTTCGCGGTAAGAGTAAACTTTTTTCCTATCGTTCCTAGATGATTTTAAACGTTATATTCGTGGTAAACTGTGCATACGAAACCGTGTGTCGTGACGCCAGTTCTCTCGGACGCGTATTTACCGAGTTATAAGCGAGTTAACTTCCGGCGAGTCGCTTAGGTATCGCTGGAACGATAAATTGCTAAGTACCGCGCCGTGTCGGTTAGACGGTTCGCGGTAAGAGTAAACTTTTTTCCTATCGTTCCTAGATGATTTTAAACGTTATATTCGTGGTAAACTGTGCATACGAAACCGTGTGTCGTGACGCCAGTTCTCTCGGACGCGTATTTACCGAGTTTAACTTCCGGCGAGTCGCTTAGGTATCGCTGGAACGATAAAATTGCTAAGTACCGCGCCGTGTCGGTTAGACGGTTCGCGGTAAGAGTAAACTTTTTTCTATCGTTCCTAGATGATTTTAAACGTTATATTCGTGGTAAACTGTGCATACGAAACCGTGTGTCGTGACGCCAGTTCTCTCGGACGCGTATTTACCGAGTTAACT
>CAKAJI010000926.1:0-147224 GCA_916610255.1 Lasioglossum lativentre | reverse complement strand
GATACACTGCAGATTACGTTATATTATAAGGTGTTTTCAATGATACACTGCATAATACGTTATATTATAAGGTATTTTCAATGGTAAACTACTATATATTATAAGGTATTTTCAATGATACACTGCATATTACGTTATATTATAAGATATTTTCAATGATACACAGCATATTCCGTTATATTATAAGCTATTTTCATTGATACACTACAAATTACCATATATTATAAGGTATTTTCAATGATAAACCGCATATTATGATATATTATAAGGTATTTTCAATGATACACTGCATATTACGTTATATTATAAGGTATTTTCAATGATAAACTGCATATTACGATATATTATATGGTATTTTCAATGATACACTGCATATTACGTTATATTATAACGTGTTTTCGATGATACACTGCATATTACGTTATATTATAAGGTATTTTCAATGGTAAACTACTATATATTATAAGGTATTTTCAATGATACACTGCATATTACGTTATATTATAAGATATTTTCAATGATACACAGCATATTCCGTTATATTATAAGCTATTTTCATTGATACACTACAAAATACCATATATTATAAGGTATTTTCAATGATAAACCGCATATTACGATATATTATATGGTATTTTCAATGATACACTGCATATTACGTTATATTATAAGGTATTTTCAATGATACACTGCATATTACGTTATATTAACGGATTCCTTTATTTCGATCGACAATGTTGAATAATTCAAATTGATGTTATTGGCGCAACGGGTACGATCATTAGTTACAAATTAAGCAATTTTGCAAATTGTTACATCAACTAGTTTTCGACGTTTCGGTCTGAAATTTAGACCATCTTCAAGAAAAACTTAATGTAATTGCGTCTGTGAACAATTAATGTTATCATTTAAACATCATCAGGTTTATAAGCCCAATGTAGGAACAGAAAACTAAAGAGAAAAAGAATGACCAAGAATTTAGTGTATAAAACTCACTTGCTTAAATACAAATTTTCAAAATATATTTTTAAGTGTTGTTAAAACCATGTTGGTTCCATGCCGGTGACAGGTGAACTAAGTAAGGAACGAAGTTACACATCTTACTAGTGAATAAGAGAGAGAGAGAGCACAGATCAATCTATTGGTCAATCGATTGGCCAATCCATAATAGGCGGCAATTACGAACTTTATGAACCGTTTAACACAGCATAGTTGTTAAGATACCAAAACAAAATGTGTTGGTAATGAGATAATTGACATTCGATTTGCTTTTGTTATAATTCATAGGATCTATTTGTTGGAAAAAATTGATTCATCATAAAACATTACCGATTCAGTAATGTCGCGTAGTATTCATGTAAATTAGGTGTTTCATACCTAAGGTTTACGCTTCGATGTTTAATCATGTGAATCGTTTCCAATAAAATCCTACGGTGTAAATTTGTTTCTTTATCAACAATTTTAATATTTTCATAATCAAAAGCATGATCAAATTCCAACGAATGTCGCGTCAAAGCAGTATGTTGTGTTGGTGGTAAAAAGATGTTATGTTTGTGTTCTCTGATTCTATTATCCAAATGTCTACCTGTTTGTCCAATGTAAGATTGGTTACAACCTTTGCAAGATATTGAATAAACCACATTACAAGTTTTTAAAAAAGGTACTTTATCTTTGATTTTAGGAAGTAAATCTTTAAGATAATGTGGTATCTTATAGATCGTGTGCATACCAACTTTCCTAAAAATTCTTTTTATGTCATTAGAAATGCCCTCAACGTACGGGATGACTACTGTGTTTTTTCTATTAATTGGGCCCGTTTTTAAAATTCTCTGTTCTTTTTCTTTTTGTACAGACCAAGGATGGTAAATTTCAACGACTCGTTTCTTGATAATATCAGAAACAAGTGTACCAGGGTAACCGTTACGTTTTAAAGCATTAATAACTAAAGACAGATTGTCAGACCGAAATTCTGGATCTGCTAAGAGAATTGCACGATCAATCAGGCCTTTTATTAGTCCTATTTTATGTTGTATAGGGTGGTAAGAGTAGTAATTAACATATCTACAAGACCAACTCGACTTGTGGAACCAATTAGTTTTAAATTTGTTCTCTGTCCTTATTACAGAGGTGTCAAGAAAACTTAACCTTGAATTAACTTCAACTTCATGAGTGAATTGAAGTCTGGGATGAAAACCATTGAAAGTGTCCAACAATATCTGCAACTGTTCAGGCTTAACACAAGTGAAAATATCGTCAACATATCTTTTATAATAGAATAATTGAAACGGTAGTTTAGAAATAGAAACTTTTTCTAATTCCTCCATTACCAGATTTGCAATGACAGGTGAAATGGGAGAACCCATTGCAGTACCAAAAATCTGTTTGTAGTAGACATCATTAAAACTGAAAACGTTAGATTCCAATATAAATTTAACAGCAAGTAAAAATTCATTACAATTTATAGTGGTGTATTCTTTTATCTCATCCCAACGTTTTTCCAAAACCTGTAAAGCTAGATCAATTGGAATATTAGTAAATAGCGCAGTCACATCTAGGGAAACTAATCTAATGGATTCATCAGGAATCATCTTATTCCTAATTTCCTTGACAAAGGTCCAACTGTCAACAGTATGATAACTTGTTTTTCCTACTACATTGGATAAAATGTTAGTAAAGAACTTAGATAGTTTATAGGTGGGCCCACCTATTGATGAAACTATAATACGCCACGATAGGTTTTGTTTGTGAGTTTTAGGTAACGCATAAGCTTTGGGTATGAGAGCGTTGTAAGTTTTCAGTCTTTTTCCAGTACTTGCATCAATTTGGTCTTTTTTGACTAATTCTGTAATGATCGAATTGGCTTTTCTTTCAAACGTACTGGTGTATTGAAATCTACTAACAATGTAAGTGTCTGTATCATTTAACATATTTAAAACTTCCCTGTTATATGTTTCTTTATCGACTAGCACAGTTGTATTGCCTTTATCAGACTTCAGCAATATCAGATTATCATTATTTTCTAAAAATTGTTTTACGTCTTTTATATCGGATTTTGACAACAATTTATTATGTGTATTGTATGGATGTGTAGTGAAATTTAATATTTTATTTATCAATCTAATTCTGGTTTGAGATTGTATATTATTATGATCTGTGACTTTCGTTAGACCTGTTTCAATAGCTGCAATGAATTGAGGAGATGAAATGTATTTTTTTGAGACATCAAGTGCATGTTTGGGTCCCAATTTTAGTACATTTTTCACATTGTCAGGAACATCTATGTTAGTTAAATTTTTGAACCATAAATTGTTGTTAACATCCAAAAGACTATTCTTATTATTGTTATCTGTGCTACAAACATTTATTAGGTTTTGTTGACGTTCTCTATTATTTTGTAATATTTTATTGAATTTACTAATACCTCTTAATTTAGTTACTTTGAAAAGCCTTCCAAGTTTTAAATTTTCAAACTTAAAAAACTTTTCAAATATTGATGCTGGAAAAATGAACAATATTATTTCATTTAATTCTGACAATCTGTTTAATAATGTTTTATGCAAATAATGTGTGTCAGTAATTGCAATGTTTAGTAATTTTCTCATGTATCTTTTCTGTAAATTCAATAACTTATTACAAGACACAGTAGAAGTGATAAGCAAGTTTAATGATGTTTAAATGATAACATTAATTGTTCACAGACGCAATTACATTAAGTTTTTCTTGAAGATGGTATAAATTTCAGACCGAAACGTCGAAAACTAGTTGATGTAACAATTTGCAAAATTGCTTAATTTGTAACTAATGATCGTACCCGTTGCGCCAATAACATCACTTTGAATTATTACGTTATATTATACGGTATTTTCAATGGTAAACTACTATATATTATAAGGTATTTTCAATGATACACTGCATATTACGTTATATTATAAGATATTTTCAATGATACACAGAATATTCCGTTATATTATAAGCTATTTTCATTGATACACTACAAAATACCATATATTATAAGGTATTTTCAATGATAAACCGCATATTATGATATATTATAAAGTATTTTCAATGATACACTGCATATTACGTTATATTATAAGGTATTTTCAATGATAAACTGCATATTACGATATATTATATGGTGTTTTCAATGATACACTGCATAATACGTTATATTATAAGGTATTTTCAATGGTAAACTACTATATATTATAAGGTATTTTCAATGATACACTGCATATTACGTTATATTATAAGATATTTTCAATGATACACAGCATATTCCGTTATATTATAAGGTATTTTCAATGATAAACCGCATATTATAATGTATTATAAGGTATTTTCAATGATACACTGCATATTACGTTATATTATAAGGTACTTTCAATGATAAACTGCATATTACGATATATTATATGGTATTTTCAATGATACACTGCATATTACGTTATATTATAAGGTATTTTCAATGATACACTGCATATTACGTTATATTATACGGTATTTTCAATGGTAAACTACTATATATTATAAGGTATTTTCGATGATACACTGCATATTACGTTATATTATAAGATATTTTCAATGATACACAGCATATTCCGTTATATTATAAGCTATTTTCATTGATACACTACAAAATACCATATATTATAAGGTATTTTCAATGATAAACCGCATATTATGATATATTATAAGGTATTTTCAATGATACACTGCATATTACGTTATATTATAAGATATTTTCAATGATACACAGCATATTCCGTTATATTATAAGCTATTTTCATTGATACACTACAAAATACCATATATTATAAGGTATTTTCAATGATAAACCGCATATTATGATATATTATAAGGTATTTTCAATGATACACTGCATATTACGTTATATTATAAGGTACTTTCAATGATAAACTGCATATTACGATATATTATATGGTATTTTCAATGACACACTGCATATTACGTTATATTATAAGGTATTTTCAATGATACACTGCATATTACGTTATATTATAAGCTATTTTCATTGATACACTACAAATTACCATATATTATAAGGTATTTTCAATGATAAACCGCATATTACGTTATATTATAAGGTATCTTCAATGGTAAACTACTATATATTATAAGGTATTTTCAATGATACACTGCATATTACGTTATATTATAAGGTATTATCAATGATACACTGCATATTCCGTTATATTATAAGCTATTTTCATTGATACACTACAAATTACCATATATTATACGGTATTTAAAATGATAAACCGCATATTATGATATATTATAAGGTATTTTCAATGATACACTACATATTACGTTATATTATAAGATATTTTCAATGATAAACTATTATATATTATAAGGTATTTTCAATGATACACTGCATATTACGTTATATTATAAGGTGTTTTGAATGATACACTGCAGATTACGTTATATTATAAGGTGTTTTCAATGATACACTGCATAATACGTTATATTATAAGGTATTTTCAATGGTAAACTACTATATATTATAAGGTATTTTCAATGATACACTGCATATTACGTTATATTATAAGATATTTTCAATGATACACAGCATATTCCGTTATATTATAAGCTATTTTCATTGATACACTACAAATTACCATATATTATAAGGTATTTTCAATGATAAACCGCATATTATGATATATTATAAGGTATTTTCAGTGATACACTGCATATTACGTTATATTATAAGGTATTTTCAATGATAAACTGCATATTACGATATATTATATGGTATTTTCAATGATACACTACATATTACGTTATATTATAAGGTATTTTCAATGATACACTGCATATTACGTTATATTATAAGGTATTTTCAATGATACACTGCATATTACGTTATATTATACGGTATTTTCAATGGTAAACTACTATATATTATAAGGTATTTTCAATGATACACTGCATATTACGTTATATTATAAGATATTTTCATTGATACACTACAAATTACCATATATTATACGGTATTTAAAATGATAAACCGCATATTATGATATATTATAAGGTATTTTCAATGATACACTACATATTACGTTATATTATAAGATATTTTCAATGATAAACTACTATTTATTATAAGGTATTTTCAATGATACACTGCATATTACGTTATATTATAAGGTATTTTCAATGATACACTGCATATTACGTTATATTATAAGGTATTTTCAATGATAAACTGCATATTACGTTGTATTATAAGGTATTTTCAATGATACACTGCATATTACGTTATATTATAAGGTATTTTCAATGATAAACTACGATATATTAGAAGGTATTTTCATTGATACACTGCATATTACGTTATATTATAAGGTATTTTCAATGATACACTGTATATTACGTTATATTACATGGTATTTTCAATGATACACTGCATATTACGTTATATTATAAGGTATTTTCAATGATAGACTGCATATTACGCTATATTATAAGGTATTTTCAATAATACACAGCATATTACGTTATATTATAAGGTATTTTCAATGATACACTGCATATAACGTTATAGTATAAGGTATTTTCAATGATACACTGAATATTACGCTATATTATAAGGTATTTTCATGATACACAGCATATTACGTTATATTATAAGGTATTTTCAATGATACACTGCATATTACGTTATATTATAAGGTATTTTCAATGATAGACTGCATATTACGCTATATTATAAGGTATTTTCAATAATACACAGCATATTACGTTATATTATAAGGTATTTTCAATGATACACTGCATATTACGCTATATTATAAGGTATTTTCAATAATACACAGCATATTACGTTATATTATAAGGTATTTTCAATGATACACTGCATATTACGCTATATTGTAAGGTATTTTCAATGATATACTGCATATTACGTTATATTATAAGGTATTTTCAATGATACACTGCATATTACGTTATATTATAAGGTATTTTTAAAGATACACTGCATATTACGTTATATTATAAGGTATTTTCAATGATACATTGCCTATTACGCTATATTATAAGGTATTTTCAATAATACACAGCATATTACGTTATATTATAAGGTATTTTCAATGATACACTGCATATTACGCTATATTATAAGGTATTTTCAATAATACACAGCATATTACGTTATATTATAAGGTATTTTCAATGATACACTGCATATTACGCTATATTATAAGGTATTTTCAATGATATACTGCATATTACGCTATATTATAAGGTATTTTCAATGATACACTGTATATTACGCTATATTACATGGTATTTTCAATGATACACTGCATATTACTTTATATTATAAGGTATTTTCAATGATACACTGTATATTACGTTATATAATAAGGTATTTTCAATGATACACTGCATATTAGGATATGTTATAAGGTATTTTCAATGATACACTGCATATTACGTTATATTATAAGGTATTTTCAATGATACACTGCATATTACGTTATATTAGACGGTATTTTCAATGATACACTGCATATTACGTTATATTATAAGGTATTTTCAATGATACATTGCCTATTACCGCTATATTATAAGGTATTTTCAATGATACACTGCATATTACGTTATATTATAAGGTATTTTCAATGATACACTGCATATTACGTTATATTATAAGGTATTTTCAATAATACACAGCATATTACGTTATATTATAAGGTATTTTCAATGATACATTGCCTATTACCGCTATATTATAAGGTATTTTCAATGATACACTGCATATTACGTTATATTATAAGGTATTTTCAATGATACACTGCATATTACGTTATATTATAAGGTATTTTCAATGATACACTGCATATTACGCTATATTATAAGGTATTTTCAATGATACACTGCATATTACGTTATATTATAAGGTATTTTCAATGATACACTGCATATTACGTTATATTAGACGGTATTTTCAATGATACACTGCATATTACGTTATATTATAAGGTATTTTCAATGATACATTGCCTATTACCGCTATATTATAAGGTATTTTCAATGTTAAACTACGATATATTAGAAGGTATTTTCATTGATACACTGCATATTACGTTATATTATAAGGTATTTTCAATGATACACTGTATATTACGTTATATTACATGGTATTTTCAATGATACACTGCATATTACGTTATATTATAAGGTATTTTCAATGATACACTGCATATTACGTTATATTATAAGGTATTTTCACTGATAAACTACGATATATTAGAAGGTATTTTCAATGATACACTGCTTATTACGTTATATTATAAGGTATTTTCAACGATACACTGCACATTTCGTTGTATTATAAGGTATTTTCAAAGATACACTACAAATTACGATATATTATAAGACATTTTCAATGATACACTGCATATTACGTTATATTATATGGTATTTTTAAAGATACACTGCATATTACGTTATATTATAAGGTATTTTCAATGATACATTGCATATTACCGCTATATTATAAGGTATTTTCAATGATACACTGCATATTACGTTATATTATAAGGTATTTTCAATGATACACTGCATATTACGCTATATTATAAGGTATTTTCAATGATACACTGTATATTACGTTATATTATAAGGTATTTTCAATGATACACTGCATATTACGTTATATTATAAGGTATTTTCAATGATAAACTGCATATTACGTTATATAATAAGGTATTTTCACTGATAAACTACGATATATTAGAAGGTATTTTCAATGATACACTGCATATTACGTTATATTATAAGGTATTTTCAATGATAAACTACGATATATTATAAGGTATTTTCAATGATACACTGCATATAACGTTATAGTATAAGGTATTTTCAATGATACATTGAATATTACGCTATATTATAAGGTATTTTCAATGATACACTGCATATTACGTTATATTATAAGGTATTTTCAATGATACACTGCATATTACGTTATATTATAAGGTATTTTCAATGATACACTGCATATTACGTTATATTATAAGGTATTTTTAAAGATACACTGCATATTACGTTATATTATAAGGTATTTTCAATAATACACAGCATATTACGTTATATTATAAGGTATTTTCAATGATACACTGCATATTACGTTATATTATAAGGTATTTTCAATGATAAACTGCATATTACGTTATTTTATAAGATATTTTCAATGATACACTGTATATTACGTTATATTACATGGTATTTTCAATGATACACTGCATATTACGTTATATTATAAGGTATTTTCAATGATACACTGCATATTACGTTATATTATAAGGTATTTTCACTGATAAACTACGATATATTAGAAGGTATTTTCAATGATACACTGCATATTACGTTATATTATAAGGTATTTTCAATGATACACTGCATATTACGTTATATTATAAGGTATTTTCAATGATAAACTGCATATTACGTTGTATTATAAGGTATTTTCAATGATACACTGCATATTACGTTATATTATAAGGTATTTTCAATGATAAACTACGATATATTAGAAGGTATTTTCATTGATACACTGCATATTACGTTATATTATAAGGTATTTTCAATGATACACTGTATATTACGTTATATTACATGGTATTTTCAATGATAAACTGCATATTACGTTGTATTATAAGGTATTTTCAATGATACACTGCATATTACGTTATATTATAAGGTATTTTCAATGATAAACTACGATATATTAGAAGGTATTTTCATTGATACACTGCATATTACGTTATATTATAAGGTATTTTCAATGATACACTGTATATTACGTTATATTACATGGTATTTTCAATGATACACTGCATATTACGTTATATTATAAGGTATTTTCAATGATAGACTGCATATTACGCTATATTATAAGGTATTTTCAATAATACACAGCATATTACGTTATATTATAAGGTATTTTCAATGATACACTGCATATTACGTTATATTATAAGGTATTTTCAATGATACACTGCATATTACGTTATATTATAAGGTATTTTCAATGATACACTGCATATTACGCTATATTATAAGGTATTTTCAATGATAAACTACGATATATTATAAGGTATTTTCAATGATACACTGCATATAACGTTATAGTATAAGGTATTTTCAATGATACATTGAATATTACGCTATATTATAAGGTATTTTCAATGATACACTGCATATTACGTTATATTATAAGGTATTTTCAATGATACACTGCATATTACGTTATATTATAAGGTATTTTCAATGATACACTGCATATTACGTTATATTATAAGGTATTTTTAAAGATACACTGCATATTACGTTATATTATAAGGTATTTTCAATGATACATTGCCTATTACCGCTATATTATAAGGTATTTTCAATGATACACTGCATATTACGTTATATTATAAGGTATTTTCAATGATACACTGCATATTACGTTATATTATAAGGTATTTTCAATGATACACTGCATATTACGTTATATTATAAGGTATTTTCAATGATACACTGCATATTACGTTATATTATAAGGTATTTTCAATAATACACAGCATATTACGTTATATTATAAGGTATTTTCAATGATACACTGCATATTACGTTATATTATAAGGTATTTTCAATGATAAACTGCATATTACGTTATTTTATAAGATATTTTCAATGCTACACTGTATATTACGTTATATTACATGGTATTTTCAATGATACACTGCATATTACGTTATATTATAAGGTATTTTCAATGATACACTGCATATTACGTTATATTATAAGGTATTTTCACTGATAAACTACGATATATTAGAAGGTATTTTCAATGATACACTGCATATTACGTTATATTATAAGGTATTTTCAATGATACACTGCATATTACGTTATATTATAAGGTATTTTCAATGATAAACTGCATATTACGTTGTATTATAAGGTATTTTCAATGATACACTGCATATTACGTTATATTATAAGGTATTTTCAATGATACACTGCATATTACGCTATATTATAAGGTATTTTCAATGATAAACTACGATATATTATAAGGTATTTTCAATGATACACTGCATATTACGTTATATTATAAGGTATTTTCAATGATACACTGCATATTACGTTATATTATAAGGTATTTTCAATGATACACTGCATATTACGTTATATTATAAGGTATTTTTAAAGATACACTGCATATTACGTTATATTATAAGGTATTTTCAATGATACATTGCATATTACCGCTATATTATAAGGTATTTTCAATGATACACTGCATATTACGTTATATTATAAGGTATTTTCAATGATACACTGCATATTACGTTATATTATAAGGTATTTTCAATGATACACTGCATATTACGCTATATTATAAGGTATTTTTCAATGATAAACTACGATATATTATAAGGAATTTTCAATGATACACTGCATATAACGTTATAGTATAAGGTATTTTCAATGATACACTGAATATTACGTTATATTATAAGGTATTTTCAATGATAGACTGCATATTACGCTATATTATAAGGTATTTTCAATAATACACAGCATATTACGTTATATTATAAGGTATTTTCAATGATACACTGCATATTACGTTATATTATAAGGTATTTTCAATGATACACTGCATATTACGCTATATTATAAGGTATTTTCAATGATAAACTACGATATATTATAAGGTATTTTCAATGATACACTGCATATTACGTTATATTATAAGGTATTTTCAATGATACACTGCATATTACGTTATATTATAAGGTATTTTCAATGATACACTGCATATTACGTTATATTATAAGGTATTTTTAAAGATACACTGCATATTACGTTATATTATAAGGTATTTTCAATGATACATTGCCTATTACCGCTATATTATAAGGTATTTTCAATGATACACTGCATATTACGTTATATTATAAGGTATTTTCAATGATACACTGCATATTACGTTATATTATAAGGTATTTTCAATGATACACTGCATATTACGTTATATTATAAGGTATTTTCAATGATACACTGCATATTACGTTATATTATAAGGTATTTTCAATGATAGACTGCATATTACGCTATATTATAAGGTATTTTCAATAATACACAGCATATTACGTTATATTATAAGGTATTTTCAATGATACACTGCATATTACGTTATATTATAAGGTATTTTCAATGATAAACTGCATATTACGTTATTTTATAAGATATTTTCAATGCTACACTGTATATTACGTTATATTACATGGTATTTTCAATGATACACTGCATATTACGTTATATTATAAGGTATTTTCAATGATACACTGCATATTACGTTATATTATAAGGTATTTTCAATGATAAACTACGATATATTAGAAGGTATTTTCAATGATACACTGCATATTACGTTATATTATAAGGTATTTTTCAATGATACACTGCATATTACGTTATATTATAAGGTATTTTCAATGATAAACTGCATATTACGTTGTATTATAAGGTATTTTCAATGATACACTGCATATTACGTTATATTATAAGGTATTTTCAATGATACACTGCATATTACGCTATATTATAAGGTATTTTCAATGATAAACTACGATATATTATAAGGTATTTTCAATGATACACTGCATATTACGTTATATTATAAGGTATTTTCAATGATACACTGCATATTACGTTATATTATAAGGTATTTTCAATGATACACTGCATATTACGTTATATTATAAGGTATTTTTAAAGATACACTGCATATTACGTTATATTATAAGGTATTTTCAATGATACATTGCCTATTACCGCTATATTATAAGGTATTTTCAATGATACACTGCATATTACGTTATATTATAAGGTATTTTCAATGATACACTGCATATTACGTTATATTATAAGGTATTTTCAATGATACACTGCATATTACGCTATATTATAAGGTATTTTCAATGATAAACTACGATATATTATAAGGAATTTTCAATGATACACTGCATATAACGTTATAGTATAAGGTATTTTCAATGATACACTGAATATTACGTTATATTATAAGGTATTTTCAATGATAGACTGCATATTACGCTATATTATAAGGTATTTTCAATAATACACAGCATATTACGTTATATTATAAGGTATTTTCAATGATACACTGCATATTACGTTATATTATAAGGTATTTTCAATGATACACTGCATATTACGCTATATTATAAGGTATTTTCAATGATAAACTACGATATATTATAAGGTATTTTCAATGATACACTGCATATTACGTTATATTATAAGGTATTTTCAATGATACACTGCATATTACGTTATATTATAAGGTATTTTCAATGATACACTGCATATTACGTTATATTATAAGGTATTTTTAAAGATACACTGCATATTACGTTATATTATAAGGTATTTTCAATGATACATTGCCTATTACCGCTATATTATAAGGTATTTTCAATGATACACTGCATATTACGTTATATTATAAGGTATTTTCAATGATACACTGCATATTACGTTATATTATAAGGTATTTTCAATGATAAACTGCATATTACGTTATTTTATAAGATATTTTCAATGATACACTGTATATTACGTTATATTACATGGTATTTTCAATGATACACTGCATATTACGTTATATTATAAGGTATTTTCAATGATACACTGCATATTACGTTATATTATAAGGTATTTTCACTGATAAACTACGATATATTAGAAGGTATTTTCAATGATACACTGCATATTACGTTATATTATAAGGTATTTTCAATGATACACTGCATATTACGTTATATTATAAGGTATTTTCAATGATAAACTGCATATTACGTTGTATTATAAGGTATTTTCAATGATACACTGCATATTACGTTATATTATAAGGTATTTTCAATGATAAACTACGATATATTAGAAGGTATTTTCATTGATACACTGCATATTACGTTATATTATAAGGTATTTTCAATGATACACTGTATATTACGTTATATTACATGGTATTTTCAATGATACACTGCATATTACGTTATATTATAAGGTATTTTCAATGATAGACTGCATATTACGCTATATTATAAGGTATTTTCAATAATACACAGCATATTACGTTATATTATAAGGTATTTTCAATGATACACTGCATATTACGCTATATTATAAGGTATTTTCAATAATACACAGCATATTACGTTATATTATAAGGTATTTTCAATGATACACTGCATATTACGCTATATTGTAAGGTATTTTCAATGATATACTGCATATTACGCTATATTATAAGGTATTTTCAATGATACACTGTATATTACGCTATATTACATGGTATTTTCAATGATACACTGCATATTACGTTATATTAGACGGTATTTTCAATGATACACTGCATATTACGTTATATTATAAGGTATTTTCAATGATACATTGCCTATTACCGCTATATTATAAGGTATTTTCAATGATACACTGCATATTACGTTATATTATAAGGTATTTTCAATGATACACTGCATATTACGTTATATTATAAGGTATTTTCAATGATACACTGCATATTACGCTATATTATAAGGTATTTTCAATGATAAACTACGATATATTATAAGGTATTTTCAATGATACACTGCATATTACGTTATATTATAAGGTATTTTCAATGATACACTGCATATTACGTTATATTATAAGGTATTTTCAATGATACACTGCATATTACGTTATATTATAAGGTATTTTTAAAGATACACTGCATATTACGTTATATTATAAGGTATTTTCAATGATACATTGCCTATTACCGCTATATTATAAGGTATTTTCAATGATACACTGCATATTACGTTATATTATAAGGTATTTTCAATGATACACTGCATATTACGTTATATTATAAGGTATTTTCAATGATACACTGCATATTACGCTATATTATAAGGTATTTTCAATGATACACTGCATATTACGTTATATTATAAGGTATTTTCAATGATAGACTGCATATTACGCTATATTATAAGGTATTTTCAATAATACACAGCATATTACGCTATATTATAAGGTATTTTCAATGATACACTGCATATTACGTTATATTATAAGGTATTTTCACTGATAAACTACGATATATTAGAAGGTATTTTCAATGATACACTGCATATTACGTTATATTATAAGGTATTTTCAATGATACACTGCATATTACGTTATATTATAAGGTATTTTCAAAGATAAACTGCATATTACGTTGTATTATAAGGTATTTTTAAAGATACACTGCATATTACGTTATATTATAAGGTATTTTCAATGATACATTGCCTATTACCGCTATATTATAAGGTATTTTCAATGATACACTGCATATTACGTTATATTATAAGGTATTTTCAATGATACACTGCATATTACGTTATATTATAAGGTATTTTCAATGATACACTGCATATTACGCTATATTATAAGGTATTTTCAATGATACACTGCATATTACGTTATATTATAAGGTATTTTCAATGATAGACTGCATATTACGCTATATTATAAGGTATTTTCAATAATACACAGCATATTACGCTATATTATAAGGTATTTTCAATGATACACTGCATATTACGTTATATTATAAGGTATTTTCAATGATAAACTGCATATTACGTTATTTTATAAGATATTTTCAATGATACATTGCCTATTACCGCTATATTATAAGGTATTTTCAATGATACACTGCATATTACGTTATATTATAAGGTATTTTCAATGATAGACTGCATATTACGCTATATTATAAGGTATTTTCAATGATACACTGCATATTACGTTATATTATAAGGTATTTTCAATGATAGACTGCATATTACGCTATATTATAAGGTATTTTCAATAATACACAGCATATTACGTTATATTATAAGGTATTTTCAATGATACACTGCATATTACGTTATATTATAAGGTATTTTCAATGATACACTGCATATTACGTTATATTATAAGGTATTTTCATTGATACACTGCATATTACGTTATATTATAAGGTATTTTCAATGATACACTGCATATTAGGATATGTTATAAGGTATTTTCAATGATACACTGCATATTACGTTATATTATAAGGTATTTTCAATGATACACTGCATATTACGTTATATTAGACGGTATTTTCAATGATACACTGCATATTACGTTATATTATAAGGTATTTTCAATGATACATTGCCTATTACCGCTATATTATAAGGTATTTTCAATGATACACTGCATATTACGTTATATTATAAGGTATTTTCAATGATACACTGCATATTACGTTATATTATAAGGTATTTTCACTGATAAACTACGATATATTAGAAGGTATTTTCAATGATACACTGCATATTACGTTATATTATAAGGTATTTTCATTGATACACTGCATATTACGTTATATTATAAGGTATTTTCAATGATACACTGCATATTAGGATATGTTATAAGGTATTTTCAATGATACACTGCATATTACGTTATATTATAAGGTATTTTCAATGATACACTGCATATTACGTTATATTAGACGGTATTTTCAATGATACACTGCATATTACGTTATATTATAAGGTATTTTCAATGATACATTGCCTATTACCGCTATATTATAAGGTATTTTCAATGATACACTGCATATTACGTTATATTATAAGGTATTTTCAATGATACACTGCATATTACGTTATATTATAAGGTATTTTCAATGATACACTGCATATTACGCTATATTATAAGGTATTTTCAATGATAAACTACGATATATTATAAGGTATTTTCAATGATACACTGCATATAACGTTATAGTATAAGGTATTTTCAATGATACACTGAATATTACGTTATATTATAAGGTATTTTCAATGATAGACTGCATATTACGCTATATTATAAGGTATTTTCAATAATACACAGCATATTACGTTATATTATAAGGTATTTTCAATGATACACTGCATATTACGTTATATTATAAGGTATTTTCAATGATAAACTGCATATTACGTTGTATTATAAGGTATTTTCAATGATACACAGCATATTACGTTATATTATAAGGTATTTTCAATGATACACTGTATATTACGTTATATTACATGGTATTTTCAATGATACACTGCATATTACGTTATATTATAAGGTATTTTCAATGATAGACTGCATATTACGCTATATTATAAGGTATTTTCAATAATACACAGCATATTACGTTATATTATAAGGTATTTTCAATGATACACTGCATATAACGTTATAGTATAAGGTATTTTCAATGATACACTGAATATTACGCTATATTATAAGGTATTTTCATGATACACAGCATATTACGTTATATTATAAGGTATTTTCAATGATACACTGCATATTACGTTATATTATAAGGTATTTTCAATGATAGACTGCATATTACGCTATATTATAAGGTATTTTCAATAATACACAGCATATTACGTTATATTATAAGGTATTTTCAATGATACACTGCATATTACGCTATATTATAAGGTATTTTCAATAATACACAGCATATTACGTTATATTATAAGGTATTTTCAATGATACACTGCATATTACGCTATATTGTAAGGTATTTTCAATGATATACTGCATATTACGCTATATTATAAGGTATTTTCAATGATACACTGTATATTACGCTATATTACATGGTATTTTCAATGATACACTGCATATTACTTTATATTATAAGGTATTTTCAATGATAGACTGCATATTACGCTATATTATAAGGTATTTTCAATAATACACAGCATATTACGTTATATTATAAGGTATTTTCAATGATACACTGCATATTACGCTATATTATAAGGTATTTTCAATAATACACAGCATAGTACGTTATATTATAAGGTATTTTCAATCATACACTGCATATTACGCTATATTGTAAGGTATTTTCAATGATATACTGCATATTACGCTATATTATAAGGTATTTTCAATGATACACTGTATATTACGTTATATTACATGGTATTTTCAATGATACACTGCATATTACTTTATATTATAAGGTATTTTCAATGATACACTGCATATTACGTTATATAATAAGGTATTTTCAATGATACACTGCATATTAGGATATGTTATAAGGTATTTTCAATGATACACTGCATATTACGTTATATTATAAGGTATTTTCAATGATACACTGCATATTACGTTATATTAGACGGTATTTTCAATGATACACTGCATATTACGTTATATTATAAGGTATTTTCAATGTTAAACTACGATATATTAGAAGGTATTTTCATTGATACACTGCATATTACGTTATATTATAAGGTATTTTCAATGATACACTGTATATTACGTTATATTACATGGTATTTTCAATGATACACTGCATATTACGTTATATTATAAGGTATTTTCAAAGATACACTACAAATTACGATATATTATAAGACATTTTCAATGATACACTGCATATTACGTTATATTATATGGTGTTTTTAAAGATACACTGCATATTACGTTATATTATAAGGTATTTTCAATGATACATTGCATATTACCGCTATATTATAAGGTATTTTCAATGATACACTGCATATTACGTTATATTATAAGGTATTTTCAATGATACACTGCATATTACGTTATATTATAAGGTATTTTCAATGATAAACTGCATATTACGTTATATTATAAGGTATTTTCACTGATACACTGCATATTACGTTATATTATAAGGTATTTTCAATGATAAACTACGATATATTATAAGGTATTTTCAATGATACACTGCATATAACGTTATAGTATAAGGTATTTTCAATGATACACTGAATATTACGTTATATTATAAGGTATTTTCAATGATACACTGCATATTACGTTATATTATAAGGTATTTTCAATGATACACTGTATATTACGCTATATTACATGGTATTTTCAATGATACACTGCATATTACTTTATATTATAAGGTATTTTCAATGATAGACTGCATATTACGCTATATTATAAGGTATTTTCAATAATACACAGCATATTACG
Organism: Lasioglossum lativentre; assembly: GCA_916610255.1. Taxonomy (NCBI): domain Eukaryota; kingdom Metazoa; phylum Arthropoda; class Insecta; order Hymenoptera; family Halictidae; genus Lasioglossum; species Lasioglossum lativentre. The sequence goes on along the minus strand of CAKAJI010000926.1, from coordinate 128,054 downwards.
TTATATTATAAGGTATTTTCAATGATACACTGCATATTACGCTATATTATAAGGTATTTTCAATAATACACAGCATAGTACGTTATATTATAAGGTATTTTCAATCATACACTGCATATTACGCTATATTGTAAGGTATTTTCAATGATATACTGCATATTACGCTATATTATAAGGTATTTTCAATGATACACTGTATATTACGTTATATTACATGGTATTTTCAATGATACACTGCATATTACGTTGTATTATAAGGTATTTTCAATGATACCCTGCATATTACGTTATATAATAAGGTATTTTCAATGATACACTGCATATTAGGATATGTTATAAGGTATTTTCAATGATACACTGCATATTACGTTATATTATAAGGTATTTTCAATGATACACTGCATATTACGTTATATTAGACGGTATTTTCAATGATACACTGCATATTACGTTATATTATAAGGTATTTTCAATGTTAAACTACGATATATTAGAAGGTATTTTCATTGATACACTGCATATTACGTTATATTATAAGGTATTTTCAATGATACACTGTATATTACGTTATATTACATGGTATTTTCAATGATACACTGCATATTACGTTATATTATAAGGTATTTTCAATGATACACTGCATATTACGTTATATTATAAGGTATTTTCACTGATAAACTACGATATATTAGAAGGTATTTTCAATGATACACTGCATATTACGTTATATTATAAGGTATTTTCAACGATACACTGCACATTTCGTTGTATTATAAGGTATTTTCAAAGATACACTACAAATTACGATATATTATAAGACATTTTCAATGATACACTGCATATTACGTTATATTATATGGTGTTTTTAAAGATACACTGCATATTACGTTATATTATAAGGTATTTTCAATGATACATTGCATATTACCGCTATATTATAAGGTATTTTCAATGATACACTGCATATTACGTTATATTATAAGGTATTTTCAATGATACACTGCATATTACGTTATATTATAAGGTATTTTCAATGATAAACTGCATATTACGTTATATTATAAGGTATTTTCACTGATACACTGCATATTACGCTATATTATAAGGTATTTTCAATGATAAACTACGATATATTATAAGGTATTTTCAATGATACACTGCATATAACGTTATATTATAAGGTATTTTCAATGATACACTGAATATTACGTTATATTATAAGGTATTTTCAATGATACACTGCATATTACGTTATATTATAAGGTATTTTCAATGATACACTGTATATTACGCTATATTACATGGTATTTTCAATGATACACTGCATATTACTTTATATTATAAGGTATTTTCAATGATAGACTGCATATTACGCTATATTATAAGGTATTTTCAATAATACACAGCATATTACGTTATATTATAAGGTATTTTCAATGATACACTGCATATTACGCTATATTATAAGGTATTTTCAATAATACACAGCATAGTACGTTATATTATAAGGTATTTTCAATCATACACTGCATATTACGCTATATTGTAAGGTATTTTCAATGATATACTGCATATTACGCTATATTATAAGGTATTTTCAATGATACACTGTATATTACGCTATATTACATGGTATTTTCAATGATACACTGCATATTACGTTGTATTATAAGGTATTTTCAATGATACCCTGCATATTACGTTATATAATAAGGTATTTTCAATGATACACTGCATATTAGGATATGTTATAAGGTATTTTCAATGATACACTGCATATTACGTTATATTATAAGGTATTTTCAATGATACACTGCATATTACGTTATATTAGACGGTATTTTCAATGATACACTGCATATTACGTTATATTATAAGGTATTTTCAATGTTAAACTACGATATATTAGAAGGTATTTTCATTGATACACTGCATATTACGTTATATTATAAGGTATTTTCAATGATACACTGTATATTACGTTATATTACATGGTATTTTCAATGATACACTGCATATTACGTTATATTATAAGGTATTTTCAACGATACACTGCACATTTCGTTGTATTATAAGGTATTTTCAAAGATACACTACAAATTACGATATATTATAAGACATTTTCAATGATACACTGCATATTACGTTATATTATATGGTATTTTTAAAGATACACTGCATATTACGTTATATTATAAGGTATTTTCAATGATACATTGCATATTACCGCTATATTATAAGGTATTTTCAATGATACACTGCATATTACGTTATATTATAAGGTATTTTCAATGATACACTGCATATTACGTTATATTATAAGGTATTTTCAATGATAAACTGCATATTACGTTATATTATAAGGTATTTTCACTGATACACTGCATATTACGTTATATTATAAGGTATTTTCAATGATAAACTACGATATATTATAAGGTATTTTCAATGATACACTGCATATAACGTTATATTATAAGGTATTTTCAATGATACACTGAATATTACGTTATATTATAAGGTATTTTCAATGATACACTGCATATTACGTTATATTATAAGGTATTTTCAATGATACACTGCATATTACGTTATATTATAAGGTATTTTTAAAGATACACTGCATATTACGTTATATTATAAGGTATTTTCAATGATACACTGCATATTACGTTATATTATAAGGTATTTTCAATGATAAACTGCATATTACGTTATTTTATAAGATATTTTCAATGATACACTGTATATTACGTTATATTACATGGTATTTTCAATGATACACTGCATATTACGTTATACTATAAGGTATTTTCAATGATACACTGCATATTACGTTATATTATAAGGTATTTTCAATGATACACTGCATATTACCTTATATTATAAGGTATTTTCAATGATACACTGCATATTACGTTATATTATAAGGTATTTTCAATGATACACTGCATATTACGTTATATTATAAGGTAGTTTCAATGATAAACTACTATATATTATAAAGTATTTTCAATGGTAAACTACTATATATTATAAGGTATTTTCAATGATACACTGCATATTACGATATATTATATGGTATTTTCAATGATACACTGCATATTACGTTATATTATAAGGTATTTTCAATGATACACTGCATATTACGTTATACTATAAGGTATTTTCAATGATAAACTACTATATATTCTAAGGTATTTTCAATGATACACTGCATATTACGTTATATTATAAAGTATTTTCAATGATACACTGCATATTACCTTATATTATAAGGTATTTTCAATAATACACTGCATATTACGTTATATTATAAGGTATTTTCAATGATACACTGCATATTACCTTATATTATAAGGTATTTTCAATGATACACTGCATATTACGTTATATTATAAGGTATTTTCAATGATACACTGCATATTACGTTATATTATAAGGTATTATCATTGATAAACTACAATATATTATAAGGCATTTTCAATGATACACTGCATATTACGTTATATTATAAGGTATTTTCATTGATACACTGCATATTACGTTCTATTATAAGGTATTTTTAATGATACACTGCATATTACGTTATATTATAAGGTATTTTCAATTATACACTGCAAATTACGTTACATTATAAGGTATTTTCATTGATACACTACAAATTACCATATATTATACGGTATTTTCAATGATACACTGCATATTACCTTATATTATAAGGTATTTTCAATGATACACTGCATATTACGTTATATTATAAGGTATTTTCAATGATACACTGCATATTACGTTATATTATAAGGTAGTTTCAATGATAAACTACTATATATTATAATGTATTTTCAATGGTAAACTACTATATATTATAAGGTATTTTCAATGATACACTGCATATTACGATATATTATATGGTATTTTCAATGATACACTGCATATTACGTTATATTATAAGGTATTTTCAATGATACACTGCATATTACGTTATACTATAAGGTATTTTCAATGATAAACTACTATATATTATAAGGTATTTTCAATGGTAAACTACTATATATTATAAGGTATTTTCAATGATACACTGCATATTACGTTATATTATAAGGTATTTTCAATGATACACTGCATATTACCTTATATTATAAGGTATTTTCAATGATACACTGCATATTATGTTATATTATAAGGTATTTTCAATGATACACTGCATATTACCTTATATTATAAGGTATTTTCAATGATACACTGCATATTACGTTATATTATAAGGTGTTTTCAATGATACACTGCAGATTACGTTATATTATAAGGTATTATCATTGATAAACTACAATATATTATAAGGTATTTTCAATGATACACTGCATATTACGTTATATTATAAGGTGTTTTCAATGATACACTGCAGATTACGTTATATTATAAGGTATTTTCATTGATAAACTACTATATATTATAAGGCATTTTCAATGATACACTGCATATTACGATATATTATATGGTATTTTCAATGATACACTGCATATTACGTTATACTATAAGGTATTTTCAATGATACACTGCATATTACGTTATATTATAAGGTATTTTCAATGATACACTGCATATTACGTTATATTATAAGATATTTTCAATGATACACTGCATATTACCTTATATTATAAGGTATTTTCAATGATACACTGCATATTACGTTATATTATAAGGTATTTTCAATGATACACTGCATATTACCTTATATTATAAGGTATTTTCAATGATACACTGCATATTACGTTATATTATAAGGTATTTTCAATGATACACTGCATATTACGTTATATTATAAGGTATTTTCATTGACACACTACAAATTACCATATATTATAAGGTATTTTCAATGATACACTGCATATTACGTTATATTATAAGGTATTTTCAATGATACATTGCATATTACCGCTATATTATAAGGTATTTTCAATGATACACTGCATATTACGTTATATTATAAGGTATTTTCAATGATACACTGCATATTACGTTATATTATAAGGTATTTTCAATGATAAACTGCATATTACGTTATATTATAAGGTATTTTCACTGATACACTGCATATTACGCTATATTATAAGGTATTTTCAATGATAAACTACGATATATTATAAGGTATTTTCAATGATACACTGCATATAACGTTATAGTATAAGGTATTTTCAATGATACACTGAATATTACGTTATATTATAAGGTATTTTCAATGATACACTGCATATTACGTTATATTATAAGGTATTTTCAATGATACACTGTATATTACGTTATATTACATGGTATTTTCAATGATACACTGCATATTACTTTATATTATAAGGTATTTTCAATGATAGACTGCATATTACGCTATATTATAAGGTATTTTCAATAATACACAGCATATTACGTTATATTATAAGGTATTTTCAATGATACACTGCATATTACGCTATATTATAAGGTATTTTCAATAATACACAGCATAGTACGTTATATTATAAGGTATTTTCAATCATACACTGCATATTACGCTATATTGTAAGGTATTTTCAATGATATACTGCATATTACGCTATATTATAAGGTATTTTCAATGATACACTGTATATTACGTTATATTACATGGTATTTTCAATGATACACTGCATATTACGTTATATTATAAGGTATTTTCAATGATACACTGCATATTACGTTATATAATAAGGTATTTTCAATGATACACTGCATATTAGGATATGTTATAAGGTATTTTCAATGATACACTGCATATTACGTTATATTATAAGGTATTTTCAATGATACACTGCATATTACGTTATATTAGACGGTATTTTCAATGATACACTGCATATTACGTTATATTATAAGGTATTTTCAATGTTAAACTACGATATATTAGAAGGTATTTTCATTGATACACTGCATATTACGTTATATTATAAGGTATTTTCAATGATACACTGTATATTACGTTATATTACATGGTATTTTCAATGATACACTGCATATTACGTTATATTATAAGGTATTTTCAACGATACACTGCACATTTCGTTGTATTATAAGGTATTTTCAAAGATACACTACAAATTACGATATATTATAAGACATTTTCAATGATACACTGCATATTACGTTATATTATATGGTATTTTTAAAGATACACTGCATATTACGTTATATTATAAGGTATTTTCAATGATACATTGCATATTACCGCTATATTATAAGGTATTTTCAATGATACACTGCATATTACGTTATATTATAAGGTATTTTCAATGATACACTGCATATTACGTTATATTATAAGGTATTTTCAATGATAAACTGCATATTACGTTATATTATAAGGTATTTTCACTGATACACTGCATATTACGCTATATTATAAGGTATTTTCAATGATAAACTACGATATATTATAAGGTATTTTCAATGATACACTGCATATAACGTTATAGTATAAGGTATTTTCAATGATACACTGAATATTACGTTATATTATAAGGTATTTTCAATGATACACTGCATATTACGTTATATTATAAGGTATTTTCAATGATACACTGCATATTACGTTATATTATAAGGTATTTTTAAAGATACACTGCATATTACGTTATATTATAAGGTATTTTCAATGATACACTGCATATTACGTTATATTATAAGGTATTTTCAATGATAAACTGCATATTACGTTATTTTATAAGATATTTTCAATGATACACTGTATATTACGTTATATTACATGGTATTTTCAATGATACACTGCATATTACGTTATACTATAAGGTATTTTCAATGATACACTGCATATTACGTTATATTATAAGGTATTTTCAATGATACACTGCATATTACCTTATATTATAAGGTATTTTCAATGATACACTGCAGATTACGTTATATTATAAGGTATTTTCAATGATACACTGCATATTACGTTATATTATAAGGTAGTTTCAATGATAAACTACTATATATTATAAAGTATTTTCAATGGTAAACTACTATATATTATAAGGTATTTTCAATGATACACTGCATATTACGATATATTATATGGTATTTTCAATGATACACTGCATATTACGTTATATTATAAGGTATTTTCAATGATACACTGCATATTACGTTATACTATAAGGTATTTTCAATGATAAACTACTATATATTCTAAGGTATTTTCAATGATACACTGCATATTACGTTATATTATAAAGTATTTTCAATGATACACTGCATATTACCTTATATTATAAGGTATTTTCAATAATACACTGCATATTACGTTATATTATAAGGTATTTTCAATGATACACTGCATATTACCTTATATTATAAGGTATTTTCAATGATACACTGCATATTACGTTATATTATAAGGTATTTTCAATGATACACTGCATATTACGTTATATTATAAGGTATTATCATTGATAAACTACAATATATTATAAGGCATTTTCAATGATACACTGCATATTACGTTATATTATAAGGTATTTTCATTGATACACTGCATATTACGTTCTATTATAAGGTATTTTTAATGATACACTGCATATTACGTTATATTATAAGGTATTTTCAATTATACACTGCAAATTACGTTATATTATAAGGTATTTTCATTGATACACTACAAATTACCATATATTATAAGGTATTTTCAATTATACACTGCATATTACCTTATATTATAAGGTATTTTCAATGATACACTGCATATTACGTTATATTATAAGGTATTTTCAATGATACACTGCATATTACGTTATATTATAAGGTATTTTCAATGATAAACTACTATATATTATAATGTATTTTCAATGGTAAACTACTATATATTATAAGGTATTTTCAATGATACACTGCATATTACGATATATTATATGGTATTTTCAATGATACACTGCATATTACGTTATATTATAAGGTATTTTCAATGATACACTGCATATTACGTTATACTATAAGGTATTTTCAATGATAAACTACTATATATTATAAGGTATTTTCAATGGTAAACTACTATATATTATAAGGTATTTTCAATGATACACTGCATATTACGTTATATTATAAGGTATTTTCAATGATACACTGCATATTACCTTATATTATAAGGTATTTTCAATGATACACTGCATATTATGTTATATTATAAGGTATTTTCAATGATACACTGCATATTACCTTATATTATAAGGTATTTTCAATGATACACTGCATATTACGTTATATTATAAGGTGTTTTCAATGATACACTGCATATTACGTTATATTATAAGGTATTTTTAAAGATACACTGCATATTACGTTATATTATAAGGTATTTTCAATGATACACTGCATATTACGTTATATTATAAGGTATTTTCAATGATAAACTGCATATTACGTTATTTTATAAGATATTTTCAATGATACACTGTATATTACGTTATATTACATGGTATTTTCAATGATACACTGCATATTACGTTATACTATAAGGTATTTTCAATGATACACTGCATATTACGTTATATTATAAGGTATTTTCAATGATACACTGCATATTACCTTATATTATAAGGTATTTTCAATGATACACTGCAGATTACGTTATATTATAAGGTATTTTCAATGATACACTGCATATTACGTTATATTATAAGGTAGTTTCAATGATAAACTACTATATATTATAAAGTATTTTCAATGGTAAACTACTATATATTATAAGGTATTTTCAATGATACACTGCATATTACGATATATTATATGGTATTTTCAATGATACACTGCATATTACGTTATATTATAAGGTATTTTCAATGATACACTGCATATTACGTTATACTATAAGGTATTTTCAATGATAAACTACTATATATTCTAAGGTATTTTCAATGATACACTGCATATTACGTTATATTATAAAGTATTTTCAATGATACACTGCATATTACCTTATATTATAAGGTATTTTCAATGATACACTGCATATTACGTTATATTATAAGGTATTTTCAATGATACACTGCATATTACCTTATATTATAAGGTATTTTCAATGATACACTGCATATTACGTTATATTATAAGGTATTTTCAATGATACACTGCATATTACGTTATATTATAAGGTATTATCATTGATAAACTACAATATATTATAAGGCATTTTCAATGATACACTGCATATTACGTTATATTATAAGGTATTTTCATTGATACACTGCATATTACGTTCTATTATAAGGTATTTTTAATGATACACTGCATATTACGTTATATTATAAGGTATTTTCAATTATACACTGCAAATTACGTTATATTATAAGGTATTTTCATTGATACACTACAAATTACCATATATTATACGGTATTTTCAATGATACACTGCATATTACCTTATATTATAAGGTATTTTCAATGATACACTGCATATTACGTTATATTATAAGGTATTTTCAATGATACACTGCATATTACGTTATATTATAAGGTAGTTTCAATGATAAACTACTATATATTATAATGTATTTTCAATGGTAAACTACTATATATTATAAGGTATTTTCAATGATACACTGCATATTACGATATATTATATGGTATTTTCAATGATACACTGCATATTACGTTATATTATAAGGTATTTTCAATGATACACTGCATATTACGTTATACTATAAGGTATTTTCAATGATAAACTACTATATATTATAAGGTATTTTCAATGGTAAACTACTATATATTATAAGGTATTTTCAATGATACACTGCATATTACGTTATATTATAAGGTATTTTCAATGATACACTGCATATTACGTTATATTATAAGGTATTTTCAATGATACACTGCATATTATGTTATATTATAAGGTATTTTCAATGATACACTGCATATTACCTTATATTATAAGGTATTTTCAATGATACACTGCATATTACGTTATATTATAAGGTGTTTTCAATGATACACTGCAGATTACGTTATATTATAAGGTATTATCATTGATAAACTACAATATATTATAAGGCATTTTCAATGATACACTGCATATTACGTTATATTATAAGGTGTTTTCAATGATACACTGCAGATTACGTTATATTATAAGGTATTTTCATTGATAAACTACTATATATTATAAGGCATTTTCAATGATACACTGCATATTACGATATATTATATGGTATTTTCAATGATACACTGCATATTACGTTATACTATAAGGTATTTTCAATGATACACTGCATATTACGTTATATTATAAGGTATTTTCAATGATACACTGCATATTACGTTATATTATAAGATATTTTCAATGATACACTGCATATTACCTTATATTATAAGGTATTTTCAATGATACACTGCATATTACGTTATATTATAAGGTATTTTCAATGATACACTGCATATTACCTTATATTATAAGGTATTTTCAATGATACACTGCATATTACGTTATATTATAAGGTATTTTCAATGATACACTGCATATTACGTTATATTATAAGGTATTTTCATTGACACACTACAAATTACCATATATTATAAGGTATTTTCAATGATACACTGCATATTACGTTATATTATAAGGTATTTGCAATGATACACTGTAAATTACGTTATATTATAAGGTATTTTCATTGATACACTGCATATTACGTTCTATTATAAGGTATTTTCAATGATACACTGCATATTACGTTATATTATAAGGTATTTTCAATTATACACTGCAAATTACGTTATATTATATGGTATTTTCATTGATACACTACAAATTACCATATATTATACGGTATTTTCAATGATAGACTGCATATTAAGTTATATCATAAGGTATTTTCAATGATACACTGCATATTACGTTATATTATAAGGTATTTTCAATGATACACTGCATATTACGTTATATTATAAGGTATTTTCATTGACACACTACAAATTACCATATATTATAAGGTATTTTCAATGATACACTGCATATTACGTTATATTATAAGGTATTTGCAATGATACACTGTAAATTACGTCATATTATAAGGTATTTTCATTGATACACTGCATATTACGTTCTATTATAAGGTATTTTCAATGATACACTGCAGATTACGTTATATTATAAGGTATTTTCAATGATACACTGCATATTACGTTATATTATAAGGTAGTTTCAATGATAAACTACTATATATTATAAAGTATTTTCAATGGTAAACTACTATATATTATAAGGTATTTTCAATGATACACTGCATATTACGATATATTATATGGTATTTTCAATGATACACTGCATATTACGTTATATTATAAGGTATTTTCAATGATACACTGCATATTACGTTATACTATAAGGTATTTTCAATGATAAACTACTATATATTCTAAGGTATTTTCAATGATACACTGCATATTACGTTATATTATAAAGTATTTTCAATGATACACTGCATATTACCTTATATTATAAGGTATTTTCAATAATACACTGCATATTACGTTATATTATAAGGTATTTTCAATGATACACTGCATATTACCTTATATTATAAGGTATTTTCAATGATACACTGCATATTACGTTATATTATAAGGTATTTTCAATGATACACTGCATATTACGTTATATTATAAGGTATTATCATTGATAAACTACAATATATTATAAGGCATTTTCAATGATACACTGCATATTACGTTATATTATAAGGTATTTTCATTGATACACTGCATATTACGTTCTATTATAAGGTATTTTTAATGATACACTGCATATTACGATATATTATATGGTGTTTTCAATGATACACTGCAAATTACGTTACATTATAAGGTATTTTCATTGATACACTACAAATTACCATATATTATACGGTATTTTCAATGATACACTGCATATTACCTTATATTATAAGGTATTTTCAATGATACACTGCATATTACGTTATATTATAAGGTATTTTCAATGATACACTGCATATTACGTTATATTATAAGGTATTTTCAATGATAAACTACTATATATTATAATGTATTTTCAATGGTAAACTACTATATATTATAAGGTATTTTAATGATACACTGCATATTACGATATATTATATGGTATTTTCAATGATACACTGCATATTACGTTATATTATAAGGTATTTTCAATGATACACTGCATATTACGTTATACTATAAGGTATTTTCAATGATAAACTACTATATATTATAAGGTATTTTCAATGATAAACTACTATATATTATAAGGTATTTTCAATGATACACTGCATATTACGTTATATTATAAGGTATTTTCAATGATACACTGCATATTACCTTATATTATAAGGTATTTTCAATGATACACTGCATATTATGTTATATTATAAGGTATTTTCAATGATACACTGCATATTACCTTATATTATAAGGTATTTTCAATGATACACTGCATATTACGTTATATTATAAGGTGTTTTCAATGATACACTGCAGATTACGTTATATTATAAGGTATTATCATTGATAAACTACAATATATTATAAGGCATTTTCAATGATACACTGCATATTACGTTATATTATAAGGTGTTTTCAATGATACACTGCAGATTACGTTATATTATAAGGTATTTTCATTGATAAACTACTATATATTATAAGGCATTTTCAATGATACACTGCATATTACGATATATTATATGGTATTTTCAATGATACACTGCATATTACGTTATACTATAAGGTATTTTCAATGATACACTGCATATTACGTTATATTATAAGGTATTTTCAATGATACACTGCATATTACGTTATATTATAAGATATTTTCAATGATACACTGCATATTACCTTATATTATAAGGTATTTTCAATGATACACTGCATATTACGTTATATTATAAGGTATTTTCAATGATACACTGCATATTACCTTATATTATAAGGTATTTTCAATGATACACTGCATATTACGTTATATTATAAGGTATTTTCAATGATACACTGCATATTACGTTATATTATAAGGTATTTTCATTGACACACTACAAATTACCATATATTATAAGGTATTTTCAATGATACACTGCATATTACGTTATATTATAAGGTATTTGCAATGATACACTGTAAATTACGTTATATTATAAGGTATTTTCATTGATACACTGCATATTACGTTCTATTATGAGGTATTTTCAATGATACACTGCATATTACGTTATATTATAAGGTATTTTCAATTATACACTGCAAATTACGTTATATTATATGGTATTTTCATTGATACACTACAAATTACCATATATTATACGGTATTTTCAATGATAGACTGCATATTAAGTTATATCATAAGGTATTTTCAATGATACACTGCATATTACGTTATATTATAAGGTATTTTCAATGATACACTGCATATTACGTTATATTATAAGGTATTTTCAATGATACACTGCATATTACGTTATATTATAAGGTATTTTCATTGACACACTACAAATTACCATATATTATAAGGTATTTTCAATTATACACTGCAAATTACGTTATATTATATGGTATTTTCATTGATACACTACAAATTACCATATATTATACGGTATTTTCAATGATAGACTGCATATTAAGTTATATCATAAGGTATTTTCAATGATACACTGCATATTACGTTATATTATAAGGTATTTTCAATGATACACTGCATATTACGTCATATTATAAGGTATTTTCAATTATACACTGCAAATTACGTTATATTATAAGGTATTTTCATTGATACACTACAAATTACCATATATTATACGTTATTTTCAATGATAGACTGCATATTAAGTTATATCATAAGGTATTTTCAATGATACACTGCATATTACCTTATATTATAAGGTATTTTCAATGATACACTGCATATTACGTTATATTATAAGGCATTTTCAATGATAAACTGAATATTATGATATATTATAACGTATTTTCAATGATACACTGCATATTACGTTATATTATAAGGTATTTTCAATGATACACTGCATATTACGTTATATTATAAGGTATTATCATTGATAAACTACAATATATTATAAGGCATTTTCAATGATACACTGCATATTACGTTATATTATAAGGTGTTTTCAATGATACACTGCAGATTACGTTATATTATAAGGTATTTTCATTGATAAACTACAATATATTATAAGGCATTTTCAATGATACACTGCATATTACGATATATTATATGGTATTTTCAATGATACACTGCATATTACGTTATACTATAAGGTATTTTCAATGATAAACTACTATATATTATAAGGTATTTTCAATGGTAAACTACTATATATTATAAGGTATTTTCAATGATACACTGCATATTACGTTATATTATAAGGTATTTTCAATGATACACTGCATATTACCTTATATTATAAGGTATTTTCAATGATACACTGCATATTACGTTATATTACATGGTATTTTCAATGATACACTGCATATTACGTTATATTATAAGGTATTTTCAACGATACACTGCACATTTCGTTGTATTATAAGGTATTTTCAAAGATACACTACAAATTACGATATATTATAAGACATTTTCAATGATACACTGCATATTACGTTATATTATATGGTGTTTTTAAAGATACACTGCATATTACGTTATATTATAAGGTATTTTCAATGATACATTGCATATTACCGCTATATTATAAGGTATTTTCAATGATACACTGCATATTACGTTATATTATAAGGTATTTTCAATGATACACTGCATATTACGTTATATTATAAGGTATTTTCAATGATAAACTGCATATTACGTTATATTATAAGGTATTTTCACTGATACACTGCATATTACGCTATATTATAAGGTATTTTCAATGATAAACTACGATATATTATAAGGTATTTTCAATGATACACTGCATATAACGTTATAGTATAAGGTATTTTCAATGATACACTGAATATTACGTTATATTATAAGGTATTTTCAATGATACACTGCATATTACGTTATATTATAAGGTATTTTCAATGATACACTGCATATTACGTTATATTATAAGGTATTTTTAAAGATACACTGCATATTACGTTATATTATAAGGTATTTTCAATGATACACTGCATATTACGTTATATTATAAGGTATTTTCAATGATACACTGCATATTACGTTATTTTATAAGATATTTTCAATGATACACTGTATATTACGTTATATTACATGGTATTTTCAATGATACACTGCATATTACGTTATATTATAAGGTATTTTCAATGATACACTGCATATTACGTTATATTATAAGGTATTTTCAATGATACACTGCATATTACCTTATATTATAAGGTATTTTCAATGATACACTGCAGATTACGTTATATTATAAGGTATTTTCAATGATACACTGCATATTACGTTATATTATAAGGTAGTTTCAATGATAAACTACTATATATTATAAAGTATTTTCAATGGTAAACTACTATATATTATAAGGTATTTTCAATGATACACTGCATATTATGTTATATTATAAGGTATTTTCAATGATACACTGCATATTACGTTATATTATAAGGTATTTTCAATGATACACTGCATATTACGTTATACTATAAGGTATTTTCAATGATAAACTACTATATATTCTAAGGTATTTTCAATGATACACTGCATATTACGTTATATTATAAAGTATTTTCAATGATACACTGCATATTACCTTATATTATAAGGTATTTTCAATAATACACTGCATATTACGTTATATTATAAGGTATTTTCAATGATACACTGCATATTACCTTATATTATAAGGTATTTTCAATGATACACTGCATATTACGTTATATTATAAGGTATTTTCAATGATACACTGCATATTACGTTATATTATAAGGTATTATCATTGATAAACTACAATATATTATAAGGCATTTTCAATGATACACTGCATATTACGTTATATTATAAGGTATTTTCATTGATACACTGCATATTACGTTCTATTATAAGGTATTTTTAATGATACACTGCATATTACGTTATATTATAAGGTATTTTCAATTATACACTGCAAATTACGTTATATTATAAGGTATTTTCATTGATACACTACAAATTACCATATATTATACGGTATTTTCAATGATACACTGCATATTACCTTATATTATAAGGTATTTTCAATGATACACTGCATATTACGTTATATTATAAGGTATTTTCAATGATACACTGCATATTACGTTATATTATAAGGTAGTTTCAATGATAAACTACTATATATTATAATGTATTTTCAATGGTAAACTACTATATATTATAAGGTATTTTCAATGATACACTGCATATTACGATATATTATATGGTATTTTCAATGATACACTGCATATTACGTTATATTATAAGGTATTTTCAATGATACACTGCATATTACGTTATACTATAAGGTATTTTCAATGATAAACTACTATATATTATAAGGTATTTTCAATGGTAAACTACTATATATTATAAGGTATTTTCAATGATACACTGCATATTACGTTATATTATAAGGTATTTTCAATGATACACTGCATATTACCTTATATTATAAGGTATTTTCAATGATACACTGCATATTATGTTATATTATAAGGTATTTTCAATGATACACTGCATATTACGTTATATTATAAGGTATTTTCAATGATACACTGCATATTACGTTATATTATAAGGTGTTTTCAATGATACACTGCAGATTACGTTATATTATAAGGTATTATCATTGATAAACTACAATATATTATAAGGCATTTTCAATGATACACTGCATATTACGTTATATTATAAGGTGTTTTCAATGATACACTGCAGATTACGTTATATTATAAGGTATTTTCATTGATAAACTACTATATATTATAAGGCATTTTCAATGATACACTGCATATTACGATATATTATATGGTATTTTCAATGATACACTGCATATTACGTTATACTATAAGGTATTTTCAATGATACACTGCATATTACGTTATATTATAAGGTATTTTCAATGATACACTGCATATTACGTTATATTATAAGATATTTTCAATGATACACTGCATATTACCTTATATTATAAGGTATTTTCAATGATACACTGCATATTACGTTATATTATAAGGTATTTTCAATGATACACTGCATATTACCTTATATTATAAGGTATTTTCAATGATACACTGCATATTACGTTATATTATAAGGTATTTTCAATGATACACTGCATATTACGTTATATTATAAGGTATTTTCATTGACACACTACAAATTACCATATATTATAAGGTATTTTCAATGATACACTGCATATTACGTTATATTATAAGGTATTTGCAATGATACACTGTAAATTACGTTATATTATAAGGTATTTTCATTGATACACTGCATATTACGTTCTATTATGAGGTATTTTCAATGATACACTGCATATTACGTTATATTATAAGGTATTTTCAATTATACACTGCATATTACGTTATATTATAAGGTATTTTCATTGACACACTACAAATTACCATATATTATAAGGTATTTTCAATGATACACTGCATATTACGTTATATTATAAGGTATTTGCAATGATACACTGCATATTACCTTATATTATAAGGTATTTTCAATGATACACTGCATATTATGTTATATTATAAGGTATTTTCAATGATACACTGCATATTACCTTATATTATAAGGTATTTTCAATGATACACTGCATATTACGTTATATTATAAGGTGTTTTCAATGATACACTGCAGATTACGTTATATTATAAGGTATTATCATTGATAAACTACAATATATTATAAGGCATTTTCAATGATACACTGCATATTACGTTATATTATAAGGTGTTTTCAATGATACACTGCAGATTACGTTATATTATAAGGTATTTTCATTGATAAACTACTATATATTATAAGGCATTTTCAATGATACACTGCATATTACGATATATTATATGGTATTTTCAATGATACACTGCATATTACGTTATACTATAAGGTATTTTCAATGATACACTGCATATTACGTTATATTATAAGGTATTTTCAATGATACACTGCATATTACGTTATATTATAAGATATTTTCAATGATACACTGCATATTACCTTATATTATAAGGTATTTTCAATGATACACTGCATATTACGTTATATTATAAGGTATTTTCAATGATACACTGCATATTACCTTATATTATAAGGTATTTTCAATGATACACTGCATATTACGTTATATTATAAGGTATTTTCAATGATACACTGCATATTACGTTATATTATAAGGTATTTTCATTGACACACTACAAATTACCATATATTATAAGGTATTTTCAATGATACACTGCATATTACGTTATATTATAAGGTATTTGCAATGATACACTGTAAATTACGTTATATTATAAGGTATTTTCATTGATACACTGCATATTACGTTCTATTATGAGGTATTTTCAATGATACACTGCATATTACGTTATATTATAAGGTATTTTCAATTATACACTGCATATTACGTTATATTATAAGGTATTTTCAACGATACACTGCACATTTCGTTGTATTATAAGGTATTTTCAAAGATACACTACAAATTACGATATATTATAAGACATTTTCAATGATACACTGCATATTACGTTATATTATATGGTGTTTTTAAAGATACACTGCATATTACGTTATATTATAAGGTATTTTCAATGATACATTGCATATTACCGCTATATTATAAGGTATTTTCAATGATACACTGCATATTACGTTATATTATAAGGTATTTTCAATGATACACTGCATATTACGTTATATTATAAGGTATTTTCAATGATAAACTGCATATTACGTTATATTATAAGGTATTTTCACTGATACACTGCATATTACGCTATATTATAAGGTATTTTCAATGATAAACTACGATATATATAAGGTATTTTCAATGATACACTGCATATAACGTTATAGTATAAGGTATTTTCAATGATACACTGAATATTACGTTATATTATAAGGTATTTTCAATGATACACTGCATATACGTTATATTATAAGGTATTTTCAATGATACACTGCATATTACGTTATATATAAGGTATTTTTAAAGATACACTGCATATTACGTTATATTATAAGGTATTTTCAATGATACACTGCATATTACGTTATATTATAAGGTATTTTCAATGATAAACTGCATATTACGTTATTTTATAAGATATTTCAATGATACACTGTATATTACGTTATATTACATGGTATTTTCAATGATACACTGCATATTACGTTATACTATAAGGTATTTTCAATGATACACTGCATATTACGTTATATTATAAGGTATTTTCAATGATACACTGCATATTACCTTATATTATAAGGTATTTTCAATGATACACTGCAGATTACGTTATATTATAAGGTATTTTCAATGATACACTGCATATTACGTTATATTATAAGGTAGTTTCAATGATAAACTACTATATATTATAAAGTATTTTCAATGGTAAACTACTATATATTATAAGGTATTTTCAATGATACACTGCATATTACGATATATTATATGGTATTTTCAATGATACACTGCATATTACGTTATATTATAAGGTATTTTCAATGATACACTGCATATTACGTTATACTATAAGGTATTTTCAATGATAAACTACTATATATTCTAAGGTATTTTCAATGATACACTGCATATTACGTTATATTATAAAGTATTTTCAATGATACACTGCATATTACCTTATATTATAAGGTATTTTCAATAATACACTGCATATTACGTTATATTATAAGGTATTTTCAATGATACACTGCATATTACCTTATATTATAAGGTATTTTCAATGATACACTGCATATTACGTTATATTATAAGGTATTTTCAATGATACACTGCATATTACGTTATATTATAAGGTATTATCATTGATAAACTACAATATATTATAAGGCATTTTCAATGATACACTGCATATTACGTTATATTATAAGGTATTTTCATTGATACACTGCATATTACGTTCTATTATAAGGTATTTTTAATGATACACTGCATATTACGTTATATTATAAGGTATTTTCAATTATACACTGCAAATTACGTTACATTATAAGGTATTTTCATTGATACACTACAAATTACCATATATTATACGATATTTTCAATGATACACTGCATATTACCTTATATTATAAGGTATTTTCAATGATACACTGCATATTACGTTATATTATAAGGTATTTTCAATGATACACTGCATATTACGTTATATTATAAGGTAGTTTCAATGATAAACTACTATATATTATAATGTATTTTCAATGGTAAACTACTATATATTATAAGGTATTTTCAATGATACACTGCATATTACGATATATTATATGGTATTTTCAATGATACACTGCATATTACGTTATATTATAAGGTATTTTCAATGATACACTGCATATTACGTTATACTATAAGGTATTTTCAATGATAAACTACTATATATTATAAGGTATTTTCAATGGTAAACTACTATATATTATAAGGTATTTTCAATGATACACTGCATATTACGTTATATTATAAGGTATTTTCAATGATACACTGCATATTACCTTATATTATAAGGTATTTTCAATGATACACTGCATATTATGTTATATTATAAGGTATTTTCAATGATACACTGCATATTACCTTATATTATAAGGTATTTTCAATGATACACTGCATATTACCTTATATTATAAGGTATTTTCAATGATACACTGCATATTACGTTATATTATAAGGTATTTTCATTGATAAACTACTATATATTATAAGGCATTTTCAATGATACACTGCATATTACGATATATTATATGGTATTTTCAATGATACACTGCATATTACGTTATACTATAAGGTATTTTCAATGATACACTGCATATTACGTTATATTATAAGGTATTTTCAATGATACACTGCATATTACGTTATATTATAAGATATTTTCAATGATACACTGCATATTACCTTATATTATAAGGTATTTTCAATGATACACTGCATATTACGTTATATTATAAGGTATTTTCAATGATACACTGCATATTACCTTATATTATAAGGTATTTTCAATGATACACTGCATATTACGTTATATTATAAGGTATTTTCAATGATACACTGCATATTACGTTATATTATAAAGGTATTTTCATTGACACACTACAAATTACCATATATTATAAGGTATTTTCAATGATACACTGCATATTACGTTATATTATAAGGTATTTGCAATGATACACTGTAAATTACGTTATATTATAAGGTATTTTCATTGATACACTGCATATTACGTTCTATTATGAGGTATTTTCAATGATACACTGCATATTACGTTATATTATAAGGTATTTTCAATTATACACTGCATATTACGTTATATTATAAGGTATTTTCATTGACACACTACAAATTACCATATATTATAAGGTATTTTCAATGATACACTGCATATTACGTTATATTATAAGGTATTTGCAATGATACACTGTAAATTACGTCATATTATAAGGTATTTTCATTGATACACTGCATATTACGTTCTATTATAAGGTATTTTCAATGATACACTGCATATTACGTCATATTATAAGGTATTTTCAATTATACACTGCAAATTACGTTATATTATAAGGTATTTTCATTGATACACTACAAATTACCATATATTATACGTTATTTTCAATGATAGACTGCATATTAAGTTATATCATAAGGTATTTTCAATGATACACTGCATATTACCTTATATTATAAGGTATTTTCAATGATACACTGCATATTACGTTATATTATAAGGCATTTTCAATGATAAACTGAATATTATGATATATTATAACGTATTTTCAATGATACACTGCATATTACGTTATATTATAAGGTATTTTCAATGATACACTGCATATTACGTTATATTATAAGGTATTATCATTGATAAACTACAATATATTATAAGGCATTTTCAATGATACACTGCATATTACGTTATATTATAAGGTGTTTTCAATGATACACTGCAGATTACGTTATATTATAAGGTATTTTCATTGATAAACTACAATATATTATAAGGCATTTTCAATGATACACTGCATATTACGATATATTATATGGTATTTTCAATGATACACTGCATATTACGTTATACTATAAGGTATTTTCAATGATAAACTACTATATATTATAAGGTATTTTCAATGGTAAACTACTATATATTATAAGGTATTTTCAATGATACACTGCATATTACGTTATATTATAAGGTATTTTCAATGATACACTGCATATTACCTTATATTATAAGGTATTTTCAATGATACACTGCATATTACGTTATATTATAAGGTATTTTCAATGATACACTGCATATTACCTTATATTATAAGGTATTTTCAATGATACACTGCATATTACGTTATATTATAAGGTATTTTCAATGATACACTGCATATTACGTTATATTATAAGGTATTATCATTGATAAACTACAATATATTATAAGGCATTTTCAATGATACACTGCATATTACGTTATATTATAAGGTGTTTTCAATGATACACTGCAGATTACGTTATATTATCAGGTATTTTCAATGATACACTGCATATTACGTTATATTATAAGGTATTTTCAATGATACACTGCATATTACGTTATATTATAAGGTATTTTCAATGATACACTGCATATTACCTTATATTATAAGGTATTTTCAATGATACACTGCATATTACGTTATATTATAAGGTATTTTCAATGATACACTGCATATTACGTTATATTATAAGGTATTTTCAATGATAAACTACTATATATTATAAGGTATTTTCAATGGTAAACCACTATATATTATAAGGTATTTTCAATGATACACTGCATATTACGTTATATTATAAGATATTTTCAATGATACACTGCATATTACCTTATATTATAAGGTATTTTCAATGATACACTGCATATTACGTTATATTATAAGGTATTTTCAATGATACACTGCATATTACCTTATATTATAAGGTATTTTCAATGATACACTGCATATTACGTTATATTATAAGGTATTTTCAATGATACACTGCATATTACGTTATATTATAAGGTATTTTCATTGACACACTACAAATTACCATATATTATAAGGTATTTTCAATGATACACTGCATATTACGTTATATTATAAGGTATTTGCAATGATACACTGTAAATTACGTTATATTATAAGGTATTTTCATTGATTCACTGCATATTACGTTCTATAATAAGGTATTTTCAATGATACACTGCATATTACGTTATATTATAAGGTATTTTCAATTATACACTGCAAATTACGTTATATTATAAGGTATTTTCATTGATACACTACAAATTACCATATATTATACGGTATTTTCAATGATAGACTGCATATTAAGTTATATCATAAGGTATTTTCAATGATACACTGCATATTACCTTATATTATAAGGTATTTTCAATGATACACTGCATATTACGTTATATTATAAGGCATTTTCAATGATAAACTGAATATTATGATATATTATAACGTATTTTCAATGATACACTGCATATTACGTTATATTATAAGGTATTTTCAATGATACACTGCATATTACGTTATATTATAAGGTATTATCATTGATAAACTACAATATATTATAAGGCATTTTCAATGATACACTGCATATTACGTTATATTATAAGGTGTTTTCAATGATACACTGCAGATTACGTTATATTATAAGGTATTTTCATTGATAAACTACAATATATTATAAGGCATTTTCAATGATACACTGCATATTACGATATATTATATGGTATTTTCAATGATACACTGCATATTACGTTATACTATAAGGTATTTTCAATGATAAACTACTATATATTATAAGGTATTTTCAATGGTAAACTACTATATATTATAAGGTATTTTCAATGATACACTGCATATTACGTTATATTATAAGGTATTTTCAATGATACACTGCATATTACGTTATATTATAAGGTATTTTCAATGATACACTGCATATTACGTTATATTATAAGGTATTATCATTGATAAACTACAATATATTATAAGGTATTTTCAATGATACACTGCATATTACGTTATATTATAAGGTGTTTTCAATGATACACTGCAGATTACGTTATATTATCAGGTATTTTCAATGATACACTGCATATTACGTTATACTATAAGGTATTTTCAATGATAAACTACTATATATTATAAGGTATTTTCAATGATAAACTACTATATATTATAAGGTATTTTCAATGGTAAACTACTATATATTATAAGGTATTTTCAATGATACACTGCATATTACTTTATATTATAAGGTATTTTCAATGATACACTGCATATTACGTTATATTATAAGGTATTTTCAATGATACACTGCATATTACGTTATATTATAAGGTATTTTCAATGATACACTGCATATTACGTTATATTATAAAGTATTTTCAATGATACACTGCATATTACGTTATATTATAAGGTATTTTCATTGATAAACTACTATATATTATAAGGTATTTTCAATGACACACTGCATATTACGTTATATCATAAGGTATTTTCGATGATACACTGCATATCACCTTATATTATAAGGTATTTTCAATGATACACTGCATATTACGTTATATTATAAGGTATTTTCAATGATACACTGCATATTACGTTATATTATAAGGTATTTTCAATGATACACTGCATATTACGTTATATTATAAGGTATTTTCATTGATAAACTACTATATATTATAAGGCATTTTCAATGATACACTGCATATTACGTTATATTATAAGGTATTTTCATTGATACACTACATATTACGTTATATTATAAGGTATTTTCAATGATACACTGCATATTACGTTATATTATAAGGTATTTTCAATGATACACTGCATATTACGTTATATTATAAGGTATTTTCAATGATACACTGCATATTACGTTATATTATAAGGAATTTTCAATGATACACTTCATATTACGTTATATCATAAGGTATTTTCACTGATACACTGCATATCACCTTATATTATAAGGTGTTTTCAATGATACACTGCATATTACGTTATATTATAAGGTATTTTCAATGATACACTGCATATTACGTTATATTATAAGGTATTTTCAATGATACACTGCATATTACGTTATATTATAAGGTATTTTCATTGATAAACTACTATATATTATAAGGTATTTTCAATGACACACTGCATATTACGTTATATTATAAGGCGTTTTCAATGATACACTGCATATTACGTTATATTATAAGGTATTTTCAATGATACACTGTAAATTACGTTATATTATAAGGTATTTTCAATGATACACTGCCTATTACGTTATATCATAAGGTATTTTCAATGATACACTGCATATTACCTTATATTATAAGGTATTTTCAATGATACACTGCATATTACGTTATATTATAAGGTATTTTCAATGATACACTGCATATTACGTTATATTATAAGGTATTTTCAATGATACACTGCATATTACGTTATATTATAAGGTAGTTTCAATGATAAACTACTATATATTATAATGTATTTTCAATGGT
This sequence comes from Lasioglossum lativentre, assembly GCA_916610255.1. Classification (NCBI taxonomy): domain Eukaryota; kingdom Metazoa; phylum Arthropoda; class Insecta; order Hymenoptera; family Halictidae; genus Lasioglossum; species Lasioglossum lativentre. The sequence goes on along the minus strand of CAKAJI010000926.1, from coordinate 102,266 downwards.
AAACTACTATATATTATAAGGTATTTTCAATGATACACTGCATATTACGATATATTATATGGTATTTTCAATGATACACTGCATATTACGTTATATTATAAGGTATTTTCAATGATACACTGCATATTACGTTATACGATAAGGTATTTTCAATGATAAACTACTATATATTATAAGGTATTTTCAATGGTAAACCACTATATATTATAAGGTATTTTCAATGATACACTGCATATTACGTTATATTATAAGATATTTTCAATGATACACTGCATATTACCTTATATTATAAGGTATTTTCAATGATACACTGCATATTACGTTATATTATAAGGTATTTTCAATGATACACTGCATATTACCTTATATTATAAGGTATTTTCAATGATACACTGCATATTACGTTATATTATAAGGTATTTTCAATGATACACTGCATATTACGTTATATTATAAGGTATTTTCATTGACACACTACAAATTACCATATATTATAAGGTATTTTCAATGATACACTGCATATTACGTTATATTATAAGGTATTTGCAATGATACACTGTAAATTACGTTATATTATAAGGTATTTTCATTGATACACTGCATATTACGTTCTATAATAAGGTATTTTCAATGATACACTGCATATCACGTTATATTATAAGGTATTTTCAATTATACACTTCAAATTACGTTATATTATAAGGTATTTTCATTGATACACTACAAATTAACATATATTATACGGTATTTTCAATGATAGACTGCATATTAAGTTATATCATAAGGTATTTTCAATGATACACTGCATATTACCTTATATTATAAGGTATTTTCAATGATACACTGCATATTACGTTATATTATAAGGCATTTTCAATGATAAACTGAATATTATGATATATTATAACGTATTTTCAATGATACACTGCATATTACGTTATATTATAAGGTATTTTCAATGATACACTGCATATTACGTTATATTATAAGGTATTATCATTGATAAACTACAATATATTATAAGGCATTTTCAATGATACACTGCATATTACGTTATATTATAAGGTGTTTTCAATGATACACTGCATATTACGTTATATTATAAGGTATTTTCATTGATAAACTACAATATATTATAAGGCATTTTCAATGATACACTGCATATTACGATATATTATATGGTATTTTCAATGATACACTGCATATTACGTTATACTATAAGGTATTTTCAATGATAAACTACTATATATTATAAGGTATTTTCAATGGTAAACTACTATATATTATAAGGTATTTTCAATGATACACTGCATATTACGTTATATTATAAGGTATTTTCAATGATACACTGCATATTACGTTATATTATAAGGTATTTTCAATGATACACTGCATATTACGTTATATTATAAGGTATTTTCAATGATACACTGCATATTACGTTATATTATAAAGTATTTTCAATGATACACTGCATATTACGTTATATTATAAGGTATTTTCATTGATAAACTACTATATATTATAAGGCATTTTCAATGATACACTGCATATTACGTTATATTATAAGGTATTTTCATTGATACACTACATATTACGTTATATTATAAGGTATTTTCAATGATACACTGCATATTACGTTATATTATAAGGTATTTTCAATGATACACTGCATATTACGTTATATTATAAGGTATTTTCAATGATACACTGCATATTACGTTATATTATAAGGAATTTTCAATGATACACTTCATATTACGTTATATCATAAGGTATTTTCACTGATACACTGCATATCACCTTATATTATAAGGTGTTTTCAATGATACACTGCATATTACGTTATATTATAAGGTATTTTCAATGATACACTGCATATTACGTTATATTATAAGGTATTTTCAATGATACACTGCATATTACGTTATATTATAAGGTATTTTCATTGATAAACTACTATATATTATAAGGTATTTTCAATGACACACTGCATATTACGTTATATTATAAGGCGTTTTCAATGATACACTGCATATTACGTTATATTATAAGGTATTTTCAATGATACACTGTAAATTACGTTATATTATAAGGTATTTTCAATGATACACTGCCTATTACGTTATATCATAAGGTATTTTCAATGATACACTGCATATTACCTTATATTATAAGGTATTTTCAATGATACACTGCATATTACGTTATATTATAAGGTATTTTCAATGATACACTGCATATTACGTTATATTATAAGGTATTTTCAATGATACACTGCATATTACGTTATATTATAAGGTAGTTTCAATGATAAACTACTATATATTATAATGTATTTTCAATGGTAAACTACTATATATTATAAGGTATTTTCAATGATACACTGCATATTACGATATATTATATGGTATTTTCAATGATACACTGCATATTACGTTATATTATAAGGTATTTTCAATGATACACTGCATATTACGTTATACTATAAGGTATTTTCAATGATAAACTACTATATATTATAAGGTATTTTCAATGGTAAACCACTATATATTATAAGGTATTTTCAATGATACACTGCATATTACGTTATATTATAAGATATTTTCAATGATACACTGCATATTACCTTATATTATAAGGTATTTTCAATGATACACTGCATATTACGTTATATTATAAGGTATTTTCAATGATACACTGCATATTACCTTATATTATAAGGTATTTTCAATGATACACTGCATATTACGTTATATTATAAGGTATTTTCAATGATACACTGCATATTACGTTATATTATAAGGTATTTTCATTGACACACTACAAATTACCATATATTATAAGGTATTTTCAATGATACACTGCATATTACGTTATATTATAAGGTATTTGCAATGATACACTGTAAATTACGTTATATTATAAGGTATTTTCATTGATACACTACAAATTAACATATATTATACGGTATTTTCAATGATAGACTGCATATTAAGTTATATCATAAGGTATTTTCAATGATACACTGCATATTACCTTATATTATAAGGTATTTTCAATGATACACTGCATATTACGTTATATTATAAGGCATTTTCAATGATAAACTGAATATTATGATATATTATAACGTATTTTCAATGATACACTGCATATTACGTTATATTATAAGGTATTTTCAATGATACACTGCATATTACGTTATATTATAAGGTATTATCATTGATAAACTACAATATATTATAAGGCATTTTCAATGATACACTGCATATTACGTTATATTATAAGGTGTTTTCAATGATACACTGCAGATTACGTTATATTATAAGGTATTTTCATTGATAAACTACAATATATTATAAGGCATTTTCAATGATACACTGCATATTACGATATATTATATGGTATTTTCAATGATACACTGCATATTACGTTATACTATAAGGTATTTTCAATGATAAACTACTATATATTATAAGGTATTTTCAATGGTAAACTACTATATATTATAAGGTATTTTCAATGATACACTGCATATTACGTTATATTATAAGGTATTTTCAATGATACACTGCATATTACCTTATATTATAAGGTATTTTCAATGATACACTGCATATTACGTTATATTATAAGGTATTTTCAATGATACACTGCATATTACCTTATATTATAAGGTATTTTCAATGATACACTGCATATTACGTTATATTATAAGGTATTTTCAATGATACACTGCATATTACGTTATATTATAAGGTATTATCATTGATAAACTACAATATATTATAAGGCATTTTCAATGATACACTGCATATTACGTTATATTATAAGGTGTTTTCAATGATACACTGCAGATTACGTTATATTATCAGGTATTTTCAATGATACACTGCATATTACGTTATACTATAAGGTATTTTCAATGATAAACTACTATATATTATAAGGTATTTTCAATGATAAACTACTATATATTATAAGGTATTTTCAATGGTAAACTACTATATATTATAAGGTATTTTCAATGATACACTGCATATTACGTTATATTATAAGGTATTTTCAATGATACACTGCATATTACCTTATATTATAAGGTATTTTCAATGATACACTGCATATTACGTTATATTATAAGGTATTTTCAATGATACACTGCATATTACGTTATATTATAAGGTATTTTCAATGATACACTGCATATTACGTTATATTATAAAGTATTTTCAATGATACACTGCATATTACGTTATATTACAAGGTATTTTCATTGATAAACTACTATATATTATAAGGTATTTTCAATGACACACTGCATATTACGTTATATCATAAGGTATTTTCGATGATACACTGCATATCACCTTATATTATAAGGTATTTTCAATGATACACTGCATATTACGTTATATTATAAGGTATTTTCAATGATACACTGCATATTACGTTATATTATAAGGTATTTTCAATGATACACTGCATATTACGTTATATTATAAGGTATTTTCATTGATAAACTACTATATATTATAAGGCATTTTCAATGATACACTGCATATTACGTTATATTATAAGGTATTTTCATTGATACACTACATATTACGTTATATTATAAGGTATTTTCAATGATACACTGCATATTACGTTATATTATAAGGTATTTTCAATGATACACTGCATATTACGTTATATTATAAGGTATTTTCAATGATACACTGCATATTACGTTATATTATAAGGTATTTTCAATGATACACTTCATATTACGTTATATCATAAGGTATTTTCACTGATACACTGCATATCACCTTATATTATAAGGTGTTTTCAATGATACACTGCATATTACGTTATATTATAAGGTATTTTCAATGATACACTGCATATTACGTTATATTATAAGGTATTTTCAATGATACACTGCATATTACGTTATATTATAAGGTATTTTCAATGATACACTGCATATTACGTTATATTATAAGGTATTTTCAATGATACACTGCATATTACGTTATATTATAAGGTATTTTCAATGATACACTGCATATTACGTTATATTATAAGGTGTTTTCAATGATACACTGCATATTACGTTATATTATAAGGTATTTTCAATGATACACTGCATATTACGTTATATTATAAGGTATTTTCATTGATAAACTACTATATATTATAAGGTATTTACAATGACACACTGCATATTACGTTATATTATAAGGTGTTTTCAATGATACACTGCATATTACGTTATATTATAAGGTATTTTCAATGATACACTGCATATTACGTTATATTATAAGGTATTTTCAATGATACACTGCATATTACGTTATATTATAAGGTATTTTCATTGATAAACTACTATATATTATAAGGTATTTTCAATGACACACTGCATATTACGTTATATTATAAGGTGTTTTCAATGATACACTGCATATTACGTTATATTATAAGGTATTTTCAATGATACACTGTAAATTACGTTATATTATAAGGTATTTTCAATGATACACTGCCTATTACGTTATATCATAAGGTATTTTCATTGATACACTACATATTACGTTATATTATAAGGTATTTTCAATGATACACTGCATATTACGTTATATTATAAGGTATTTTCAATGATAAACTACTATATATTATAAGGTATTTTCAATGGTAAACTACTATATATTATAAGGTATTTTCAATGATACACTGCATATTACGTTATATTATAAGGTATTTTCAATGATACACTGCATATTACGTTATATTATAAGGTATTTTCAATGATACACTGCATATTACGTTATATTATAAGGTATTTTCAATGATACACTGCATATTACGTTATATTATAAGGTATTTTCAATGATACACTGCATATTACGTTATATTATAAGGTATTTTCAATGATACACTGCATATTACGTTATATTATAAAGTATTTTCAATGATACACTGCATATTACGTTATATTATAAGGTATTTTCATTGATAAACTACTATATATTATAAGGTATTTTCAATGACACACTGCATATTACGTTATATCATAAGGTATTTTCAATGATACACTGCATATCACCTTATATTATAAGGTATTTTCAATGATAAACTGCATATTACGTTATATTATAAGGTATTTTCAATGATACACTGCATATTACGTTATATTATAAGGTATTTTCAATGATACACTGCATATTACGTTATATTATAAGGTATTTTCATTGATAAACTACTATATATTATAAGGCATTTTCAATGATACACTGCATATTACGTTATATTATAAGGTATTTTCATTGATACACTATATATTACGTTATATTATAAGGTATTTTCAATGATACACTGCATATTACGTTATATTATAAGGTATTTTCAATGATACACTGCATATTACGTTATATTATAAGGTATTTTCAATGATACACTGCATATTACGTTATATTATAAGGTATTTTCAATGATACACTTCATATTACGTTATATCATAAGGTATTTTCACTGATACACTGCATATCACCTTATATTATAAGGTATTTTCAATGATACACTGCATATTACGTTATATTATAAGGTATTTTCATTGATAAACTACTATATATTATAAGGTATTTTCAATGACACACTGCATATTACGTTATATTATAAGGTGTTTTCAATGATACACTGCATATTACGTTATATTATAAGGTATTTTCAATGATACACTGCATATTACGTTATATTATAAGGTATTTTCATTGATAAACTACTATATATTATAAGGTATTTACAATGACACACTGCATATTACGTTATATTATAAGGTGTTTTCAATGATACACTGCATATTACGTTATATTATAAGGTATTTTCAATGATACACTGCATATTACGTTAAATTATAAGGTATTTTCAATGATACACTGCATATTACGTTATATTATATGGTATTTTCAATGATACACTGCATATTACGTTATATTATAAGGTATTTTCATTGATAAACTACTATATATTATAAGGTATTTACAATGACACACTGCATATTACGTTATATTATAAGGTGTTTTCAATGATACACTGCATATTACGTTATATTATAATGTATTTTCAATGATATACTGCATATTACGTTATATTATAAGGTATTTTCAATGATACACTGCATATTACGTTATATTATAGGGTATTTTCATTGATAAACTACTATATATTATAAGGTATTTTCAATGACACACTGCATATTACGTTATATTATAAGGTGTTTTCAATGATACACTGCATATTACATTATATTATAAGGTATTTTCAATGATACACTGTAAATTACGTTATATTATAAGGTATTTTCAATGATACACTGCCTATTACGTTATATCATAAGGTATTTTCAATGATACACTGCATATTACCTTATATTATAAGGTATTTTCAATGATACACTGCATATTACGTTATATTATAAGGTATTTTCAATGATACACTGCATATTACGTTATATTATAAGGTATTTTCAATGATACACTGCATATTACGTTATATTATAAGGTATTTTCAATGATACACTGCATATTACGTTATATTATAAGGTATTTTCATTGATAAACTACTATATATTATAAGGTATTTACAATGTTACACTGCATATTACGTTATATTATAAGGTGTTTTCAATGATACACTGCATATTACGTTATATTATAAGGTATTTTCAATGATACACTGCATATTACGTTATATTATAAGGTATTTTCAATGATACACTGCATATTACGTTATATTATAAGGTATTTTCATTGATAAACTACTATATATTATAAGGTATTTTCAATGACACACTGCATATTACGTTATATTATAAGGTATTTTCAATGATACACTGCATATTACGTTATATTATAAGGTATTTTCAATGATACACTGCATATTACCTTATATTATAAGGTATTTTCAATGATACACTGCATATTACGTTATATTATAAGGTATTTTCAATGATACACTGCATATTACCTTATATTATAAGGTATTTTCAATGATACACTGCATATTACGTTAAATTATAAGGTATTTTCAATGATACACTGCATATTACGTTATATTATATGGTATTTTCAATGATACACTGCATATTACGTTATATTATAAGGTATTTTCATTGATAAACTACTATATATTATAAGGTATTTACAATGACACACTGCATATTACGTTATATTATAAGGTGTTTTCAATGATACACTGCATATTACGTTATATTATAATGTATTTTCAATGATATACTGCATATTACGTTATATTATAAGGTATTTTCAATGATACACTGCATATTACGTTATATTATAGGGTATTTTCATTGATAAACTACTATATATTATAAGGTATTTTCAATGACACACTGCATATTACGTTATATTATAAGGTGTTTTCAATGATACACTGCATATTACATTATATTATAAGGTATTTTCAATGATACACTGTAAATTACGTTATATTATAAGGTATTTTCAATGATACACTGCCTATTACGTTATATCATAAGGTATTTTCAATGATACACTGCATATTACCTTATATTATAAGGTATTTTCAATGATACACTGCATATTACGTTATATTATAAGGTATTTTCAATGATACACTGCATATTACGTTATATTATAAGGTATTTTCAATGATACACTGCATATTACGTTATATTATAAGGTATTTTCAATGATACACTGCATATTACGTTATATTATAAGGTATTTTCATTGATAAACTACTATATATTATAAGGTATTTACAATGTTACACTGCATATTACGTTATATTATAAGGTGTTTTCAATGATACACTGCATATTACGTTATATTATAAGGTATTTTCAATGATACACTGCATATTACGTTATATTATAAGGTATTTTCAATGATACACTGCATATTACGTTATATTATAAGGTATTTTCATTGATAAACTACTATATATTATAAGGTATTTTCAATGATACACTGCATATTACGTTATATTATAAGGTATTTTCAATGATACACTGCATATTACGTTATATTATAAGGTATTTTCAATGATACACTGCATATTACCTTATATTATAAGGTATTTTCAATGATACACTGCATATTACGTTATATTATAAGGTATTTTCAATGATACACTGCATATTACCTTATATTATAAGGTATTTTCAATGATACACTGCATATTACGTTATATTATAAGGTATTTTCAATGATACACTGCATATTACGTTATATTATAAGGTATTTTCAATGATACACTGCATATTACCTTATATCATAAGGTATTTTCAAAGATACACTGCATATTACGTTATATTATAAGGTATTTTCAATGATACACTGCATATTACGTTATATTATAAGGTATTTTCAATGATACACTGCATATTACGTTATATTATAAAGTATTTTCAATGATACACTGCATATTACGTTATATTATAAGGTATTTTCATTGATAAACTACTATATATTATAAGGTATTTTCAATGACACACTGCATATTACGTTATATCATAAGGTCTTTTCAATGATACACTGCATATCACCTTATATTATAAGGTATTTTCAATGATAAACTGCATATTACGTTATATTATAAGGTATTTTCAATGATACACTGCATATTACGTTATATTATAAGGTATTTTCAATGATACACTGCATATGACGTTATATTATAAGGTATTTTCATTGATAAACTACTATATATTATAAGGTATTTACAATGACACACTGCATATTACGTTATATTATAAGGTGTTTTCAATGATACACTGCATATTACGTTATATTATAAGGTATTTTCAATGATACACTGCATATTACGTTATATTATAAGGTATTTTCAATGATACACTGCATATTACGTTATATTATAAGGTATTTTCAATGATACACTGCATATTACGTTATATTATAATGTATTTTTAATGATATACTGCATATTACGTTATATTATAAGGTATTTTCAATGATACACTGCATATTACGTTATATTATAGGGTATTTTCATTGATAAACTACTATATATTATAAGGCATTTTCAATGATACACTGCATATTACGTTATATTATAAGGTATTTTCAATGATACACTGCATATTACGTTATATTATAAGGTATTTTCAATGATACACTGCATATTACGTTATATTATAAAGTATTTTCAATGATACACTGCATATTACGTTATATTATAAGGTATTTTCAATGATAAACTGCATATTACGTTATATTATAAGGTATTTTCAATGATACACTGCATATTACGTTATATTATAAGGTATTTTCAATGATACACTGCATATTACGTTATATTATAAGGTATTTTCATTGATAAACTACTATATATTATAAGGCATTTTCAATGATACCCTGCATATTACGTTATATTATAAGGTATTTTCAATGATACACTGCATATTACGTTATATTATAAGGTATTTGCAATGATACACTGCATATTACGTTATATTATAAAGTATTTTCAATGATACACTGCATATTACGTTATATTATAAGGTATTTTCATTGATAAACTACTATATATTATAAGGTATTTTCAATGACACACTGCATATTACGTTATATTATAAGGTATTTTCAATGATACACTGCATATCACCTTATATTATAAGGTATTTTCAATGATAAACTGCATATTACGTTATATTATAAGGTATTTTCAATGATACACTGCATATTACGTTATATTATAAGGTATTTTCAATGATACACTGCATATTACGTTATATTATAAGGTATTTTCATTGATAAACTACTATATATTATAAGGCATTTTCAATGATACACTGCATATTACGTTATATTATAAGGTATTTTCATTGATACACTACATATTACGTTATATTATAAGGTATTTTCAATGATACACTGCATATTACGTTATATTATAAGGTATTTTCAATGATACACTGCATATTACGTTATATTATAAGGTATTTTCAATGATACACTGCATATTACGTTATATTATAAGGTATTTTCAATGATACACTTCATATTACGTTATATCATAAGGTATTTTCACTGATACACTGCATATCACCTTATATTATAAGGTATTTTCAATGATACACTGCATATTACGTTATATTATAAGGTATTTTCATTGATAAACTACTATATATTATAAGGTATTTTCAATGACACACTGCATATTACGTTATATTATAAGGTGTTTTCAATGATACACTGCATATTACGTTATATTATAAGGTATTTTCAATGATACACTGTAAATTACGTTATATTATAAGGTATTTTCAATGATACACTGCCTATTACGTTATATCATAAGGTATTTTCAATGATACACTGCATATTACCTTATATTATAAGGTATTTTCATTGATAAACTACTATATATTATAAGGTATTTTCAATGACACACTGCATATTACGTTATATTATAAGGTGTTTTCAATGATACACTGCATATTACGTTATATTATAAGGTATTTTCAATGATACACTGCATATTACGTTATATTATAAGGTATTTTCAATGATACACTGCATATTACCTTATATTATAAGGTATTTTCAATGATACACTGCATATTACGTTATATTAAAAGGTATTTTCAATGATACACTGCATATTACGTTATATTATAAGGTATTTTCAATGATACACTGCATATTACGTTTTATTATAAGGTATTTTCATTGATAAACTACTATATATTATAAGGTATTTTCAATGATACACTGCATATTACGTTATATTATAAGGTATTTTCAATGATACACTGCATATTACGTTATATTATAAGGTATTTTCAATGATACACTGCATATTACGTTATATTATAAGGTATTTGCAATGATACACTGCATATTACGTTATATTATAAAGTATTTTCAATGATACACTGCATATTACGTTATATTATAAGGTATTTTCATTGATAAACTACTATATATTATAAGGTATTTTCAATGACACACTGCATATTACGTTATATTATAAGGTGTTTTCAATGATACACTGCATATTACGTTATATTATAAGGTATTTTCAATGATACACTGCCTATTACGTTATATCATAAGGTATTTTCATTGATACACTACATATTACGTTATATTACAAGGTATTTTCAATGATACACTGCATATTACGTTATATTATAAGGTATTTTCAATGATAAACTACTATATATTATAAGGTATTTTCAATGGTAAACTACTATATATTATAAGGTATTTTCAATGATACACTGCATATTACGTTATATTATAAGGTATTTTCAATGATACACTGCATATTACGTTATATTATAAGGTATTTTCAATGATACACTGCATATTACGTTATATTATAAGGTATTTTCAATGATACACTGCATATTACGTTATATTATAAGGTATTTTCAATGATACACTGCATATTACGTTATATTATAAGGTATTTTCAATGATACACTGCATATTACGTTATATTATAAAGTATTTTCAATGATACACTGCATATTACGTTATATTATAAGGTATTTTCAATGATACACTGCATATTACGTTATATTATAAGGTATTTTCAATGATACACTGCATATTACGTTATATTATAAGGTATTTTCATTGATAAACTACTATATATTATAAGGCATTTTCAATGATACACTGCATATTACGTTATATTATAAGGTATTTTCATTGATAAACTACTATATATTATAAGGTATTTTCAATGACACACTGCATATTACGTTATATTATAAGGTGTTTTCAATGATACACTGCATATTACGTTATATTATAAGGTATTTTCAATGATACACTGTAAATTACGTTATATTATAAGGTATTTTCAATGATACACTGCCTATTACGTTATATCATAAGGTATTTTCAATGATACACTGCATATTACGTTATATTATAAGGTATTTTCAATGATACACTGCATATTACGTTATATTATAATGTATTTTTAATGATATACTGCATATTACGTTATATTATAAGGTATTTTCAATGATACACTGCATATTACGTTATATTATAGGGTATTTTCATTGATAAACTACTATATATTATAAGGCATTTTCAATGATACACTGCATATTACGTTATATTATAAGGTATTTTCAATGATACACTGCATATTACGTTATATTATAAGGTATTTTCAATGATACACTGCATATTACGTTATATTATAAAGTATTTTCAATGATACACTGCATATTACGTTATATTATAAGGTATTTTCAATGATAAACTGCATATTACGTTATATTATAAGGTATTTTCAATGATACACTGCATATTACGTTATATTATAAGGTATTTTCAATGATACACTGCATATTACGTTATATTATAAGGTATTTTCATTGATAAACTACTATATATTATAAGGCATTTTCAATGATACCCTGCATATTACGTTATATTATAAGGTATTTTCAATGATACACTGCATATTACGTTATATTATAAGGTATTTGCAATGATACACTGCATATTACGTTATATTATAAAGTATTTTCAATGATACACTGCATATTACGTTATATTATAAGGTATTTTCATTGATAAACTACTATATATTATAAGGTATTTTCAATGACACACTGCATATTACGTTATATCATAAGGTATTTTCAATGATACACTGCATATCACCTTATATTATAAGGTATTTTCAATGATAAACTGCATATTACGTTATATTATAAGGTATTTTCAATGATACACTGCATATTACGTTATATTATAAGGTATTTTCAATGATACACTGCATATTACGTTATATTATAAGGTATTTTCATTGATAAACTACTATATATTATAAGGCATTTTCAATGATACACTGCATATTACGTTATATTATAAGGTATTTTCATTGATACACTACATATTACGTTATATTATAAGGTATTTTCAATGATACACTGCATATTACGTTATATTATAAGGTATTTTCAATGATACACTGCATATTACGTTATATTATAAGGTATTTTCAATGATACACTGCATATTACGTTATATTATAAGGTATTTTCAATGATACACTTCATATTACGTTATATCATAAGGTATTTTCACTGATACACTGCATATCACCTTATATTATAAGGTATTTTCAATGATACACTGCATATTACGTTATATTATAAGGTATTTTCATTGATAAACTACTATATATTATAAGGTATTTTCAATGACACACTGCATATTACGTTATATTATAAGGTGTTTTCAATGATACACTGCATATTACGTTATATTATAGGGTATTTTCATTGATAAACTACTATATATTATAAGGCATTTTCAATGATACACTGCATATTACGTTATATTATAAGGTATTTTCAATGATACACTGCATATTACGTTATATTATAAGGTATTTTCAATGATACACTGCATATTACGTTATATTATAAAGTATTTTCAATGATACACTGCATATTACGTTATATTATAAGGTATTTTCAATGATAAACTGCATATTACGTTATATTATAAGGTATTTTCAATGATACACTGCATATTACGTTATATTATAAGGTATTTTCAATGATACACTGCATATTACGTTATATTATAAGGTATTTTCATTGATAAACTACTATATATTATAAGGCATTTTCAATGATACCCTGCATATTACGTTATATTATAAGGTATTTTCAATGATACACTGCATATTACGTTATATTATAAGGTATTTGCAATGATACACTGCATATTACGTTATATTATAAAGTATTTTCAATGATACACTGCATATTACGTTATATTATAAGGTATTTTCATTGATAAACTACTATATATTATAAGGTATTTTCAATGACACACTGCATATTACGTTATATCATAAGGTATTTTCAATGATACACTGCATATCACCTTATATTATAAGGTATTTTCAATGATAAACTGCATATTACGTTATATTATAAGGTATTTTCAATGATACACTGCATATTACGTTATATTATAAGGTATTTTCAATGATACACTGCATATTACGTTATATTATAAGGTATTTTCATTGATAAACTACTATATATTATAAGGCATTTTCAATGATACACTGCATATTACGTTATATTATAAGGTATTTTCATTGATACACTACATATTACGTTATATTATAAGGTATTTTCAATGATACACTGCATATTACGTTATATTATAAGGTATTTTCAATGATACACTGCATATTACGTTATATTATAAGGTATTTTCAATGATACACTGCATATTACGTTATATTATAAGGTATTTTCAATGATACACTTCATATTACGTTATATCATAAGGTATTTTCACTGATACACTGCATATCACCTTATATTATAAGGTATTTTCAATGATACACTGCATATTACGTTATATTATAAGGTATTTTCAATGATACACTGCATATTACGTTATATTATAAGGTATTTTCAATGATACACTGCATATTACGTTATATTATAAGGTATTTTCATTGATAAACTACTATATATTATAAGGTATTTACAATGTTACACTGCATATTACGTTATATTATAAGGTGTTTTCAATGATACACTACATATTACGTTATATTATAAGGTATTTTCAATGATACACTGCATATTACGTTATATTATAAGGTATTTTCAATGATACACTGCATATTACGTTATATTATAAGGTATTTTCATTGATAAACTACTATATATTATAAGGTATTTTCAATGATACACTGCATATTACGTTATATTATAAGGTATTTTCAATGATACACTGCATATTACCTTATATCATAAGGTATTTTCAATGATACACTGCATATTACGTTATATTATAAGGTATTTTCAATGATACACTGCATATTACGTTATATTATAAGGTATTTTCAATGATACACTGCATATTACGTTATATTATAAAGTATTTTCAATGATACACTGCATATTACGTTATATTATAAGGTATTTTCATTGATAAACTACTATATATTATAAGGTATTTTCAATGACACACTGCATATTACGTTATATCATAAGGTCTTTTCAATGATACACTGCATATCACCTTATATTATAAGGTATTTTCAATGATAAACTGCATATTACGTTATATTATAAGGTATTTTCAATGATACACTGCATATTACGTTATATTATAAGGTATTTTCAATGATACACTGCATATTACGTTATATTATAAGGTATTTTCATTGATAAACTACTATATATTATAAGGTATTTACAATGACACACTGCATATTACGTTATATTATAAGGTGTTTTCAATGATACACTGCATATTACGTTATATTATAAGGTATTTTCAATGATACACTGCATATTACGTTATATTATAAGGTATTTTCAATGATACACTGCATATTACGTTATATTATAAGGTATTTTCAATGATACACTGCATATTACGTTATATTATAATGTATTTTTAATGATATACTGCATATTACGTTATATTATAAGGTATTTTCAATGATACACTGCATATTACGTTATATTATAGGGTATTTTCATTGATAAACTACTATATATTATAAGGTATTTTCAATGATACACTGCGTATTACGTTATATTATAAGGTATTTTCAATGATACACTTCATATTACGTTATATCATAAGGTATTTTCACTGATACACTGCATATCACCTTATATTATAAGGTATTTTCAATGATACACTGCATATTACGTTATATTATAAGGTATTTTCAATGATACACTGCATATTACGTTATATTATAAGGTATTTTCAATGATACACTGCATATTACGTTATATTATAAGGTATTTTCATTGATAAACTACTATATATTATAAGGTATTTACAATGTTACACTGCATATTACGTTATATTATAAGGTGTTTTCAATGATACACTGCATATTACGTTATATTATAAGGTATTTTCAATGATACACTGCATATTACGTTATATTATAAGGTATTTTCAATGATACACTGCATATTACGTTATATTATAAGGTATTTTCATTGATAAACTACTATATATTATAAGGTATTTTCAATGACACACTGCATATTACGTTATATTATAAGGTATTTTCAATGATACACTGCATATTACGTTATATTATAAGGTATTTTCAATGATACACTGCATATTACCTTATATTATAAGGTATTTTCAATGATACACTGCATATTACGTTATATTATAAGGTATTTTCAATGATACACTGCATATTACCTTATATTATAAGGTATTTTCAATGATACACTGCATATTACGTTATATTATAAGGTATTTTCAATGATACACTGCATATTACGTTATATTATAAGGTATTTTCAATGATACACTGCATATTACCTTATATCATAAGGTATTTTCAATGATACACTGCATATTACGTTATATTATAAGGTATTTTCAATGATACACTGCATATTACGTTATATTATAAGGTATTTTCAATGATACACTGCATATTACGTTATATTATAAAGTATTTTCAATGATACACTGCATATTACGTTATATTATAAGGTATTTTCATTGATAAACTACTATATATTATAAGGTATTTTCAATGACACACTGCATATTACGTTATATCATAAGGTCTTTTCAATGATACACTGCATATCACCTTATATTATAAGGTATTTTCAATGATAAACTGCATATTACGTTATATTATAAGGTATTTTCAATGATACACTGCATATTACGTTATATTATAAGGTATTTTCAATGATACACTGCATATTACGTTATATTATAAGGTATTTTCATTGATAAACTACTATATATTATAAGGTATTTACAATGACACACTGCATATTACGTTATATTATAAGGTGTTTTCAATGATACACTGCATATTACGTTATATTATAAGGTATTTTCAATGATACACTGCATATTACGTTATATTATAAGGTATTTTCAATGATACACTGCATATTACGTTATATTATAAGGTATTTTCAATGATACACTGCATATTACGTTATATTATAATGTATTTTTAATGATATACTGCATATTACGTTATATTATAAGGTATTTTCAATGATACACTGCATATTACGTTATATTATAGGGTATTTTCATTGATAAACTACTATATATTATAAGGCATTTTCAATGATACACTGCATATTACGTTATATTATAAGGTATTTTCAATGATACACTGCATATTACGTTATATTATAAGGTATTTTCAATGATACACTGCATATTACGTTATATTATAAGGTATTTTCATTGATAAACTACTATATATTATAAGGCATTTTCAATAATACCCTGCATATTACGTTATATTATAAGGTATTTTCAATGATACACTGCATATTACGTTATATTATAAGGTATTTGCAATGATACACTGCATATTACGTTATATTATAAAGTATTTTCAATGATACACTGCATATTACGTTATATTATAAGGTATTTTCATTGATAAACTACTATATATTATAAGGTATTTTCAATGACACACTGCATATTACGTTATATCATAAGGTATTTTCAATGATACACTGCATATCACCTTATATTATAAGGTATTTTCAATGATAAACTGCATATTACGTTATATTATAAGGTATTTTCAATGATACACTGCATATTACGTTATATTATAAGGTATTTTCAATGATACACTGCATATTACGTTATATTATAAGGTATTTTCATTGATAAACTACTATATATTATAAGGCATTTTCAATGATACACTGCATATTACGTTATATTATAAGGTATTTTCATTGATACACTACATATTACGTTATATTATAAGGTATTTTCAATGATACACTGCATATTACGTTATATTATAAGGTATTTTCAATGATACACTGCATATTACGTTATATTATAAGGTATTTTCAATGATACACTGCATATTACGTTATATTATAAGGTATTTTCAATGATACACTTCATATTACGTTATATTATAAGGTGTTTTCAATGATACACTGCATATTACGTTATATTATAAGGTATTTTCAATGATACACTGTAAATTACGTTATATTATAAGGTATTTTCAATGATACACTGCCTATTACGTTATATCATAAGGTATTTTCAATGATACACTGCATATTACCTTATATTATAAGGTATTTTCAATGATACACTGCATATTACGTTATATTATAAGGAATTTTCAATGATACACTGCATATTACGTTATATTATAAGGTATTTTCAATGATACACTGCATATTACGTTATATTATAAGGTATTTTCAATGATACACTGCATATTACGTTATATTATAAGGTATTTTCAATGATACACTGCATATTACCTTATATTATAAGGTATTTTCAATGATACACTGCATATTACGTTATATTAAAAGGTATTTTCAATGATACACTGCATATTACCTTATATTATAAGGTATTTTCAATGATACACTGCATATTACGTTTTATTATAAGGTATTTTCATTGATAAACTACTATATATTATAAGGTATTTTCAATGATACACTGCATATTACGTTATATTATAAGGTATTTTCAATGATACACTGCATATTACGTTATATTATAAGGTATTTTCAATGATACACTGCATATTACGTTATATTATAAGGTATTTGCAATGATACACTGCATATTACGTTATATTATAAAGTATTTTCAATGATACACTGCATATTACGTTATATTATAAGGTATTTTCATTGATAAACTACTATATATTATAAGGTATTTTCAATGACACACTGCATATTACGTTATATCATAAGGTATTTTCAATGATACACTGCATATCACCTTATATTATAAGGTATTTTCAATGATAAACTGCATATTACGTTATATTATAAGGTATTTTCAATGATACACTGCATATTACGTTATATTATAAGGTATTTTCAATGATACACTGCATATTACGTTATATTATAAGGTATTTTCATTGATAAACTACTATATATTATAAGGCATTTTCAATGATACACTGCATATTACGTTATATTATAAGGTATTTTCATTGATACACTACATATTACGTTATATTATAAGGTATTTTCAATGATACACTGCATATTACGTTATATTATAAGGTATTTTCAATGATACACTGCATATTACGTTATATTATAAGGTATTTTCAATGATACACTGCATATTACGTTATATTATAAGGTATTTTCAATGATACACTTCATATTACGTTATATCATAAGGTATTTTCACTGATACACTGCATATCACCTTATATTATAAGGTATTTTCAATGATACACTGCATATTACGTTATATTATAAGGTATTTTCATTGATAAACTACTATATATTATAAGGTATTTTCAATGACACACTGCATATTACGTTATATTATAAGGTGTTTTCAATGATACACTGCATATTACGTTATATTATAAGGTATTTTCAATGATACACTGTAAATTACGTTATATTATAAGGTATTTTCAATGATACACTGCCTATTACGTTATATCATAAGGTATTTTCAATGATACACTGCATATTACCTTATATTATAAGGTATTTTCAATGATACACTGCATATTACGTTATATTATAAGGAATTTTCAATGATACACTGCATATTACGTTATATTATAAGGTATTTTCAATGATACACTGCATATTACGTTATATTATAAGGTATTTTCAATGATACACTGCATATTACGTTATATTATAAGGTATTTTCAATGATACACTGCATATTACCTTATATTATAAGGTATTTTCAATGATACACTGCATATTACGTTATATTAAAAGGTATTTTCAATGATACACTGCATATTACCTTATAATATAAGGTATTTTCAATGATACACTGCATATTACGTTTTATTATAAGGTATTTTCATTGATAAACTACTATATATTATAAGGTATTTTCAATGATACACTGCATATTACGTTATATTATAAGGTATTTTCAATGATACACTGCATATTACGTTATATTATAAGGTATTTTCAATGATACACTGCATATTACGTTATATTATAAGGTATTTGCAATGATACACTGCATATTACGTTATATTATAAAGTATTTTCAATGATACACTGCATATTACGTTATATTATAAGGTATTTTCATTGATAAACTACTATATATTATAAGGTATTTTCAATGACACACTGCATATTACGTTATATCATAAGGTATTTTCAATGATACACTGCATATCACCTTATATTATAAGGTATTTTCAATGATAAACTGCATATTACGTTATATTATAAGGTATTTTCAATGATACACTGCATATTACGTTATATTATAAGGTATTTTCAATGATACACTGCATATTACGTTATATTATAAGGTATTTTCATTGATAAACTACTATATATTATAAGGCATTTTCAATGATACACTGCATATTACGTTATATTATAAGGTATTTTCATTGATACACTACATATTACGTTATATTATAAGGTATTTTCAATGATACACTGCATATTACGTTATATTATAAGGTATTTTCAATGATACACTGCATATTACGTTATATTATAAGGTATTTTCAATGATACACTGCATATTACGTTATATTATAAGGTATTTTCAATGATACACTTCATATTACGTTATATCATAAGGTATTTTCACTGATACACTGCATATCACCTTATATTATAAGGTATTTTCAATGATACACTGCATATTACGTTATATTATAAGGTATTTTCATTGATAAACTACTATATATTATAAGGTATTTTCAATGACACACTGCATATTACGTTATATTATAAGGTGTTTTCAATGATACACTGCATATTACGTTATATTATAAGGTATTTTCAATGATACACTGCATATTACGTTATATTATAAGGTATTTTCATTGATAAACTACTATATATTATAAGGCATTTTCAATGATACACTGCATATTACGTTATATTATAAGGTATTTTCATTGATACACTACATATTACGTTATATTATAAGGTATTTTCAATGATACACTGCATATTACGTTATATTATAAGGTATTTTCAATGATACACTGCATATTACGTTATATTATAAGGTATTTTCAATGATACACTGCATATTACGTTATATTATAAGGTATTTTCAATGATACACTTCATATTACGTTATATCATAAGGTATTTTCACTGATACACTGCATATCACCTTATATTATAAGGTATTTTCAATGATACACTGCATATTACGTTATATTATAAGGTATTTTCATTGATAAACTACTATATATTATAAGGTATTTTCAATGACACACTGCATATTACGTTATATTATAAGGTGTTTTCAATGATACACTGCATATTACGTTATATTATAAGGTATTTTCAATGATACACTGTAAATTACGTTATATTATAAGGTATTTTCAATGATACACTGCCTATTACGTTATATCATAAGGTATTTTCAATGATACACTGCATATTACCTTATATTATAAGGTATTTTCAATGATACACTGCATATTACGTTATATTATAAGGAATTTTCAATGATACACTGCATATTACGTTATATTATAAGGTATTTTCAATGATACACTGCATATTACGTTATATTATAAGGTATTTTCAATGATACACTGCATATTACGTTATATTATAAGGTATTTTCAATGATACACTGCATATTACCTTATATTATAAGGTATTTTCAATGATACACTGCATATTACGTTATATTAAAAGGTATTTTCAATGATACACTGCATATTACCTTATATTATAAGGTATTTTCAATGATACACTGCATATTACGTTTTATTATAAGGTATTTTCATTGATAAACTACTATATATTATAAGGTATTTTCAATGATACACTGCATATTACGTTATATTATAAGGTATTTTCAATGATACACTGCATATTACGTTATATTATAAGGTATTTTCAATGATACACTGCATATTACGTTATATTATAAGGTATTTTCAATGATACACTGCATATTACGTTATATTATAAGGTATTTTCATTGATAAACTACTATATATTATAAGGTATTTACAATGACACACTGCATATTACGTTATATTATAAGGTGTTTTCAATGATACACTGCATATTACGTTATATTATAAGGTATTTTCAATGATACACTGCATATTACGTTATATTATAAGGTATTTTCAATGATACACTGCATATTACGTTATATTATAAGGTATTTTCATTGATAAACTACTATATATTATAAGGTATTTTCAATGACACACTGCATATTACGTTATATTATAAGGTGTTTTCAATGATACACTGCATATTACGTTATATTATAAGGTATTTTCAATGATACACTGTAAATTACGTTATATTATAAGGTATTTTCAATGATACACTGCCTATTACGTTATATCATAAGGTATTTTCAATGATACACTGCATATTACCTTATATTATAAGGTATTTTCAATGATACACTGCATATTACGTTATATTATAAGGTATTTTCAATGATACACTGCATATTACGTTATATTATAAGGTATTTTCAATGATACACTGCATATTACCTTATATTATAAGGTATTTTCAATGATACACTGCATATTACGTTATATTATAAGGTATTTTCAATGATACACTGCATATTACGTTATATTATAAGGTATTTTCAATGATACACTGCATATTACGTTATATTATAAGGTATTTTCATTGATAAACTACTATATATTATAAGGTATTTACAATGACACACTGCATATTACGTTATATTATAAGGTGTTTTCAATGATACACTGCATATTACGTTATATTATAAGGTATTTTCAATGATACACTGCATATTACGTTATATTATAAGGTATTTTCAATGATACACTGCATATTACGTTATATTATAAGGTATTTTCATTGATAAACTACTATATATTATAAGGTATTTTCAATGACACACTGCATATTACGTTATATTATAAGGTGTTTTCAATGATACACTGCATATTACGTTATATTATAAGGTATTTTCAATGATACACTGTAAATTACGTTATATTATAAGGTATTTTCAATGATACACTGCATATTACCTTATATTATAAGGTATTTTCAATGATACACTGCATATTACGTTATATTATAAGGTATTTTCAATGATACACTGCATATTACGTTATATTATAAGGTATGTTCAATGATACACTGCATATTACGTTATATTATAAGGTATTTTCAATGATACACTGCATATTACGTTATATTATAAGGTATTTTCATTGATAAACTACTATATATTATAAGGTATTTACAATGACACACTGCATATTACGTTATATTATAAGGTGTTTTCAATGATACACTGCATATTACGTTATATTATAAGGTATTTTCATTGATAAACTACTATATATTATAAGGTATTTTCAATGACACACTGCATATTACGTTATATTATAAGGTATTTTCAATGATACACTGCATATTACGTTATATTATAAGGTATTTTCAATGATACACTGCATATTACGTTATATTATAAGGTATTTTCAATGATACACTTCATATTACGTTATATCATAAGGTATTTTCACTGATACACTGCATATCACCTTATATTATAAGGTATTTTCAATGATACACTGCATATTACGTTATATTATAAGGTATTTTCATTGATAAACTACTATATATTATAAGGTATTTTCAATGACACACTGCATATTACGTTATATTATAAGGTGTTTTCAATGATACACTGCATATTACGTTATATTATAAGGTATTTTCAATGATACACTGTAAATTACGTTATATTATAAGGTATTTTCAATGATACACTGCCTATTACGTTATATCATAAGGTATTTTCAATGATACACTGCATATTACCTTATATTATAAGGTATTTTCAATGATACACTGCATATTACGTTATATTATAAGGTATTTTCAATGATACACTGCATATTACGTTATATTATAAGGTATTTTCAATGATACACTGCATATTACGTTATATTATAAGGTATTTTCAATGATACACTGCATATTACGTTATATTATAAGGTATTTTCATTGATAAACTACTATATATTATAAGGTATTTACAATGACACACTGCATATTACGTTATATTATAAGGTGTTTTCAATGATACACTGCATATTACGTTATATTATAAGGTATTTTCAATGATACACTGCATATTACGTTATATTATAAGGTATTTTCAATGATACACTGCATATTACGTTATATTATAAGGTATTTTCATTGATAAACTACTATATATTATAAGGTATTTTCAATGACACACTGCATATTACGTTATATTATAAGGTGTTTTCAATGATACACTGCATATTACGTTATATTATAAGGTATTTTCAATGATACACTGTAAATTACGTTATATTATAAGGTATTTTCAATGATACACTGCCTATTACGTTATATCATAAGGTATTTTCAATGATACACTGCATATTACCTTATATTATAAGGTATTTTCAATGATACACTGCATATTACGTTATATTATAAGGTATTTTCAATGATACACTGCATATTACGTTATATTATAAGGTATTTTCAATGATACACTGCATATTACGTTATATTATAAGGTATTTTCATTGATAAACTACTATATATTATAAGGTATTTTCAATGATACACTGCCTATTACGTTATATCATAAGGTATTTTCAATGATACACTGCATATTACCTTATATTATAAGGTATTTTCAATGATACACTGCATATTACGTTATATTATAAGGTATTTTCAATGATACACTGCATATTACGTTATATTATAAGGTATTTTCAATGATACACTGCATATTACGTTATATTATAAGGTATTTTCATTGATAAACTACTATATATTATAAGGTATTTTTAATGATACACTGCATATTACGTTATATTATAAGGTATTTTCAATGATACACTGCATATTACGTTATATTATAAGGTATTTTCAATGATACACTGCATATTACGTTATATTATAAGGTATTTTCATTGATAAACTACTATATATTATAAGGTATTTTCAATGACACACTGCATATTACGTTATATTATAAGGTGTTTTCAATGATACACTGCATATTACGTTATATTATAAGGTATTTTCAATGATACACTGTAAATTACGTTATATTATAAGGTATTTTCAATGATACACTGCCTATTACGTTATATCATAAGGTATTTTCAATGATACACTGCATATTACCTTATATTATAAGGTATTTTCAATGATACACTGCATATTACGTTATATTATAAGGTATTTTCAATGATACACTGCATATTACGTTATATTATAAGGTATTTTCAATGATACACTGCATATTACGTTATATTATAAGGTATTTTCATTGATAAACTACTATATATTATAAGGTATTTTCAATGATACACTGCCTATTACGTTATATCATAAGGTATTTTCAATGATACACTGCATATTACCTTATATTATAAGGTATTTTCAATGATACACTGCATATTACGTTATATTATAAGGTATTTTCATTGATAAACTACTATATATTATAAGGTATTTTCAATGATACACTGCATATTACGTTATATTATAAGGTATTTTCAATGATACACTGCATATTACGTTATATTATAAGGTATTTTCAATGATACACTGCATATTACGTTATATTATAAGGTATTTTCAATGATACACTGCATATTACGTTATATTATAAGGTATTTTCATTGATAAACTACTATATATTATAAGGTATTTACAATGACACACTGCATATTACGTTATATTATAAGGTGTTTTCAATGATACACTGCATATTACGTTATATTATAAGGTATTTTCAATGATACACTGCATATTACGTTATATTATAAGGTATTTTCAATGATACACTGCATATTACGTTATATTATAAGGTATTTTCATTGATAAACTACTATATATTATAAGGTATTTTCAATGACACACTGCATATTACGTTATATTATAAGGTGTTTTCAATGATACACTGCATATTACGTTATATTATAAGGTATTTTCAATGATACACTGTAAATTACGTTATATTATAAGGTATTTTCAATGATACACTGCCTATTACGTTATATCATAAGGTATTTTCAATGATACACTGCATATTACCTTATATTATAAGGTATTTTCATTGATAAACTACTATATATTATAAGGTATTTACAATGACACACTGCATATTACGTTATATTATAAGGTGTTTTCAATGATACACTGCATATTACGTTATATTATAAGGTATTTTCAATGATACACTGCATATTACGTTATATTATAAGGTATTTTCAATGATACACTGCATATTACGTTATATTATAAGGTATTTTCATTGATAAACTACTATATATTATAAGGTATTTTCAATGACACACTGCATATTACGTTATATTATAAGGTGTTTTCAATTATACACTGCATATTACGTTATATTATAAGGTATTTTCAATGATACACTGTAAATTACGTTATATTATAAGGTATTTTCAATGATACACTGCCTATTACGTTATATCATAAGGTATTTTCAATGATACACTGCATATTACCTTATATTATAAGGTATTTTCAATGATACACTGCATATTACGTTATATTATAAGGTATTTTCAATGATACACTGCATATTACGTTATATTATAAGGTATTTTCAATGATACACTGCATATTACGTTATATTATAAGGTATTTTCAATGATACACTGCATATTACGTTATATTATAAGGTATTTTCAATGATACACTGCATATTACGATATATTATAAGGTATTTTCATTGATAAACTACTATATATTATAAGGTATTTACAATGACACACTGCATATTATGTTATATTATAAGGTGTTTTCAATGATACACTGCATATTACGTTATATTATAAGGTATTTTCAATGATACACTGCATATTACGTTATATTATAAGGTATTTTCAATGATACACTGCATATTACGTTATATTATAAGGTATTTTCATTGATAAACTACTATATATTATAAGGTATTTTCAATGACACACTGCATATTACGTTATATTATAAGGTGTTTTCAATGATACACTGCATATTACGTTATATTATAAGGTATTTTCAATGATACACTGTAAATTACGTTATATTATAAGGTATTTTCAATGATACACTGCCTATTACGTTATATCATAAGGTATTTTCAATGATACACTGCATATTACCTTATATTATAAGGTATTTTCAATGATACACTGCATATTACGTTATATTATAAGGTATTTTCAATGATACACTGCATATTACGTTATATTATAAGGTATTTTCAATGATACACTGCATATTACGTTATATTATAAGGTATTTTCATTGATAAACTACTATATATTATAAGGTATTTTCAATGATACACTGCATATTACGTTATATTATAAGGTATTTTCAATGATACACTGCATATTACGTTATATTATAAGGTATTTTCAATGATACACTGCATATTACGTTATATTATAAGGTATTTTCAATGATACACTGCATATTACGTTATATTATAAGGTATTTTCATTGATAAACTACTATATATTATAAGGTATTTACAATGACACACTGCATATTACGTTATATTATAAGGTGTTTTCAATGATACACTGCATATTACGTTATATTATAAGGTATTTTCAATGATACACTGCATATTACGTTATATTATAAGGTATTTTCAATGATACACTGCATATTACGTTATATTATAAGGTATTTTCATTGATAAACTACTATATATTATAAGGTATTTTCAATGACACACTGCATATTACGTTATATTATAAGGTGTTTTCAATGATACACTGCATATTACGTTATATTATAAGGTATTTTCAATGATACACTGTAAATTACGTTATATTATAAGGTATTTTCAATGATACACTGCCTATTACGTTATATCATAAGGTATTTTCAATGATACACTGCATATTACCTTATATTATAAGGTATTTTCAATGATACACTGCATATTACGTTATATTATAAGGTATTTTCAATGATACACTGCATATTACGTTATATTATAAGGTATTTTCAATGATACACTGCATATTACGTTATATTATAAGGTATTTTCATTGATAAACTACTATATATTATAAGGTATTTACAATGACACACTGCATATTACGTTATATTATAAGGTGTTTTCAATGATACACTGCATATTACGTTATATTATAAGGTATTTTCAATGATACACTGCATATTACGTTATATTATAAGGTATTTTCAATGATACACTGCATATTACGTTATATTATAAGGTATTTTCATTGATAAACTACTATATATTATAAGGTATTTTCAATGACACACTGCATATTACGTTATATTATAAGGTGTTTTCAATGATACACTGCATATTACGTTATATTATAAGGTATTTTCAATGATACACTGTAAATTACGTTATATTATAAGGTATTTTCAATGATACACTGCCTATTACGTTATATCATAAGGTATTTTCAATGATACACTGCATATTACCTTATATTATAAGGTATTTTCAATGATACACTGCATATTACGTTATATTATAAGGTATTTTCAATGATACACTGCATATTACGTTATATTATAAGGTATTTTCAATGATACACTGCATATTACGTTATATTATAAGGTATTTTCAATGATACACTGCATATTACGTTATATTATAAGGTATTTTCAATGATACACTTCATATTACGTTATATTATAAGGTATTTTCATTGATAAACTACTATATATTATAAGGTATTTACAATGACACACTGCATATTACGTTATATTATAAGGTGTTTTCAATGATACACTGCATATTACGTTATATTATAAGGTATTTTCAATGATACACTGCATATTACGTTATATTATAAGGTATTTTCAATGATACACTGCATATTACGTTATATTATAAGGTATTTTCAATGATACACTGTAAATTACGTTATATTATAAGGTATTTTCAATGATACACTGCCTATTACGTTATATCATAAGGTATTTTCATTGATACACTACATATTACGTTATATTATAAGGTATTTTCAATGATACACTGCATATTACGTTATATTATAAGGTATTTTCAATGATAAACTACTATATATTATAAGGTATTTTCAATGGTAAACTACTATATATTATAAGGTATTTTCAATGATACACTGCATATTACGTTATATTATAAGGTATTTTCAATGATACACTGCATATTACGTTATATTATAAGGTATTTTCAATGATACCCTGCATATTACGTTATATTATAAGGTATTTTCAATGATACACTTCATATTACGTTATATCATAAGGTATTTTCACTGATACACTGCATATCACCTTATATTATAAGGTGTTTTCAATGATACACTGCATATTACGTTATATTATAAGGTTTTTTCAATGATACACTGCATATTACGTTATATTATAAGGTATTTTCAATGATACACTGCATATTACGTTATATTATAAGGTATTTTCATTGATAAACTACTATATATTATAAGGTAATTTCAATGACACACTGCATATTACGTTATATTATAAGGTGTTTTCAATGATACACTGCATATTACGTTATATTATAAGGTATTTTCAATGATACACTGTAAATTACGTTATATTATAAGGTATTTTCAATGATACACTGCCTATTACGTTATATCATAAGGTATTTTCAATGATACACTGCATATTACCTTATATTATAAGGTATTTTCAATGATACACTGCATATTACGTTATATTATAAGGTATTTTCAATGATACACTGCATATTACGTTATATTATAAGGTATTTTCAATGATACACTGCATATTACGTTATATTATAAGGTATTTTCAATGATACACTGCATATTACGTTATATTATAAGGTATTTTCATTGATAAACTACTATATATTATAAGGTATTTACAATGACACACTGCATATTACGTTATATTATAAGGTGTTTTCAATGATACACTGCATATTACGTTATATTATAAGGTATTTTCAATGATACACTGCATATTACGTTATATTATAAGGTATTTTCAATGATACACTGCATATTACGTTATATTATAAGGTATTTTCATTGATAAACTACTATATATTATAAGGTATTTTCAATGACACACTGCATATTACGTTATATTATAAGGTGTTTTCAATGATACACTGCATATTACGTTATATTATAAGGTATTTTCAATGATACACTGTAAATTACGTTATATTATAAGGTATTTTCAATGATACACTGCCTATTACGTTATATCATAAGGTATTTTCATTGATACACTACATATTACGTTATATTACAAGGTATTTTCAATGATACACTGCATATTACGTTATATTATAAGGTATTTTCAATGATAAACTACTATATATTATAAGGTATTTTCAATGGTAAACTACTATATATTATAAGGTATTTTCAATGATACACTGCATATTACGTTATATTATAAGGTATTTTCAATGATACACTGCATATTACGTTATATTATAAGGTATTTTCAATGATACACTGCATATTACGTTATATTATAAGGTATTTTCAATGATACACTGCATATTACGTTATATTATAAGGTATTTTCAAAGATACAATGCATATTACGTTATATTATAAGGTATTTTCAATGATACACTGCATATTACGTTATATTATAAAGTATTTTCAATGATACACTGCATATTACGTTATATTATAAGGTATTTTCAATGATACACTGCATATTACGTTATATTATAAGGTATTTTCAATGATACACTGCATATTACGTTATATTATAAGGTATTTTCATTGATAAACTACTATATATTATAAGGCATTTTCAATGATACACTGCATATTACGTTATATTATAAGGTATTTTCATTGATAAACTACTATATATTATAAGGTATTTTCAATGACACACTGCATATTACGTTATATTATAAGGTGTTTTCAATGATACACTGCATATTACGTTATATTATAAAGTATTTTCAATGATACACTGTAAATTACGTTATATTATAAGGTATTTTCAATGATACACTGCCTATTACGTTATATCATAAGGTATTTTCAATGATACACTGCATATTACCTTATATTATAAGGTATTTTCATTGATAAACTACTATATATTATAAGGTATTTACAATGACACACTGCATATTACGTTATATTATAAGGTGTTTTCAATGATACACTGCATATTACGTTATATTATAAGGTATTTTCAATGATACACTGCATATTACGTTATATTATAAGGTATTTTCAATGATACACTGCATATTACGTTATATTATAAGGTATTTTCATTGATAAACTACTATATATTATAAGGTATTTTCAATGACACACTGCATATTACGTTATATTATAAGGTGTTTTCAATTATACACTGCATATTACGTTATATTATAAGGTATTTTCAATGATACACTGTAAATTACGTTATATTATAAGGTATTTTCAATGATACACTGCCTATTACGTTATATCATAAGGTATTTTCAATGATACACTGCATATTACCTTATATTATAAGGTATTTTCAATGATACACTGCATATTACGTTATATTATAAGGTATTTTCAATGATACACTGCATATTACGTTATATTATAAGGTATTTTCAATGATACACTGCATATTACGTTATATTATAAGGTATTTTCATTGATAAACTACTATATATTATAAGGTATTTACAATGACACACTGCATATTACGTTATATTATAAGGTATTTTCAATGATACACTGCATATTACGTTATATTATAAGGTATTTTCATTGATAAACTACTATATATTATAAGGTATTTTCAATGACACACTGCATATTACGTTATATTATAAGGTATTTTCAATGATACACTGCATATTACGTTATATTATAAGGTATTTTCAATGATACACTGCATATTACGTTATATTATAAGGTATTTTCAATGATACACTTCATATTACGTTATATCATAAGGTATTTTCACTGATACACTGCATATCACCTTATATTATAAGGTATTTTCAATGATACACTGCATATTACGTTATATTATAAGGTATTTTCATTGATAAACTACTATATATTATAAGGTATTTTCAATGACACACTGCATATTACGTTATATTATAAGGTGTTTTCAATGATACACTGCATATTACGTTATATTATAAGGTATTTTCAATGATACACTGTAAATTACGTTATATTATAAGGTATTTTCAATGATACACTGCCTATTACGTTATATCATAAGGTATTTTCAATGATACACTGCATATTACCTTATATTATAAGGTATTTTCAATGATACACTGCATATTACGTTATATTATAAGGTATTTTCAATGATACACTGCATATTACGTTATATTATAAGGTATTTTCAATGATACACTGCATATTACGTTATATTATAAGGTATTTTCAATGATACACTGCATATTACGTTATATTATAAGGTATTTTCAATGATACACTTCATATTACGTTATATTATAAGGTATTTTCATTGATAAACTACTATATATTATAAGGTATTTACAATGACACACTGCATATTACGTTATATTATAAGGTGTTTTCAATGATACACTGCATATTACGTTATATTATAAGGTATTTTCAATGATACACTGCATATTACGTTATATTATAAGGTATTTTCAATGATACACTGCATATTACGTTATATTATAAGGTATTTTCAATGATACACTGTAAATTACGTTATATTATAAGGTATTTTCAATGATACACTGCCTATTACGTTATATCATAAGGTATTTTCATTGATACACTACATATTACGTTATATTATAAGGTATTTTCAATGATACACTGCATATTACGTTATATTATAAGGTATTTTCAATGATAAACTACTATATATTATAAGGTATTTTCAATGGTAAACTACTATATATTATAAGGTATTTTCAATGATACACTGCATATTACGTTATATTATAAGGTATTTTCAATGATACACTGCATATTACGTTATATTATAAGGTATTTTCAATGATACCCTGCATATTACGTTATATTATAAGGTATTTTCAATGATACACTTCATATTACGTTATATCATAAGGTATTTTCACTGATACACTGCATATCACCTTATATTATAAGGTGTTTTCAATGATACACTGCATATTACGTTATATTATAAGGTTTTTTCAATGATACACTGCATATTACGTTATATTATAAGGTATTTTCAATGATACACTGCATATTACGTTATATTATAAGGTATTTTCATTGATAAACTACTATATATTATAAGGTAATTTCAATGACACACTGCATATTACGTTATATTATAAGGTGTTTTCAATGATACACTGCATATTACGTTATATTATAAGGTATTTTCAATGATACACTGTAAATTACGTTATATTATAAGGTATTTTCAATGATACACTGCCTATTACGTTATATCATAAGGTATTTTCAATGATACACTGCATATTACCTTATATTATAAGGTATTTTCAATGATACACTGCATATTACGTTATATTATAAGGTATTTTCAATGATACACTGCATATTACGTTATATTATAAGGTATTTTCAATGATACACTGCATATTACGTTATATTATAAGGTATTTTCAATGATACACTGCATATTACGTTATATTATAAGGTATTTTCATTGATAAACTACTATATATTATAAGGTATTTACAATGACACACTGCATATTACGTTATATTATAAGGTGTTTTCAATGATACACTGCATATTACGTTATATTATAAGGTATTTTCAATGATACACTGCATATTACGTTATATTATAAGGTATTTTCAATGATACACTGCATATTACGTTATATTATAAGGTATTTTCATTGATAAACTACTATATATTATAAGGTATTTTCAATGACACACTGCATATTACGTTATATTATAAGGTGTTTTCAATGATACACTGCATATTACGTTATATTATAAGGTATTTTCAATGATACACTGTAAATTACGTTATATTATAAGGTATTTTCAATGATACACTGCCTATTACGTTATATCATAAGGTATTTTCATTGATACACTACATATTACGTTATATTACAAGGTATTTTCAATGATACACTGCATATTACGTTATATTATGAGGTATTTTCAATGGTAAACTACTATATATTATAAGGTATATTCAATGGTAAACTACTATATATTATAAGGTATTTTCAATGATACACTGCATATTACGTTATATTATAAGGTATTTTCAATGATACACTGCATATTACGTTATATTATAAGGTATTTTCAATGATACACTGCATATTACGTTATATTATAAGGTATTTTCAATGATACACTGCATATTACGTTATATTATAAGGTATTTTCAATGATACACTGCATATTACGTTATATTATAAGGTATTTTCAATGATACACTGCATATTACGTTATATTATAAAGTATTTTCAATGATACACTGCATATTACGTTATATTATAAGGTATTTTCAATGATACACTGCATATTACGTTATATTATAAGGTATTTTCAATGATACACTGCATATTACGTTATATTATAAGGTATTTTCATTGATAAACTACTATATATTATAAGGTATTTTCAATGATACACTGCATATTACGTTATATTATAAGGTATTTTCATTGATACACTATATATTACGTTATATTATAAGGTATTTTCAATGATACACTGCATATTACGTTATATTATAAGGTATTTTCAATGATACACTGCATATTACGTTATATTATAAGGTATTTTCAATGATACACTGCATATTACGTTATATTATAAGGTATTTTCAATGATACACTTCATATTACGTTATATCATAAGGTATTTTCACTGATACACTGCATATCACCTTATATTATAAGGTATTTTCAATGATACACTGCATATTACGTTATATTATAAGGTATTTTCATTGATAAACTACTATATATTATAAGGTATTTTCAATGACACACTGCATATTACGTTATATTATAAGGTATTTTCAATGATACACTGCATATTACGTTATATTATAAGGTATTTTCAATGATACACTGCATATTACGTTATATTATAAGGTATTTTCATTGATAAACTACTATATATTATAAGGTATTTACAATGACACACTGCATATTACGTTATATTATAAGGTGTTTTCAATGATACACTGCATATTACGTTATATTATAAGGTATTTTCAATGATACACTGCATATTACGTTAAATTATAAGGTATTTTCAATGATACACTGCATATTACGTTATATTATATGGTATTTTCAATGATACACTGCATATTACGTTATATTATAAGGTATTTTCATTGATAAACTACTATATATTATAAGGTATTTACAATGACACACTGCATATTACGTTATATTATAAGGTGTTTTCAATGATACACTGCATATTACGTTATATTATAATGTATTTTCAATGATATACTGCATATTACGTTATATTATAAGGTATTTTCAATGATACACTGCATATTACGTTATATTATAAGGTATTTTCAATGATACACTGCATATTACGTTATATTATAAGGTATTTTCAATGATACACTGCATATTACGTTATATTATAAGGTATTTTCAATGATACACTGTAAATTACGTTATATTATAAGGTATTTTCAATGATACACTGCCTATTACGTTATATTATAAGGTATTTTCAATGATACACTGTAAATTACGTTATATTATAAGGTATTTTCAATGATACACTGCCTATTACG
This sequence comes from Lasioglossum lativentre, assembly GCA_916610255.1. Taxonomy (NCBI): domain Eukaryota; kingdom Metazoa; phylum Arthropoda; class Insecta; order Hymenoptera; family Halictidae; genus Lasioglossum; species Lasioglossum lativentre. The sequence continues at coordinate 65,456 of CAKAJI010000926.1, read as the reverse complement.
TTATATCATAAGGTATTTTCAATGATACACTGCATATTACCTTATATTATAAGGTATTTTCAATGATACACTGCATATTACGTTATATTATAAGGTATTTTCAATGATACACTGCATATCACCTTATATTATAAGGTGTTTTCAATGATACACTGCATATTACGTTATATTATAAGGTTTTTTCAATGATACACTGCATATTACGTTATATTATAAGGTATTTTCAATGATACACTGCATATTACCTTATATTATAAGGTATTTTCAATGATACACTGCATATTACGTTATATTATAAGGTATTTTCAATGATACACTGCATATTACGTTATATTATAAGGTATTTTCAATGATACACTGCATATTACGTTATATTATAAGGTATTTTCAATGATACACTGTAAATTACGTTATATTATAAGGTATTTTCAATGATACACTGCCTATTACGTTATATCATAAGGTATTTTCATTGATACACTACATATTACGTTATATTATAAGGTATTTTCAATGATACACTGCATATTACGTTATATTATAAGGTATTTTCAATGATACACTGCATATTACGTTATATTATAAGGTATTTTCAATGATACACTGCATATTACGTTATATTATAAGGTATTTTCAATGATACACTGCATATTACGTTATATTATAAGGTATTTTCAATGATACACTGCATATTACGTTATATTATAAGGTATTTTCAATGATACACTGCATATTACGTTATATTATAAAGTATTTTCAATGATACACTGCATATTACGTTATATTATAAGGTATTTTCATTGATAAACTACTATATATTATAAGGTATTTTCAATGACACACTGCATATTACGTTATATCATAAGGTATTTTCAATGATACACTGCATATCACCTTATATTATAAGGTATTTTCAATGATAAACTGCATATTACGTTATATTATAAGGTATTTTCAATGATACACTGCATATTACGTTATATTATAAGGTATTTTCAATGATACACTGCATATTACGTTATATTATAAGGTATTTTCATTGATAAACTACTATATATTATAAGGCATTTTCAATGATACACTGCATATTACGTTATATTATAAGGTATTTTCATTGATACACTATATATTACGTTATATTATAAGGTATTTTCAATGATACACTGCATATTACGTTATATTATAAGGTATTTTCAATGATACACTGCATATTACGTTATATTATAAGGTATTTTCAATGATACACTGCATATTACGTTATATTATAATGTATTTTCAATGATACACAGCATATTACGTTATATTATAAGGTATTTTCAATGATACACTGCATATTACGTTATATTATAAGGTATTTTCAATGATACACTGCATATTACGATATGATATAAGGTATTTTCAATGATACACTGCATATTACGTTACATTATAAGGTATTTTCAATGACACACTGCATATTACGTTATATTATAAGGTATTTTCAATGATACACTGCATATTACGTTATATTAAAAGGTATTTTCACTGATACACTGCATATCACCTTATATTATAAGGTATTTTCAATGATACACTGCATATTACGTTATATTATAAGGTATTTTCATTGATAAACTACTATATATTATAAGGTATTTTCAATGACACACTGCATATTACGTTATATTATAAGGTGTTTTCAATGATACACTGCATATTACGTTATATTATAAGGTATTTTCAATGATACACTGCATATTACGTTATATTATAAGGTATTTTCATTGATAAACTACTATATATTATAAGGTATTTACAATGACACACTGCATATTACGTTATATTATAAGGTGTTTTCAATGATACACTGCATATTACGTTATATTATAAGGTATTTTCAATGATACACTGCATATTACGTTAAATTATAAGGTATTTTCAATGATACACTGCATATTACGTTATATTATATGGTATTTTCAATGATACACTGCATATTACGTTATATTATAAGGTATTTTCATTGATAAACTACTATATATTATAAGGTATTTACAATGACACACTGCATATTACGTTATATTATAAGGTGTTTTCAATGATACACTGCATATTACGTTATATTATAATGTATTTTCAATGATATACTGCATATTACGTTATATTATAAGGTATTTTCAATGATACACTGCATATTACGTTATATTATAGGGTATTTTCATTGATAAACTACTATATATTATAAGGTATTTTCAATGACACACTGCATATTACGTTATATTATAAGGTGTTTTCAATGATACACTGCATATTACGTTATATTATAAGGTATTTTCAATGATACACTGTAAATTACGTTATATTATAAGGTATTTTCAATGATACACTGCCTATTACGTTATATCATAAGGTATTTTCAATGATACACTGCATATTACCTTATATTATAAGGTATTTTCAATGATACACTGCATATTACGTTATATTATAAGGTATTTTCAATGATACACTGCATATTACGTTATATTATAAGGTATTTTCAATGATACACTGCATATTACGTTATATTATAAGGTATTTTCAATGATACACTGCATATTACGTTATATTATAAGGTATTTTCATTGATAAACTACTATATATTATAAGGTATTTACAATGTTACACTGCATATTACGTTATATTATAAGGTGTTTTCAATGATACACTGCATATTACGTTATATTATAAGGTATTTTCAATGATACACTGCATATTACGTTATATTATAAGGTATTTTCAATGATACACTGCATATTACGTTATATTATAAGGTATTTTCAATGATACACTGCATATTACGTTATATTATAAGGTATTTTCAATGATACACTGCATATTACGTTATATTATAAGGTATTTTCAATGATACACTGCATATTACGTTATATTATAAGGTATTTTCAATGATACACTGCATATTACGTTATATTATAAGGTATTTTCATTGATAAACTACTATATATTATAAGGTATTTTCAATGATACACTGCATATTACGTTATATTATAAGGTATTTTCAATGATACACTGCATATTACGTTATATTATAAGGTATTTTCATTGATAAACTACTATATATTATAAGGTATTTACAATGACACACTGCATATTACGTTATATTATAAGGTGTTTTCAATGATACACTGCATATTACGTTATATTATAAGGTATTTTCAATGATACACTGCATATTACGTTATATTATAAGGTATTTTCAATGATACACTGCATATTACGTTATATTATAAGGTATTTTCATTGATAAACTACTATATATTATAAGGTATTTTCAATGACACACTGCATATTACGTTATATTATAAGGTGTTTTCAATGATACACTGCATATTACGTTATATTATAAGGTATTTTCAATGATACACTGTAAATTACGTTATATTATAAGGTATTTTCAATGATACACTGCCTATTACGTTATATCATAAGGTATTTTCATTGATACACTACATATTACGTTATATTACAAGGTATTTTCAATGATACACTGCATATTACGTTATATTATAAGGTATTTTCAATGATAAACTACTATATATTATAAGGTATTTTCAATGGTAAACTACTATATATTATAAGGTATTTTCAATGATACACTGCATATTACGTTATATTATAAGGTATTTTCAATGATACACTGCATATTACGTTATATTATATGGTATTTTCAATGATACACTGCATATTACGTTATATTATAAGGTATTTTCATTGATAAACTACTATATATTATAAGGTATTTACAATGACACACTGCATATTACGTTATATTATAAGGTGTTTTCAATGATACACTGCATATTACGTTATATTATAATGTATTTTGAATGATATACTGCATATTACGTTATATTATAAAGTATTTTCAATGATACACTGCATATTACGTTATATTATAAGGTATTTTCATTGATAAACTACTATATATTATAAGGTATTTTCAATGACACACTGCATATTACGTTATATCATAAGGTATTTTCAATGATACACTGCATATCACCTTATATTATAAGGTATTTTCAATGATAAACTGCATATTACGTTATATTATAAGGTATTTTCAATGATACACTGCATATTACGTTATATTATAAGGTATTTTCAATGATACACTGCATATTACGTTATATTATAAGGTATTTTCATTGATAAACTACTATATATTATAAGGCATTTTCAATGATACACTGCATATTACGTTATATTATAAGGTATTTTCATTGATACACTATATATTACGTTATATTATAAGGTATTTTCAATGATACACTGCATATTACGTTATATTATAAGGTATTTTCAATGATACACTGCATATTACGTTATATTATAAGGTATTTTCAATGATACACTGCATATTACGTTATATTATAAGGTATTTTCAATGATACACTTCATATTACGTTATATCATAAGGTATTTTCACTGATACACTGCATATCACCTTATATTATAAGGTATTTTCAATGATACACTGCATATTACGTTATATTATAAGGTATTTTCATTGATAAACTACTATATATTATAAGGTATTTTCAATGACACACTGCATATTACGTTATATTATAAGGTGTTTTCAATGATACACTGCATATTACGTTATATTATAAGGTATTTTCAATGATACACTGCATATTACGTTATATTATAAGGTATTTTCATTGATAAACTACTATATATTATAAGGTATTTACAATGACACACTGCATATTACGTTATATTATAAGGTGTTTTCAATGATACACTGCATATTACGTTATATTACAAGGTATTTTCAATGATACACTGCATATTACGTTAAATTATAAGGTATTTTCAATGATACACTGCATATTACGTAATATTGTATGGTATTTTCAATGATACACTGCATATTACGTTATATTATAAGGTATTTTCATTGATAAACTACTATATATTATAAGGTATTTACAATGACACACTGCATATTACGTTATATTATAAGGTGTTTTCAATGATACACTGCATATTACGTTATATTATAATGTATTTTGAATGATATACTGCATATTACGTTATATTATAAGGTATTTTCAATGATACACTGCATATTACGTTATATTATAGGGTATTTTCATTGATAAACTACTATATATTATAAGGTATTTTCAATGACACACTGCATATTACGTTATATTATAAGGTGTTTTCAATGATACACTGCATATTACGTTATATTATAAGGTATTTTCAATGATACACTGTAAATTACGTTATATTATAAGGTATTTTCAATGATACACTGCCTATTACGTTATATCATAAGGTATTTTCAATGATACACTGCATATTACCTTATATTATAAGGTATTTTCATTGATAAACTACTATATATTATAAGGTATTTACAATGTTACACTGCATATTACGTTATATTATAAGGTGTTTTCAATGATACACTGCATATTACGTTATATTATAAGGTATTTTCAATGATACACTGCATATTACGTTATATTATAAGGTATTTTCAATGATACACTGCATATTACGTTATATTATAAGGTATTTTCAATGATACACTGCATATTACGTTATATTATAAGGTATTTTCAATGATACACTGCATATTACGTTATATTATAAGGTATTTTCAATGATACACTGCATATTACGTTATATTATAAGGTATTTTCAATGATACACTGCATATTACGTTATATTATAAGGTATTTTCATTGATAAACTACTATATATTATAAGGTATTTTCAATGACACACTGCATATTACGTTATATTATAAGGTATTTTCAATGATACACTGCATATTACGTTATATTATAAGGTATTTTCAATGATACACTGCATATTACCTTATATTATAAGGTATTTTCAATGATACACTGCATATTACGTTATATTATAAGGTATTTTCAATGATACACTGCATATTACTTTATATTATAAGGTATTTTCAATGATACACTGCATATTACGTTATATTATAAGGTATTTTCAATGATACACAGCATATTACGTTATATTATAAGGTATTTTCAATGATACACTGCATATTACCTTATATTATAAGGTATTTTCAATGATACACTGCATATTACGTTATATTATAAGGTATTTTCAATGATACACTGCATATTACGTTATATTATAAGGTATTTTCAATGATACACTGCATATTACGTTATATTATAAAGTATTTTCAATGATACACTGCATATTACGTTATATTATAAGGTATTTTCATTGATAAACTACTATATATTATAAGGTATTTTCAATGACACACTGCATATTACGTTATATCATAAGGTATTTTCAATGATACACTGCATATCACCTTATATTATAAGGTATTTTCAATGATAAACTGCATATTACGTTATATTATAAGGTATTTTCAATGATACACTGCATATTACGTTATATTATAAGGTATTTTCAATGATACACTGCATATTACGTTATATTATAAGGTATTTTCATTGATAAACTACTATATATTATAAGGTATTTACAATGACACACTGCATATTACGTTATATTATAAGGTGTTTTCAATGATACACTGCATATTACGTTATATTATAAGGTATTTTCAATGATACACTGCATATTACGTTATATTATAAGGTATTTTCAATGATACACTGCATATTACGTTATATTATAAGGTATTTTCAATGATACACTGCATATTACCTTATATTATAAGGTATTTTCAATGATACACTGCATATTACGTTATATTATAAGGTATTTTCACTGATACACTGCATATCACCTTATATTATAAGGTGTTTTCAATGATACACTGCATATTACGTTATATTATAAGGTATTTTCAATGATACACTGCATATTACGTTATATTATAAGGTATTTTCAATGATACACTGCATATTACGTTATATTATAAGGTATTTTCAATGATACACTGCATATTACGTTATATTATAAGGTATTTTCAATGATACACTGCATATTACCTTATATTATAAGGTATTTTCAATGATACACTGCATATTACGTTATATTATAAGGTATTTTCAATGATACACAGCATATTACGTTATATTATAAGGTATTTTCAATGATACACTGCATATTACCTTATATTATAAGGTATTTTCAATGACACACTGCATATTACGTTATATTATAAGGTATTTTCAATGATACACTGCATATTACGTTATATTATAAGGTATTTTCAATGATACACTGCATATTACGTTATATTATAAGGTATTTTCATTGATAAACTACTATATATTATAAGGTATTTACAATGACACACTGCATATTACGTTATATTATAAGGTGTTTTCAATGATACACTGCATATTACGTTATATTATAAGGTATTTTCAATGATACACTGCATATTACGTTATATTATAAGGTATTTTCAATGATACACTGCATATTACGTTATATTATAAGGTATTTTCAATGATACACTGCATATTACGTTATATTATAAGGTATTTTCAATGATACACTGCATATTACGTTATATTATAAGGTATTTTCATTGATAAACTACTATATATTATAAGGTATTTTCAATGACACACTGCATATTACGTTATATTATAAGGTATTTTCAATGATACACTGCATATTACGTTATATTATAAGGTATTTTCAATGATACACTGCATATTACCTTATATTATAAGGTATTTTCAATGATACACTGCATATTACGTTATATTATAAGGTATTTTCAATGATACACTGCATATTACCTTATATTATAAGGTATTTTCAATGATACACTGCATATTACGTTATATTATAAGGTATTTTCAATGATACACAGCATATTACGTTATATTATAAGGTATTTTCAATGATACACTGCATATTACCTTATATTATAAGGTATTTTCAATGATACACTGCATATTACGTTATATTATAAGGTATTTTCAATGATACACTGCATATTACGTTATATTATAAGGTATTTTCAATGATACACTGCATATTACGTTATATTATAAAGTATTTTCAATGATACACTGCATATTACGTTATATTATAAGGTATTTTCATTGATAAACTACTATATATTATAAGGTATTTTCAATGACACACTGCATATTACGTTATATCATAAGGTATTTTCAATGATACACTGCATATCACCTTATATTATAAGGTATTTTCAATGATAAACTGCATATTACATTATATTATAAGGTATTTTCAATGATACACTGCATATTACGTTATATTATAAGGTATTTTCAATGATACACTGCATATTACGTTATATTATAAGGTATTTTCATTGATAAACTACTATATATTATAAGGTATTTACAATGACACACTGCATATTACGTTATATTATAAGGTGTTTTCAATGATACACTGCATATTACGTTATATTATAAGGTATTTTCAATGATACACTGCATATTACGTTATATTATAAGGTATTTTCAATGATACACTGCATATTACGTTATATTATAAGGTATTTTCAATGATACACTGCATATTACGTTATATTATAATGTATTTTCAATGATATACTGCATATTACGTTATATTATAAGGTATTTTCAATGATACACTGCATATTACGTTATATTATAGGGTATTTTCATTGATAAACTACTATATATTATAAGGCATTTTCAATGATACACTGCATATTACGTTATATTATAAGGTATTTTCAATGATACACTGCATATTACGTTATATTATAAGGTATTTTCAATGATACACTGCATATTACGTTATATTATAAAGTATTTTCAATGATACACTGCATATTACGTTATATTATAAGGTATTTTCAATGATAAACTGCATATTACGTTATATTATAAGGTATTTTCAATGATACACTGCATATTACGTTATATTATAAGGTATTTTCAATGATACACTGCATATTACGTTATATTATAAGGTATTTTCAATGATAAACTACTATATATTATAAGGCATTTTCAATGATACCCTGCATATTACGTTATATTATAAGGTATTTTCAATGATACACTGCATATTACGTTATATTATAAGGTATTTGCAATGATACACTGCATATTACGTTATATTATAAAGTATTTTCAATGATACACTGCATATTACGTTATATTATAAGGTATTTTCATTGATAAACTACTATATATTATAAGGTATTTTCAATGACACACTGCATATTACGTTATATTATAAGGAATTTTCAATGATACACTGCATATTACGTTATATTATAAGGTATTTTCAATGATACACTGCATATTACCTTATATTATAAGGTATTTTCAATGATACACTGCATATTACGTTATATTATAAGGTATTTTCAATGATACACTGCATATTACCTTATATAATAAGGTATTTTCAATGATACACTGCATATTACGTTATATTATAAGGTATTTTCAATGATACACTGCATATTACGTTATATTATAAGGTATTTTCAATGATACACTGCATATTACGTTATATTATAAGGTATTTTCATTGATAAACTACTATATATTATAAGGTATTTACAATGACACACTGCATATTACGTTATATTATAAGGTGTTTTCAATGATACACTGCATATTACGTTATATTATAAGGTATTTTCAATGATACACTGCATATTACGTTATATTATAAGGTATTTTCAATGATACACTGCATATTACGTTATATTATAAGGTATTTTCAATGATACACTGCATATTACGTTATATTATAATGTATTTTCAATGATATACTGCATATTACGTTATATTATAAGGTATTTTCAATGATACACTGCATATTACGTTATATTATAGGGTATTTTCATTGATAAACTACTATATATTATAAGGCATTTTCAATGATACACTGCATATTACGTTATATTATAAGGTATTTTCAATGATACACTGCATATTACGTTATATTATAAGGTATTTTCAATGATACACTGTAAATTACGTTATATTATAAGGTATTTTCAATGATACACTGCCTATTACGTTATATCATAAGGTATTTTCAATGATACACTGCATATTACCTTATATTATAAGGTATTTTCAATGATACACTGCATATTACGTTATATTATAAGGTATTTTCAATGATACACTGCATATTACCTTATATTATAAGGTATTTTCAATGATACACTGCATATTACGTTATATTATAAGGTATTTTCAATGATACACTGCATATTACGTTATATTATAAGGTATTTTCAATGATACACTTCATATTACGTTATATCATAAGGTATTTTCACTGATACACTGCATATCACCTTATATTATAAGGTATTTTCAATGATACACTGCATATTACGTTATATTATAAGGTATTTTCATTGATAAACTACTATATATTATAAGGTATTTTCAATGACACACTGCATATTACGTTATATTATAAGGTGTTTTCAATGATACACTGCATATTACGTTATATTATAAGGTATTTTCAATGATACACTGTAAATTACGTTATATTATAAGGTATTTTCATTGATAAACTACTATATATTATAAGGTATTTTCAATGATACACTGCATATTACGTTATATTATAAGGTATTTTGAATGATACACTGCATATTACGTTATATTATAAGGTATTTTCAATGATACACTGCATATTACGTTATATTATAAGGTATTTTCAATGATTCACTGCATATTACGTTATATTATAAGGTATTTTCATTGATAAACTACTATATATTATAAGGTATTTACAATGACACACTGCATATTACGTTATATTATAAGGTATTTTCAATGATACACTGCATATTACGTTATATTATAGGGTATTTTCATTGATAAACTACTATATATTATAAGGCATTTTCAATGATACACTGCATATTACGTTATATTATAAGGTATTTTCAATGATACACTGCATATTACGTTATATTATAAGGTATTTTCAATGATACACTGCATATTACGTTATATTATAAAGTATTTTCAATGATACACTGCATATTACGTTATATTATAAGGTATTTTCAATGATAAACTGCATATTACGTTATATTATAAGGTATTTTCAATGATACACTGCATATTACGTTATATTATAAGGTATTTTCAATGATACACTGCATATTACGTTATATTATAAGGTATTTTCATTGATAAACTACTATATATTATAAGGCATTTTCAATGATACCCTGCATATTACGTTATATTATAAGGTATTTTCAATGATACACTGCATATTACGTTATATTATAAGGTATTTGCAATGATACACTGCATATTACGTTATATTATAAAGTATTTTCAATGATACACTGCATATTACGTTATATTATAAGGTATTTTCATTGATAAACTACTATATATTATAAGGTATTTTCAATGACACACTGCATATTACGTTATATTATAAGGAATTTTCAATGATACACTGCATATTACGTTATATTATAAGGTATTTTCAATGATACACTGCATATTACCTTATATTATAAGGTATTTTCAATGATACACTGCATATTACGTTATATTATAAGGTATTTTCAATGATACACTGCATATTACCTTATATAATAAGGTATTTTCAATGATACACTGCATATTACGTTATATTATAAGGTATTTTCAATGATACACTGCATATTACGTTATATTATAAGGTATTTTCAATGATACACTGCATATTACGTTATATTATAAGGTATTTTCATTGATAAACTACTATATATTATAAGGTATTTACAATGACACACTGCATATTACGTTATATTATAAGGTGTTTTCAATGATACACTGCATATTACGTTATATTATAAGGTATTTTCAATGATACACTGCATATTACGTTATATTATAAGGTATTTTCAATGATACACTGCATATTACGTTATATTATAAGGTATTTTCAATGATACACTGCATATTACGTTATATTATAATGTATTTTCAATGATATACTGCATATTACGTTATATTATAAGGTATTTTCAATGATACACTGCATATTACGTTATATTATAGGGTATTTTCATTGATAAACTACTATATATTATAAGGCATTTTCAATGATACACTGCATATTACGTTATATTATAAGGTATTTTCAATGATACACTGCATATTACGTTATATTATAAGGTATTTTCAATGATACACTGTAAATTACGTTATATTATAAGGTATTTTCAATGATACACTGCCTATTACGTTATATCATAAGGTATTTTCAATGATACACTGCATATTACCTTATATTATAAGGTATTTTCAATGATACACTGCATATTACGTTATATTATAAGGTATTTTCAATGATACACTGCATATTACCTTATATTATAAGGTATTTTCAATGATACACTGCATATTACGTTATATTATAAGGTATTTTCAATGATACACTGCATATTACGTTATATTATAAGGTATTTTCAATGATACACTTCATATTACGTTATATCATAAGGTATTTTCACTGATACACTGCATATCACCTTATATTATAAGGTATTTTCAATGATACACTGCATATTACGTTATATTATAAGGTATTTTCATTGATAAACTACTATATATTATAAGGTATTTTCAATGACACACTGCATATTACGTTATATTATAAGGTGTTTTCAATGATACACTGCATATTACGTTATATTATAAGGTATTTTCAATGATACACTGTAAATTACGTTATATTATAAGGTATTTTCATTGATAAACTACTATATATTATAAGGTATTTTCAATGATACACTGCATATTACGTTATATTATAAGGTATTTTGAATGATACACTGCATATTACGTTATATTATAAGGTATTTTCAATGATACACTGCATATTACGTTATATTATAAGGTATTTTCAATGATTCACTGCATATTACGTTATATTATAAGGTATTTTCATTGATAAACTACTATATATTATAAGGTATTTACAATGACACACTGCATATTACGTTATATTATAAGGTGTTTTCAATGATACACTGCATATTACGTTATATTATAAGGTATTTTCAATGATACACTGCATATTACGTTATATTATAAGGTATTTTCAATGATACACTGCATATTACGTTATATTATAAGGTATTTTCATTGATAAACTACTATATATTATAAGGTATTTTCAATGACACACTGCATATTACGTTATATTATAAGGTGTTTTCAATGATACACTGCATATTACGTTATATTATAAGGTATTTTCAATGATACACTGTAAATTACGTTATATTATAAGGTATTTTCAATGATACACTGCCTATTACGTTATATCATAAGGTATTTTCAATGATACACTGCATATTACCTTATATTATAAGGTATTTTCAATGATACACTGCATATTACGTTATATTATAAGGTATTTTCAATGATACACTGCATATTACGTTATATTATAAGGTATTTTCAATGATACACTGCATATTACGTTATATTATAAGGTATTTTCATTGATAAACTACTATATAGTATAAGGTATTTACAATGACACACTGCATATTACGTTATATTATAAGGTATTTTCAATGATACACTGCATATTACGTTATATTATAAGGTATTTTCATTGATAAACTACTATATATTATAAGGTATTTTCAATGACACACTGCATATTACGTTATATTATAAGGTATTTTCAATGATACACTGCATATTACGTTATATTATAAGGTATTTCCAATGATACACTGCATATTACGTTATATTATAAGGTATTTTCAATGATACACTTCATATTACGTTATATCATAAGGTATTTTCACTGATACACTGCATATCACCTTATATTATAAGGTATTTTCAATGATACACTGCATATTACGTTATATTATAAGGTATTTTCATTGATAAACTACTATATATTATAAGGTATTTTCAATGACACACTGCATATTACGTTATATTATAAGGTGTTTTCAATGATACACTGCATATTACGTTATATTATAAGGTATTTTCAATGATACACTGCATATTACGTTATATTATAAGGTATTTTCATTGGTAACTACTATATATTATAAGGCATTTTCAATGATACCCTGCATATTACGTTATATTATAAGGTATTTTCAATGATACACTGCATATTACGTTATATTATAAGGTATTTGCAATGATACACTGCATATTACGTTATATTATAAAGTATTTTCAATGATACACTGCATATTACGTTATATTATAAGGTATTTTCATTGATAAACTACTATATATTATAAGGTATTTTCAATGACACACTGCATATTACGTTATATTATAAGGTATTTTCATTGATAAACTACTATATATTATAAGGTATTTACAATGACACACTGCATATTACGTTATATTATAAGGTGTTTTCAATGATACACTGCATATTACGTTATATTATAAGGTATTTTCAATGATACACTGCATATTACGTTATATTATAAGGTATTTTCAATGATACACTGCATATTACGTTATATTATAAGGTATTTTCATTGATAAACTACTATATATTATAAGGTATTTTCAATGATACACTGCATATTACGTTATATTATAAGGTATTTTGAATGATACACTGCATATTACGTTATATTATAAGGTATTTTCAATGATACACTGCATATTACGTTATATTATAAGGTATTTTCAATGATACACTGCATATTACGTTATATTATAAGGTATTTTCAATGATACACTGCATATTACGTTATATTATAAGGTATTTTCATTGATAAACTACTATATATTATAAGGTATTTTCAATGATACACTGCATATTACGTTATATTATAAAGTATTTTCAATGATACACTGCATATTACGTTATATTATAAGGTATTTTCATTGATAAACTACTATATATTATAAGGTATTTTCAATGACACACTGCATATTACGTTATATTATAAGGTATTTTCATTGATAAACTACTATATATTATAAGGTATTTACAATGACACACTGCATATTACGTTATATTATAAGGTGTTTTCAATGATACACTGCATATTACGTTATATTATAAGGTATTTTCAATGATACACTGCATATTACGTTATATTATAAGGTATTTTCAATGATACACTGCATATTACGTTATATTATAAGGTATTTTCATTGATAAACTACTATATATTATAAGGTATTTTCAATGATACACTGCATATTACGTTATATTATAAGGTATTTTGAATGATACACTGCATATTACGTTATATTATAAGGTATTTTCAATGATACACTGCATATTACGTTATATTATAAGGTATTTTCAATGATACACTGCATATTACGTTATATTATAAGGTATTTTCATTGATAAACTACTATATATTATAAGGTATTTACAATGACACACTGCATATTACGTTATATTATAAGGTGTTTTCAATGATACACTGCATATTACGTTATATTATAAGGTATTTTCAATGATACACTGCATATTACGTTATATTATAAGGTATTTTCAATGATACACTGCATATTACGTTATATTATAAGGTATTTTCATTGATAAACTACTATATATTATAAGGTATTTTCAATGACACACTGCATATTACGTTATATTATAAGGTGTTTTCAATGATACACTGCATATTACGTTATATTATAAGGTATTTTCAATGATACACTGTAAATTACGTTATATTATAAGGTATTTTCAATGATACACTGCCTATTACGTTATATCATAAGGTATTTTCAATGATACACTGCATATTACCTTATATTATAAGGTATTTTCAATGATACACTGCATATTACGTTATATTATAAGGTATTTTCAATGATACACTGCATATTACGTTATATTATAAAGTATTTTCAATGATACACTGCATATTACGTTATATTATAAGGTATTTTCAATGATAAACTGCATATTACGTTATATTATAAGGTATTTTCAATGATACACTGCATATTACGTTATATTATAAGGTATTTTCAATGATACACTGCATATTACGTTATATTATAAGGTATTTTCATTGGTAACTACTATATATTATAAGGCATTTTCAATGATACCCTGCATATTACGTTATATTATAAGGTATTTTCAATGATACACTGCATATTACGTTATATTATAAGGTATTTGCAATGATACACTGCATATTACGTTATATTATAAAGTATTTTCAATGATACACTGCATATTACGTTATATTATAAGGTATTTTCATTGATAAACTACTATATATTATAAGGTATTTTCAATGACACACTGCATATTACGTTATATCATAAGGTATTTTCAATGATACACTGCATATCACCTTATATTATAAGGTATTTTCAATGATAAACTGCATATTACGTTATATTATAAGGTATTTTCAATGATACACTGCATATTACGTTATATTATAAGGTATTTTCAATGATACACTGCATATTACGTTATATTATAAGGTATTTTCATTGATAAACTACTATATATTATAAGGTATTTTCAATGATACACTGCATATTACGTTATATTATAAGGTATTTTCATTGATACACTACATATTACGTTATATTATAAAGTATTTTCAATGATACACTGCATATTACGTTATATTATAAGGTATTTTCAATGATACACTGCATATTACGTTATATTATAAGGTATTTTCAATGATACACTGCATATTACGTTATATTATAAGGTATTTTCAATGATACACTTCATATTACGTTATATCATAAGGTATTTTCACTGATACACTGCATATCACCTTATATTATAAGGTATTTTCAATGATACACTGCATATTACGTTATATTATAAGGTATTTTCATTGATAAACTACTATATATTATAAGGTATTTTCAATGACACACTGCATATTACGTTATATTATAAGGTGTTTTCAATGATACACTGCATATTACGTTATATTATAAGGTATTTTCAATGATACACTGTAAATTACGTTATATTATAAGGTATTTTCAATGATACACTGCCTATTACGTTATATTATAAGGTGTTTTCAATGATACACTGCATATTACGTTATATTATAAGGTATTTTCAATGATACACTGCATATTACGTTATATTATAAGGTATTTTCATTGATAAACTACTATATAGTATAAGGTATTTACAATGACACACTGCATATTACGTTATATTATAAGGTATTTTCAATGATACACTGCATATTACGTTATATTATAAGGTATTTTCATTGATAAACTACTATATATTATAAGGTATTTTCAATGACACACTGCATATTACGTTATATTATAAGGTATTTTCAATGATACACTGCATATTACGTTATATTATAAGGTATTTTCAATGATACACTGCATATTACGTTATATTATAAGGTATTTTCAATGATACACTTCATATTACGTTATATCATAAGGTATTTTCACTGATACACTGCATATCACCTTATATTATAAGGTATTTTCAATGATACACTGCATATTACGTTATATTATAAGGTATTTTCATTGATAAACTACTATATATTATAAGGTATTTTCAATGACACACTGCATATTACGTTATATTATAAGGTGTTTTCAATGATACACTGCATATTACGTTATATTATAAGGTATTTTCAATGATACACTGCATATTACGTTATATTATAAGGTATTTTCAATGATACACTGCATATTACGTTATATTATAAGGTATTTTCATTGGTAACTACTATATATTATAAGGCATTTTCAATGATACCCTGCATATTACGTTATATTATAAGGTATTTTCAATGATACACTGCATATTACGTTATATTATAAGGTATTTGCAATGATACACTGCATATTACGTTATATTATAAGGTATTTTCAATGATAAACTGCATATTACGTTATATTATAAGGTATTTTCAATGATACACTGCATATTACGTTATATTATAAGGTATTTTCAATGATACACTGCATATTACGTTATATTATAAGGTATTTTCATTGGTAACTACTATATATTATAAGGCATTTTCAATGATACCCTGCATATTACGTTATATTATAAGGTATTTTCAATGATACACTGCATATTACGTTATATTATGAGGTATTTGCAATGATACACTGCATATTACGTTATATTATAAAGTATTTTCAATGATACACTGCATATTACGTTATATTATAAGGTATTTTCATTGATAAACTACTATATATTATAAGGTATTTTCAATGACACACTGCATATTACGTTATATCATAAGGTATTTTCAATGATACACTGCATATCACCTTATATTATAAGGTATTTTCAATGATAAACTGCATATTACGTTATATTATAAGGTATTTTCAATGATACACTGCATATTACGTTATATTATAAGGTATTTTCAATGATACACTGCATATTACGTTATATTATAAGGTATTTTCATTGATAAACTACTATATATTATAAGGAATTTTCAATGATACACTGCATATTACGTTATATTATAAGGTATTTTCATTGATACACTACATATTACGTTATATTATAAAGTATTTTCAATGATACACTGCATATTACGTTATATTATAAGGTATTTTCAATGATACACTGCATATTACGTTATATTATAAGGTATTTTCAATGATACACTGCATATTACGTTATATTATAAGGTATTTTCAATGATACACTTCATATTACGTTATATCATAAGGTATTTTCACTGATACACTGCATATCACCTTATATTATAAGGTATTTTCAATGATACACTGCATATTACGTTATATTATAAGGTATTTTCATTGATAAACTACTATATATTATAAGGTATTTTCAATGACACACTGCATATTACGTTATATTATAAGGTGTTTTCAATGATACACTGCATATTACGTTATATTATAAGGTATTTTCAATGATACACTGTAAATTACGTTATATTATAAGGTATTTTCAATGATACACTGCCTATTACGTTATATTATAAGGTGTTTTCAATGATACACTGCATATTACGTTATATTATAAGGTATTTTCAATGATACACTGCATATTACGTTATATTATAAGGTATTTTCATTGATAAACTACTATATATTATAAGGTATTTACAATGACACACTGCATATTACGTTATATTATAAGGTGTTTTCAATGATACACTGCATATTACGTTATATTATAAGGTATTTTCAATGATACACTGCATATTACGTTATATTATAAGGTATTTTCAATGATACACTGCATATTACGTTATATTATAAGGTATTTTCATTGATAAACTACTATATATTATAAGGTATTTTCAATGACACACTGCATATTACGTTATATTATAAGGTGTTTTCAATGATACACTGCATATTACGTTATATTATAAGGTATTTTCAATGATACACTGTAAATTACGTTATATTATAAGGTATTTTCAATGATACACTGCCTATTACGTTATATCATAAGGTATTTTCAATGATACACTGCATATTACCTTATATTATAAGGTATTTTCAATGATACACTGCATATTACGTTATATTATAAGGTATTTTCAATGATACACTGCATATTACGTTATATTATAAAGTATTTTCAATGATACACTGCATATTACGTTATATTATAAGGTATTTTCAATGATAAACTGCATATTACGTTATATTATAAGGTATTTTCAATGATACACTGCATATTACGTTATATTATAAGGTATTTTCAATGATACACTGCATATTACGTTATATTATAAGGTATTTTCATTGGTAACTACTATATATTATAAGGCATTTTCAATGATACCCTGCATATTACGTTATATTATAAGGTATTTTCAATGATACACTGCATATTACGTTATATTATAAGGTATTTGCAATGATACACTGCATATTACGTTATATTATAAAGTATTTTCAATGATACACTGCATATTACGTTATATTATAAGGTATTTTCATTGATAAACTACTATATATTATAAGGTATTTTCAATGACACACTGCATATTACGTTATATCATAAGGTATTTTCAATGATACACTGCATATCACCTTATATTATAAGGTATTTTCAATGATAAACTGCATATTACGTTATATTATAAGGTATTTTCAATGATACACTGCATATTACGTTATATTATAAGGTATTTTCAATGATACACTGCATATTACGTTATATTATAAGGTATTTTCATTGATAAACTACTATATATTATAAGGCATTTTCAATGATACACTGCATATTACGTTATATTATAAGGTATATTCATTGATACACTACATATTACGTTATATTATAAAGTATTTTCAATGATACACTGCATATTACGTTATATTATAAGGTATTTTCAATGATACACTGCATATTACGTTATATTATAAGGTATTTTCAATGATACACTGCATATTACGTTATATTATAAGGTATTTTCAATGATACACTTCATATTACGTTATATCATAAGGTATTTTCACTGATACACTGCATATCACCTTATATTATAAGGTATTTTCAATGATACACTGCATATTACGTTATATTATAAGGTATTTTCATTGATAAACTACTATATATTATAAGGTATTTTCAATGACACACTGCATATTACGTTATATTATAAGGTGTTTTCAATGATACACTGCATATTACGTTATATTATAAGGTATTTTCAATGATACACTGTAAATTACGTTATATTATAAGGTATTTTCAATGATACACTGCCTATTACGTTATATCATAAGGCATTTTCAATGATACACTGCATATTACCTTATATTATAAGGTATTTTCAATGATACACTGCATATTACGTTATATTATAAGGTATTTTCAATGATACACTGCATATTACGTTATATTATAAGGTATTTTCAATGATACACTGCATATTACCTTATATTATAAGGTATTTTCAATGATACACTGCATATTACGTTATATTATAAGGTATTTTCAATGATACACTGCATATTACGTTATATTATAAGGTATTTTCAATGATACACTGCATATTACGTTTTATTATAAGGTATTTTCATTGATAAACTACTATATATTATAAGGTATTTTCAATGATACACTGCATATTACGTTATATTATAAGGTATTTTCAATGATACACTGCATATTACGTTATATTATAAGGTATTTTCAGTGATACACTGCATATTACGTTATATTATAAGGTATTTTCAATGATACACTGCATATTACGTTATATTATAAGGTATTTTCATTGATAAACTACTATATATTATAAGGTATTTACAATGACACACTGCATATTACGTTATATTATAAGGTGTTTTCAATGATACACTGCATATTACGTTATATTATAAGGTATTTTCAATGATACACTGCATATTACGTTATATTATAAGGTATTTTCAATAATACACTGCATATTACGTTATATTATAAGGTATTTTCATTGATAAACTACTATATATTATAAGGTATTTTCAATGACACACTGCATATTACGTTATATTATAAGGTGTTTTCAATGATACACTGCATATTACGTTATATTATAAGGTATTTTCAATGATACACTGTAAATTACGTTATATTATAAGGTATTTTCAATGATACACTGCCTATTACGTTATATCATAAGGTATTTTCAATGATACACTGCATATTACCTTATATTATAAGGTATTTTCAATGATACACTGCATATTACGTTATATTATAAGGTATTTTCAATGATACACTGCATATTACCTTATATTATAAGGTATTTTCAATGATACACTGCATATTACGTTATATTATAAGGTATTTTCAATGATACACTGCATATTACGTTATATTATAAGGTATTTTCAATGATACACTGCATATTACGTTATATTATAAGGTATTTTCAATGATACACTGCATATTACGTTATATTATAAGGTATTTTCAATGATACACTGCATATTACGTTATATTATAAGGTATTTTCAATGATACACTTCATATTACGTTATATCATAAGGTATTTTCACTGATACACTGCATATCACCTTATATTATAAGGTATTTTCAATGATACACTGCATATTACGTTATATTATAAGGTATTTTCATTGATAAACTACTATATATTATAAGGTATTTTCAATGACACACTGCATATTACGTTATATTATAAGGTGTTTTCAATGATACACTGCATATTACGTTATATTATAAGGTATTTTCAATGATACACTGCATATTACCTTATATTATAAGGTATTTTCAATGATACACTGCATATTACGTTATATTATAAGGTATTTTCAATGATACACTGCATATTACGTTATATTATAAAGTATTTTCAATGATACACTGCATATTACGTTATATTATAAGGTATTTTCAATGATAAACTGCATATTACGTTATATTATAAGGTATTTTCAATGATACACTGCATATTACGTTATATTATAAGGTATTTTCAATGATACACTGCATATTACGTTATATTATAAGGTATTTTCATTGGTAACTACTATATATTATAAGGCATTTTCAATGATACCCTGCATATTACGTTATATTATAAGGTATTTTCAATGATACACTGCATATTACGTTATATTATAAGGTATTTGCAATGATACACTGCATATTACGTTATATTATAAAGTATTTTCAATGATACACTGCATATTACGTTATATTATAAGGTATTTTCAATGATACACTGCATATCACCTTATATTATAAGGTATTTTCAATGATAAACTGCATATTACGTTATATTATAAGGTATTTTCAATGATACACTGCATATCACCTTATATTATAAGGTATTTTCAATGATAAACTGCATATTACGTTATATTATAAGGTATTTTCAATGATACACTGCATATTACGTTATATTATAAGGTATTTTCAATGATACACTGCATATTACGTTATATTATAAGGTATTTTCATTGATAAACTACTATATATTATAAGGCATTTTCAATGATACACTGCATATTACGTTATATTATAAGGTATATTCATTGATACACGACATATTACGTTATATTATAAAGTATTTTCAATGATACACTGCATATTACGTTATATTATAAGGTATTTTCAATGATACACTGCATATTACGTTATATTATAAGGTATTTTCAATGATACACTGCATATTACGTTATATTATAAGGTATTTTCAATGATACACTTCATATTACGTTATATCATAAGGTATTTTCACTGATACACTGCATATCACCTTATATTATAAGGTATTTTCAATGATACACTGCATATTACGTTATATTATAAGGTATTTTCATTGATAAACTACTATATATTATAAGGTATTTTCAATGACACACTGCATATTACGTTATATTATAAGGTGTTTTCAATGATACACTGCATATTACGTTATATTATAAGGTGTTTTCAATGATACACTGCATATTACGTTATATTATAAGGTATTTTCAATGATACACTGCATATTACGTTATATTATAAGGTATTTTCAATAATACACTGCATATTACGTTATATTATAAGGTATTTTCATTGATAAACTACTATATATTATAAGGTATTTTCAATGACACACTGCATATTACGTTATATTATAAGGTGTTTTCAATGATACACTGCATATTACGTTATATTATAAGGTATTTTCAATGATACACTGTAAATTACGTTATATTATAAGGTATTTTCAATGATACACTGCCTATTACGTTATATCATAAGGTATTTTCAATGATACACTGCATATTACCTTATATTATAAGGTATTTTCAATGATACACTGCATATTACGTTATATTATAAGGTATTTTCAATGATACACTGCATATTACCTTATATTATAAGGTATTTTCAATGATACACTGCATATTACGTTATATTATAAGGTATTTTCAATGATACACTGCATATTACGTTATATTATAAGGTATTTTCAATGATACACTGCATATTACGTTATATTATAAGGTATTTTCAATGATACACTGCATATTACGTTATATTATAAGGTATTTTCAATGATACACTGCATATTACGTTATATTATAAGGTATTTTCAATGATACACTTCATATTACGTTATATCATAAGGTATTTTCACTGATACACTGCATATCACCTTATATTATAAGGTATTTTCAATGATACACTGCATATTACGTTATATTATAAGGTATTTTCATTGATAAACTACTATATATTATAAGGTATTTTCAATGACACACTGCATATTACGTTATATTATAAGGTGTTTTCAATGATACACTGCATATTACGTTATATTATAAGGTATTTTCAATGATACACTGTAAATTACGTTATATTATAAGGTATTTTCAATGATACACTGCCTATTACGTTATATTATAAGGTATTTTCAATGATACACTGCATATTACCTTATATTATAAGGTATTTTCAATGATACACTGCATATTACGTTATATTATAAGGTATTTTCAATGATACACTGCATATTACGTTATATTATAAGGTATTTTCAATGATACACTGCATATTACGTTATATTATAAGGTATTTTCATTGATAAACTACTATATATTATAAGGTATTTTCAATGATACACTGCATATTACGTTATATTATAAGGTATTTTGAATGATACACTGCATATTACGTTATATTATAAGGTATTTTCAATGATACACTGCATATTACGTTATATTATAAGGTATTTTCATTGATAAACTACTATATATTATAAGGTATTTACAATGACACACTGCATATTACGTTATATTATAAGGTGTTTTCAATGATACACTGCATATTACGTTATATTATAAGGTATTTTCAATGATACACTGCATATTACGTTATATTATAAGGTATTTTCAATGATACACTGCATATTACGTTATATTATAAGGTATTTTCATTGATAAACTACTATATATTATAAGGTATTTTCAATGACACACTGCATATTACGTTATATTATAAGGTGTTTTCAATGATACACTGCATATTACGTTATATTATAAGGTATTTTCAATGATACACTGTAAATTACGTTATATTATAAGGTATTTTCAATGATACACTGCCTATTACGTTATATCATAAGGTATTTTCAATGATACACTGCATATTACCTTATATTATAAGGTATTTTCAATGATACACTGCATATTACGTTATATTATAAGGTATTTTCAATGATACACTGCATATTACGTTATATTATAAGGTATTTTCAATGATACACTGCATATTACGTTATATTATAAGGTATTTTCATTGATAAACTACTATATAGTATAAGGTATTTACAATGACACACTGCATATTACGTTATATTATAAGGTATTTTCAATGATACACTGCATATTACGTTATATTATAAGGTATTTTCATTGATAAACTACTATATATTATAAGGTATTTTCAATGACACACTGCATATTACGTTATATTATAAGGTATTTTCAATGATACACTGCATATTACGTTATATTATAAGGTATTTTCAATGATACACTGCATATTACGTTATATTATAAGGTATTTTCAATGATACACTTCATATTACGTTATATCATAAGGTATTTTCACTGATACACTGCATATCACCTTATAATATAAGGTATTTTCAATGATACACTGCATATTACGTTATATTATAAGGTATTTTCATTGATAAACTACTATATATTATAAGGTATTTTCAATGACACACTGCATATTACGTTATATTATAAGGTGTTTTCAATGATACACTGCATATTACGTTATATTATAAGGTATTTTCAATGATACACTGCATATTACGTTATATTATAAGGTATTTTCATTGATAAACTACTATATATTATAAGGTATTTACAATGACACACTGCATATTACGTTATATTATAAGGTGTTTTCAATGATACACTGTAAATTACGTTATATTATAAGGTATTTTCAATGATACACTGCCTATTACGTTATATCATAAGGTATTTTCAATGATACACTGCATATTACCTTATATTATAAGGTATTTTCAATGATACACTGCATATTACGTTATATTATAAGGTATTTTCAATGATACACTGCATATTACGTTTTATTATAAGGTATTTTCAATGATACACTGCATATTACGTTATATTATAAGGTATTTTCAATGATACACTG
The DNA here is from genome assembly GCA_916610255.1 of Lasioglossum lativentre. Classification (NCBI taxonomy): domain Eukaryota; kingdom Metazoa; phylum Arthropoda; class Insecta; order Hymenoptera; family Halictidae; genus Lasioglossum; species Lasioglossum lativentre. Next base: position 39,335 of record CAKAJI010000926.1, on the reverse strand, counting down.
CATATTACGTTATATTATAAGGTATTTTCATTGATAAACTACTATATATTATAAGGTATTTACAATGACACACTGCATATTACGTTATATTATAAGGTGTTTTCAATGATACACTGCATATTACGTTATATTATAAGGTATTTTCAATGATACACTGCATATTACGTTATATTATAAGGTATTTTCAATGATACACTGCATATTACGTTATATTATAAGGTATTTTCAATGATACACTGCATATTACGTTATATTATAAGGTATTTTCATTGATAAACTACTATATATTATAAGGTATTTTCAATGATACACTGCATATTACGTTATATTATAAGGTATTTTGAATGATACACTGCATATTACGTTATATTATAAGGTATTTTCAATGATACACTGCATATTACGTTATATTATAAGGTATTTTCATTGATAAACTACTATATATTATAAGGTATTTACAATGACACACTGCATATTACGTTATATTATAAGGTGTTTTCAATGATACACTGCATATTACGTTATATTATAAGGTATTTTCAATGATACACTGCATATTACGTTATATTATAAGGTATTTTCAATGATACACTGCATATTACGTTATATTATAAGGTATTTTCATTGATAAACTACTATATATTATAAGGTATTTTCAATGACACACTGCATATTACGTTATATTATAAGGTGTTTTCAATGATACACTGCATATTACGTTATATTATAAGGTATTTTCAATGATACACTGTAAATTACGTTATATTATAAGGTATTTTCAATGATACACTGCCTATTACGTTATATCATAAGGTATTTTCAATGATACACTGCATATTACCTTATATTATAAGGTATTTTCAATGATACACTGCATATTACGTTATATTATAAGGTATTTTCAATGATACACTGCATATTACGTTATATTATAAGGTATTTTCAATGATACACTGCATATTACGTTATATTATAAGGTATTTTCATTGATAAACTACTATATAGTATAAGGTATTTACAATGACACACTGCATATTACGTTATATTATAAGGTATTTTCAATGATACACTGCATATTACGTTATATTATAAGGTATTTTCATTGATAAACTACTATATATTATAAGGTATTTTCAATGACACACTGCATATTACGTTATATTATAAGGTATTTTCAATGATACACTGCATATTACGTTATATTATAAGGTATTTTCAATGATACACTGCATATTACGTTATATTATAAGGTATTTTCAATGATACACTTCATATTACGTTATATCATAAGGTATTTTCACTGATACACTGCATATCACCTTATATTATAAGGTATTTTCAATGATACACTGCATATTACGTTATATTATAAGGTATTTTCATTGATAAACTACTATATATTATAAGGTATTTTCAATGACACACTGCATATTACGTTATATTATAAGGTGTTTTCAATGATACACTGCATATTACGTTATATTATAAGGTATTTTCAATGATACACTGCATATTACGTTATATTATAAGGTATTTTCATTGATAAACTACTATATATTATAAGGTATTTACAATGACACACTGCATATTACGTTATATTATAAGGTGTTTTCAATGATACACTGTAAATTACGTTATATTATAAGGTATTTTCAATGATACACTGCCTATTACGTTATATCATAAGGTATTTTCAATGATACACTGCATATTACCTTATATTATAAGGTATTTTCAATGATACACTGCATATTACGTTATATTATAAGGTATTTTCAATGATACACTGCATATTACGTTTTATTATAAGGTATTTTCAATGATACACTGCATATTACGTTATATTATAAGGTATTTTCAATGATACACTGCATATTACGTTATATTATAAGGTATTTTCATTGATAAACTACTATATATTATAAGGTATTTACAATGACACACTGCATATTACGTTATATTATAAGGTGTTTTCAATGATACACTGCATATTACGTTATATTATAAGGTATTTTCAATGATACACTGCATATTACGTTATATTATAAGGTATTTTCAATGATACACTGCATATTACGTTATATTATAAGGTATTTTCATTGATAAACTACTATATATTATAAGGTATTTTCAATGACACACTGCATATTACGTTATATTATAAGGTGTTTTCAATGATACACTGCATATTACGTTATATTATAAGGTATTTTCAATGATACACTGTAAATTACGTTATATTATAAGGTATTTTCAATGATACACTGCCTATTACGTTATATCATAAGGTATTTTCAATGATACACTGCATATTACCTTATATTATAAGGTATTTTCAATGATACACTGCATATTACGTTATATTATAAGGTATTTTCAATGATACACTGCATATTACGTTATATTATAAGGTATTTTCATTGATAAACTACTATATATTATAAGGCATTTTCAATGATACACTGCATATTACGTTATATTATAAGGTATTTTCAATGATACACTGCATATTACGTTATATTATAAGGTATTTTCATTGATAAACTACTATATATTATAAGGTATTTACAATGACACACTGCATATTACGTTATATTATAAGGTATTTTCAATGACACACTGCATATTACGTTATATCATAAGGTATTTTCAATGATACACTGCATATCACCTTATATTATAAGGTATTTTCAATGATACACTGCATATTACGTTATATTATAAGGTATTTTCAATGATACACTGTAAATTACGTTATATTATAAGGTATTTTCAATGATACACTGCATATTACGTTATATCATAAGGTATTTTCAATGAGACACTGCATATTACCTTATATTATAAGGTATTTGCAATGATACACTGCATATTACGTTATATTATAAAGTATTTTCAATGATACACTGCATATTACGTTATATTATAAGGTATTTTCATTGATAAACTACTATATATTATAAGGTATTTTCAATGACACACTGCATATTACGTTATATCATAAGGTATTTTCAATGATACACTGCATATCACCTTATATTATAAGGTATTTTCAATGATAAACTGCATATTACGTTATATTATAAGGTATTTTCAATGATACACTGCATATTACGTTATATTATAAGGTATTTTCAATGATACACTGCATATTACGTTATATTATAAGGTATTTTCATTGATAAACTACTATATATTATAAGGCATTTTCAATGATACACTGCATATTACGTTATATTATAAGGTATTTTCATTGATACACTACATATTACGTTATATTATAAAGTATTTTCAATGATACACTGCATATTACGTTATATTATAAGGTATTTTCAATGATACACTGCATATTACGTTATATTATAAGGTATTTTCAATGATACACTGCATATTACGTTATATTATAAGGTATTTTCAATGATACACTTCATATTACGTTATATCATAAGGTATTTTCACTGATACACTGCATATCACCTTATATTATAAGGTATTTTCAATGATACACTGCATATTACGTTATATTATAAGGTATTTTCATTGATAAACTACTATATATTATAAGGTATTTTCAATGACACACTGCATATTACGTTATATTATAAGGTGTTTTCAATGATACACTGCATATTACGTTATATTATAAGGTATTTTCAATGATACACTGTAAATTACGTTATATTATAAGGTATTTTCAATGATACACTGCCTATTACGTTATATCATAAGGCATTTTCAATGATACACTGCATATTACCTTATATTATAAGGTATTTTCAATGATACACTGCATATTACGTTATATTATAAGGTATTTTCAATGATACACTGCATATTACGTTATATTATAAGGTATTTTCAATGATACACTGCATATTACCTTATATTATAAGGTATTTTCAATGATACACTGCATATTACGTTATATTATAAGGTATTTTCAATGATACACTGCATATTACGTTATATTATAAGGTATTTTCAATGATACACTGCATATTACGTTTTATTATAAGGTATTTTCATTGATAAACTACTATATATTATAAGGTATTTTCAATGATACACTGCATATTACGTTATATTATAAGGTATTTTCAATGATACACTGCATATTACGTTATATTATAAGGTATTTTCAGTGATACACTGCATATTACGTTATATTATAAGGTATTTTCAATGATACACTGCATATTACGTTATATTATAAGGTATTTTCATTGATAAACTACTATATATTATAAGGTATTTACAATGACACACTGCATATTACGTTATATTATAAGGTGTTTTCAATGATACACTGCATATTACGTTATATTATAAGGTATTTTCAATGATACACTGCATATTACGTTATATTATAAGGTATTTTCAATAATACACTGCATATTACGTTATATTATAAGGTATTTTCATTGATAAACTACTATATATTATAAGGTATTTTCAATGACACACTGCATATTACGTTATATTATAAGGTGTTTTCAATGATACACTGCATATTACGTTATATTATAAGGTATTTTCAATGATACACTGTAAATTACGTTATATTATAAGGTATTTTCAATGATACACTGCCTATTACGTTATATCATAAGGTATTTTCAATGATACACTGCATATTACCTTATATTATAAGGTATTTTCAATGATACACTGGATATTACGTTATATTATAAGGTATTTTCAATGATACACTGCATATTACCTTATATTATAAGGTATTTTCAATGATACACTGCATATTACGTTATATTATAAGGTATTTTCAATGATACACTGCATATTACGTTATATTATAAGGTATTTTCAATGATACACTGCATATTACGTTATATTATAAGGTATTTTCAATGATACACTGCATATTACGTTATATTATAAGGTATTTTCAATGATACACTGCATATTACGTTATATTATAAGGTATTTTCAATGATACACTTCATATTACGTTATATTATAAGGTATTTTCAAGGATACACTGCATATTACGTTATATTATAAGGTATTTTCATTGATAAACTACTATATATTATAAGGTATTTTCAATGATACACTGCATATTACGTTATATTATAAGGTATTTTGAATGATACACTGCATATTACGTTATATTATAAGGTATTTTCAATGATACACTGCATATTACGTTATATTATAAGGTATTTTCATTGATAAACTACTATATATTATAAGGTATTTACAATGACACACTGCATATTACGTTATATTATAAGGTGTTTTCAATGATACACTGCATATTACGTTATATTATAAGGTATTTTCAATGATACACTGCATATTACGTTATATTATAAGGTATTTTCAATGATACACTGCATATTACGTTATATTATAAGGTATTTTCATTGATAAACTACTATATATTATAAGGTATTTTCAATGACACACTGCATATTACGTTATATTATAAGGTGTTTTCAATGATACACTGCATATTACGTTATATTATAAGGTATTTTCAATGATACACTGCCTATTACGTTATATCATAAGGTATTTTCAATGATACACTGCATATTACCTTATATTATAAGGTATTTTCAATGATACACTGCATATTACGTTATATTATAAGGTATTTTCAATGATACACTGCATATTACGTTATATTATAAGGTATTTTCAATGATACACTGTAAATTACGTTATATTATAAGGTATTTTCAATGATACACTGCCTATTACGTTATATTATAAGGTATTTTCAATGATACACTGCCTATTACGTTATATCATAAGGTATTTTCAATGATACACTGCATATTACCTTATATTATAAGGTATTTTCAATGATACACTGCATATTACGTTATATTATAAGGTATTTTCAATGATACACTGCATATTACGTTATATTATAAGGTATTTTCAATGATACACTGCATATTACGTTATATTATAAGGTATTTTCATTGATAAACTACTATATAGTATAAGGTATTTACAATGACACACTGCATATTACGTTATATTATAAGGTATTTTCAATGATACACTGCATATTACGTTATATTATAAGGTATTTTCATTGATAAACTACTATATATTATAAGGTATTTTCAATGACACACTGCATATTACGTTATATTATAAGGTATTTTCAATGATACACTGCATATTACGTTATATTATAAGGTATTTTCAATGATACACTGCATATTACGTTATATTATAAGGTATTTTCAATGATACACTTCATATTACGTTATATCATAAGGTATTTTCACTGATACACTGCATATCACCTTATATTATAAGGTATTTTCAATGATACACTGCATATTACGTTATATTATAAGGTATTTTCATTGATAAACTACTATATATTATAAGGTATTTTCAATGACACACTGCATATTACGTTATATTATAAGGTGTTTTCAATGATACACTGCATATTACGTTATATTATAAGGTATTTTCAATGATACACTGCATATTACGTTATATTATAAGGTATTTTCATTGATAAACTACTATATATTATAAGGTATTTACAATGACACACTGCATATTACGTTATATTATAAGGTGTTTTCAATGATACACTGTAAATTACGTTATATTATAAGGTATTTTCAATGATACACTGCCTATTACGTTATATCATAAGGTATTTTCAATGATACACTGCATATTACCTTATATTATAAGGTATTTTCAATGATACACTGCATATTACGTTATATTATAAGGTATTTTCAATGATACACTGCATATTACGTTTTATTATAAGGTATTTTCAATGATACACTGCATATTACGTTATATTATAAGGTATTTTCAATGAAACACTGCATATTACGTTATATTATAAGGTATTTTCATTGATAAACTACTATATATTATAAGGTATTTACAATGACACACTGCATATTACGTTATATTATAAGGTGTTTTCAATGATACACTGCATATTACGTTATATTATAAGGTATTTTCAATGATACACTGCATATTACGTTATATTATAAGGTATTTTCAATGATACACTGCATATTACGTTATATTATAAGGTATTTTCATTGATAAACTACTATATATTATAAGGTATTTTCAATGACACACTGCATATTACGTTATATTATAAGGTGTTTTCAATGATACACTGCATATTACGTTATATTATAAGGTATTTTCAATGATACACTGCCTATTACGTTATATCATAAGGTATTTTCAATGATACACTGCATATTACCTTATATTATAAGGTATTTTCAATGATACACTGCATATTACGTTATATTATAAGGTATTTTCAATGATACACTGCATATTACGTTATATTATAAGGTATTTTCAATGATACACTGCATATTACGTTATATTATAAGGTATTTTCATTGATAAACTACTATATATTATAAGGTATTTTCAATGATACACTGCATATTACGTTATATTATAAGGTATTTTCAATGATACACTGCATATTACGTTATATTATAAGGTATTTTCAATGATACACTGCATATTACGTTATATTATAAGGTATTTTCAATGATACACTGCATATTACGTTATATTATAAGGTATTTTCAATGATACACTGCATATTACGTTATATTATAAGGTATTTTCAATGATACACTGCATATTACGTTATATTATAAGGTATTTTCATTGATAAACTACTATATATTATAAGGTATTTTCAATGACACACTGCATATTACGTTATATTATAAGGTGTTTTCAATGATACACTGCATATTACGTTATATTATAAGGTATTTTCAATGATACACTGCATATTACGTTATATTATAAGGTATTTTCATTGATAAACTACTATATATTATAAGGTATTTTCAATGATACACTGCATATTACGTTATATTATAAGGTATTTTCAATGATACACTGCATATTACGTTATATTATAAGGTATTTTCAATGATACACTGCATATTACGTTATATTATAAGGTATTTTCAATGATACACTGCATATTACGTTATATTATAAGGTATTTTCAATGATACACTGCATATTACGTTATATTATAAGGTATTTTCAATGATACACTGCATATTACGTTATATTATAAGGTATTTTCATTGATAAACTACTATATATTATAAGGTATTTTCAATGACACACTGCATATTACGTTATATTATAAGGTGTTTTCAATGATACACTGCATATTACGTTATATTATAAAGTATTTTCAATGATACACTGTAAATTACGTTATATTATAAGGTATTTTCAATGATACACTGCATATTACGTTATATCATAAGGTATTTTCAATGATACACTGCATATTACCTTATATTATAAGGTATTTTCAATGATACACTGCATATTACGTTATATTATAAGGTATTTTCATTGATAAACTACTATATATTATAAGGCATTTTCAATGATACACTGCATATTACGTTATATTATAAGGTATTTTCAATGATACACTGCATATTACGTTATATTATAAGGTATTTTCATTGATAAACTACTATATATTATAAGGTATTTACAATGACACACTGCATATTACGTTATATTATAAGGTATTTTCATTGATACACTACATATTACGTTATATTATAAGGTATTTTCAATGATACACTGCATATTACGTTATATTATAAGGTATTTTCAATGATACACTGTAAATTACGTTATATTATAAGGTATTTTCAATGATACACTGCCTATTACGTTATATCATAAGGTATTTTCAATGATACACTGCATATTACCTTATATTATAAGGTATTTTCAATGATACACTGCATATTACGTTATATTATAAGGTATTTTCAATGATACACTGCATATTACGTTATATTATAAGGTATTTTCAATGATACACTGTAAATTACGTTATATTATAAGGTATTTTCAATGATACACTGCCTATTACGTTATATCATAAGGTATTTTCAATGATACACTGCATATTACGTTATATTATAAGGTATTTTCATTAATAAACTACTATATATTATAAGGTATTTACAATGACACACTGCATATTACGTTATATTATAAGGTGTTTTCAATGATACACTGCATATTACGTAATATTATAAGGTATTTTCAATGATACACTGCATATTACGTTATATTATAAGGTATTTTCATTGATAAACTACTATATATTATAAGGCATTTTCAATGATACACTGCATATTACGTTATATTATAAGGTATTTTCAATGATACACTGCATATTACGTTATATTATAAGGTATTTTCATTGATAAACTACTATATATTATAAGGTATTTACAATGACACACTGCATATTACGTTATATTATAAGGTATTTTCAATGACACACTGCATATTACGTTATATCATAAGGTATTTTCAATGATACACTGCATATTACGTTATATTATAAGGTATTTACAATGATACACTGCATATTACGTTATATTATAAGGTATTTTCAATGATACACTGTAAATTACGTTATATTATAAGGTATTTTCAATGATACACTGCATATTACGTTATATCATAAGGTATTTTCAATGAGACACTGCATATTACGTTATATTATAAGGTGTTTTCAATGATACACTGCATATTACGTTATATTATAAGGTATTTTCAATGATACACTGCATATTACGTTATATTATAAGGTATTTTCATTGATAAACTACTATATATTATAAGGTATTTTCAATGATACACTGCATATTACGTTATATTATAAGGTATTTTCAATGATACACTGCATATTACGTTATATTATAAGGTATTTTCATTGATAAACTACTATATATTATAAGGTATTTACAATGACACACTGCATATTACGTTATATTATAAGGTATTTTCAATGACACACTGCATATTACGTTATATCATAAGGTATTTTCAATGATACACTGCATATCACCTTATATTATAAGGTATTTTCAATGATACACTGCATATTACGTTATATTATAAGGTATTTTCATTGATAAACTACTATATATTATAAGGTATTTACAATGATACACTGCATATTACGTTATATTATAAGGTATTTTCATTGATACACTACATATTACGTTATATTATAAGGTATTTTCAATGATACACTGCATATTACGTTATATTATAAGGTATTTTCAATGATACACTGTAAATTACGTTATATTATAAGGTATTTTCAATGATACACTGCCTATTACGTTATATCATAAGGTATTTTCAATGATACACTGCATATTACCTTATATTATAAGGTATTTTCAATGATACACTGCATATTACGTTATATTATAAGGTATTTTCAATGATACACTGCATATTACGTTATATTATAAGGTATTTTCAATGATACACTGTAAATTACGTTATATTATAAGGTATTTTCAATGATACACTGCCTATTACGTTATATCATAAGGTATTTTCAATGATACACTGCATATTACGTTATATTATAAGGTATTTTCATTGATACACTGCATATTACGTTAAATTATAAGGTATTTTCATTGATAAACTACTATATATTATAAGGCATTTTCAATGATACACTGCATATTACGTTATATTATAAGGTATTTTCAATGATACACTGCATATTACGTTATATTATAAGGTATTTTCATTGATAAACTACTATATATTATAAGGTATTTACAATGACACACTGCATATTACGTTATATTATAAGGTATTTTCAATGATACACTGCATATTACGTTATATCATAAGGTATTTTCAATGATACACTGCATATTACCTTATATTATAAGGTATTTTCAATGATACACTGCATATTACGTTATATTATAAGGTATTTTCAACGACACACTGCATATTACGTTATATTATAAGGTGTTTTCAATGATACACTGCATATTACGTTATATTATAAGGTATTTTCAATGATACACTGCATATTACGTTATATTATAAGGTATTTTCATTGATAAACTACTATATATTATAAGGTATTTACAATGACACACTGCATATTACGTTATATTATAAGGTGTTTTCAATGATACACTGCATATTACGTAATATTATAAGGTATTTTCAATGATACACTGCATATTACGTTATATTATAAGGTATTTTCATTGATAAACTACTATATATTATAAGGCATTTTCAATGATACACTGCATATTACGTTATATTATAAGGTATTTTCAATGATACACTGCATATTACGTTATATTATAAGGTATTTTCATTGATAAACTACTATATATTATAAGGTATTTACAATGACACACTGCATATTACGTTATATTATAAGGTATTTTCAATGACACACTGCATATTACGTTATATCATAAGGTATTTTCAATGATACACTGCATATCACCTTATATTATAAGGTATTTTCAATGATACACTGCATATTACGTTATATTATAAGGTATTTTCAATGATACACTGTAAATTACGTTATATTATAAGGTATTTTCAATGATACACTGCATATTACGTTATATCATAAGGTATTTTCAATGAGACACTGCATATTACCTTATATTATAAGGTATTTTCAATGATACACTGCATATTACGTTATATTATAAGGTATTTTCAATGATACACTGCATATTACGTTATATTATAAGGTATTTTCATTAATAAACTACTATATATTATAAGGTATTTACAATGACACACTGCATATTACGTTATATTATAAGGTGTTTTCAATGATACACTGCATATTACGTTATATTATAAGGTATTTTCAATGATACACTGCATATTACGTTATATTATAAGGTATTTTCATTGATAAACTACTATATATTATAAGGCATTTTCAATGATACACTGCATATTACGTTATATTATAAGGTATTTTCAATGATACACTGCATATTACGTTATATTATAAGGTATTTTCATTGATAAACTACTATATATTATAAGGTATTTTCAATGACACACTGCATATTACGTTATATTATAAGGTGTTTTCAATGATACACTGCATATTACGTTATATTATAAGGTATTTTCAATGATACACTGCATATTACGTTATATTATAAGGTATTTTCATTGATAAACTACTATATATTATAAGGTATTTACAATGACACACTTCATATTACGTTATATTATAAGGTGTTTTCAATGATACACTGCATATTACGTTATATTATAAGGTATTTTCAATGATACACTGCATATTACGTTATATTATAAGGTATTTTCATTGATAAACTACTATATATTATAAGGCATTTTCAATGATACACTGCATATTACGTTATATTATAAGGTATTTTCAATGATACACTGCATATTACGTTATATTATAAGGTATTTTCATTGATAAACTACTATATATTATAAGGTATTTACAATGACACACTGCATATTACGTTATATTATAAGGTATTTTCAATGACACACTGCATATTACGTTATATCATAAGGTATTTTCAATGATACACTGCATATCACCTTATATTATAAGGTATTTTCAATGATACACTGCATATTACGTTATATTATAAGGTATTTTCATTGATAAACTACTATATATTATAAGGTATTTACAATGACACACTGCATATTACGTTATATTATAAGGTATTTTCATTGATACACTACATATTACGTTATATTATAAGGTATTTTCAATGATACACTGCATATTACGTTATATTATAAGGTATTTTCAATGATACACTGTAAATTACGTTATATTATAAGGTATTTTCAATGATACACTGCCTATTACGTTATATCATAAGGTATTTTCAATGATACACTGCATATTACCTTATATTATAAGGTATTTTCAATGATACACTGCATATTACGTTATATTATAAGGTATTTTCAATGATACACTGCATATTACGTTATATTATAAGGTATTTTCAATGATACACTGTAAATTACGTTATATTATAAGGTATTTTCAATGATACACTGCCTATTACGTTATATCATAAGGTATTTTCAATGATACACTGCATATTACGTTATATTATAAGGTATTTTCATTGATAAACTACTATATATTATAAGGCATTTTCAATGACACACTGCATATTACGTTATATTATAAGGTGTTTTCAATGATACACTGCATATTACGTTATATTATAAGGTATTTTCAATGATACACTGTAAATTACGTTATATTATAAGGTATTTTCAATGATACACTGCCTATTACGTTATATCATAAGGTATTTTCAATGATACACTGCATATTACCTTATATTATAAGGTATTTTCAATGATACACTGCATATTACGTTATATTATAAGGTATTTTCAATGATACACTGCATATTACGTTATATTATAAGGTATTTTCAATGATACACTGCCTATTACGTTATATCATAAGGTATTTTCAATGATACACTGCATATTACCTTATATTATAAGGTATTTTCAATGATACACTGCATATTACGTTATATTATAAGGTATTTTCAATGATACACTGCATATTACGTTATATTATAAGGTATTTTCAATGATACACTGCATATTACGTTATATTATAAGGTATTTTCATTGATAAACTACTATATATTATAAGGTATTTACAATGACACACTGCATATTACGTTATATTATAAGGTGTTTTCAATGATACACTGCATATTACGTTATATTATAAGGTATTTTCAATGATACACTGCATATTACGTTATATTATAAGGTATTTTCATTGATAAACTACTATATATTATAAGGCATTTTCAATGATACACTGCATATTACGTTATATTATAAGGTATTTTCAATGATACACTGCATATTACGTTATATTATAAGGTATTTTCATTGATAAACTACTATATATTATAAGGTATTTACAATGACACACTGCATATTACGTTATATTATAAGGTATTTTCAATGACACACTGCATATTACGTTATATCATAAGGTATTTTCAATGATACACTGCATATCACCTTATATTATAAGGTATTTTCAATGATACACTGCATATTACGTTATATTATAAGGTATTTTCAATGATACACTGCATATTACGTTATATTATAAGGTATTTTCAATGATACACTGCATATTACGTTATATTATAAGGTATTTTCATTGATAAACTACTATATATTATAAGGCATTTTCAATGATACACTGCATATTACGTTATATTATAAGGTATTTTCATTGATACACTACATATTACGTTATATTATAAGGTATTTTCAATGATACACTGCATATTACGTTATATTATAAGGTATTTTCAATGATACACTGCATATTACGTTATATTATAAGGTATTTTCAATGATACACTGCATATTACGTTATATTATAAGGTATTTTCAATGATACACTGCATATTACGTTATATTATAAGGTATTTTCAATGATACACTGCATATTACGTTATATTATAAGGTATTTTCATTGATAAACTACTATATATTATAAGGTATTTTCAATGACACACTGCATATTACGTTATATTATAAGGTGTTTTCAATGATACACTGCATATTACGTTATATTATAAGGTATTTTCAATGATACACTGTAAATTACGTTATATTATAAGGTATTTTCAATGATACACTGCATATTACGTTATATCATAAGGTATTTTCAATGATACACTGCATATTACCTTATATTATAAGGTATTTTCAATGATACACTGCATATTACGTTATATTATAAGGTATTTTCAATGATACACTGCATATTACGTTATATTATAAGGTATTTTCATTGATAAACTACTATATATTATAAGGTATTTACAATGACACACTGCATATTACGTTATATTATAAGGTGTTTTCAATGATACACTGCATATTACGTTATATTATAAGGTATTTTCATTAATAAACTACTATATATTATAAGGTATTTACAATGACACACTGCATATTACGTTATATTATAAGGTGTTTTCAATGATACACTGCATATTACGTTATATTATAAGGTATTTTCAATGATACACTGCATATTACGTTATATTATAAGGTATTTTCATTGATAAACTACTATATATTATAAGGCATTTTCAATGATACACTGCATATTACGTTATATTATAAGGTATTTTCAATGATACACTGCATATTACGTTATATTATAAGGTATTTTCATTGATAAACTACTATATATTATAAGGTATTTTCAATGACACACTGCATATTACGTTATATTATAAGGTGTTTTCAATGATACACTGCATATTACGTTATATTATAAGGTATTTTCAATGATACACTGCATATTACGTTATATTATAAGGTATTTTCATTGATAAACTACTATATATTATAAGGTATTTACAATGACACACTGCATATTACGTTATATTATAAGGTGTTTTCAATGATACACTGCATATTACGTTATATTATAAGGTATTTTCATTGATAAACTACTATATATTATAAGGTATTTACAATGACACACTGCATATTACGTTATATTATAAGGTATTTTCATTGATACACTACATATTACGTTATATTATAAGGTATTTTCAATGATACACTGCATATTACGTTATATTATAAGGTATTTTCAATGATACACTGTAAATTACGTTATATTATAAGGTATTTTCAATGATACACTGCCTATTACGTTATATCATAAGGTATTTTCAATGATACACTGCATATTACCTTATATTATAAGGTATTTTCAATGATACACTGCATATTACGTTATATTATAAGGTATTTTCAATGATACACTGCATATTACGTTATATTATAAGGTATTTTCAATGATACACTGTAAATTACGTTATATTATAAGGTATTTTCAATGATACACTGCCTATTACGTTATATCATAAGGTATTTTCAATGATACACTGCATATTACGTTATATTATAAGGTATTTTCATTAATAAACTACTATATATTATAAGGTATTTACAATGACACACTGCATATTACGTTATATTATAAGGTGTTTTCAATGATACACTGCATATTACGTAATATTATAAGGTATTTTCAATGATACACTGCATATTACGTTATATTATAAGGTATTTTCATTGATAAACTACTATATATTATAAGGCATTTTCAATGATACACTGCATATTACGTTATATTATAAGGTATTTTCAATGATACACTGCATATTACGTTATATTATAAGGTATTTTCATTGATAAACTACTATATATTATAAGGTATTTACAATGACACACTGCATATTACGTTATATTATAAGGTATTTTCAATGACACACTGCATATTACGTTATATCATAAGGTATTTTCAATGATACACTGCATATCACCTTATATTATAAGGTATTTTCAATGATACACTGCATATTACGTTATATTATAAGGTATTTTCAATGATACACTGTAAATTACGTTATATTATAAGGTATTTTCAATGATACACTGCATATTACGTTATATCATAAGGTATTTTCAATGAGACACTGCATATTACGTTATATTATAAGGTGTTTTCAATGATACACTGCATATTACGTTATATTATAAGGTATTTTCAATGATACACTGCATATTACGTTATATTATAAGGTATTTTCATTGATAAACTACTATATATTATAAGGCATTTTCAATGATACACTGCATATTACGTTATATTATAAGGTATTTTCAATGATACACTGCATATTACGTTATATTATAAGGTATTTTCATTGATAAACTACTATATATTATAAGGTATTTACAATGACACACTGCATATTACGTTATATTATAAGGTATTTTCAATGACACACTGCATATTACGTTATATCATAAGGTATTTTCAATGATACACTGCATATCACCTTATATTATAAGGTATTTTCAATGATACACTGCATATTACGTTATATTATAAGGTATTTTCATTGATAAACTACTATATATTATAAGGTATTTACAATGACACACTGCATATTACGTTATATTATAAGGTATTTTCATTGATACACTACATATTACGTTATATTATAAGGTATTTTCAATGATACACTGCATATTACGTTATATTATAAGGTATTTTCAATGATACACTGTAAATTACGTTATATTATAAGGTATTTTCAATGATACACTGCCTATTACGTTATATCATAAGGTATTTTCAATGATACACTGCATATTACCTTATATTATAAGGTATTTTCAATGATACACTGCATATTACGTTATATTATAAGGTATTTTCAATGATACACTGCATATTACGTTATATTATAAGGTATTTTCAATGATACACTGTAAATTACGTTATATTATAAGGTATTTTCAATGATACACTGCCTATTACGTTATATCATAAGGTATTTTCAATGATACACTGCATATTACGTTATATTATAAGGTATTTTCATTGATACACTGCATATTACGTTAAATTATAAGGTATTTTCATTGATAAACTACTATATATTATAAGGCATTTTCAATGATACACTGCATATTACGTTATATTATAAGGTATTTTCAATGATACACTGCATATTACGTTATATTATAAGGTATTTTCATTGATAAACTACTATATATTATAAGGTATTTACAATGACACACTGCATATTACGTTATATTATAAGGTATTTTCAATGATACACTGCATATTACGTTATATCATAAGGTATTTTCAATGATACACTGCATATTACCTTATATTATAAGGTATTTTCAATGATACACTGCATATTACGTTATATTATAAGGTATTTTCAACGACACACTGCATATTACGTTATATTATAAGGTGTTTTCAATGATACACTGCATATTACGTTATATTATAAGGTATTTTCAATGATACACTGCATATTACGTTATATTATAAGGTATTTTCATTGATAAACTACTATATATTATAAGGTATTTACAATGACACACTGCATATTACGTTATATTATAAGGTGTTTTCAATGATACACTGCATATTACGTAATATTATAAGGTATTTTCAATGATACACTGCATATTACGTTATATTATAAGGTATTTTCATTGATAAACTACTATATATTATAAGGCATTTTCAATGATACACTGCATATTACGTTATATTATAAGGTATTTTCAATGATACACTGCATATTACGTTATATTATAAGGTATTTTCATTGATAAACTACTATATATTATAAGGTATTTACAATGACACACTGCATATTACGTTATATTATAAGGTATTTTCAATGACACACTGCATATTACGTTATATCATAAGGTATTTTCAATGATACACTGCATATCACCTTATATTATAAGGTATTTTCAATGATACACTGCATATTACGTTATATTATAAGGTATTTTCAATGATACACTGTAAATTACGTTATATTATAAGGTATTTTCAATGATACACTGCATATTACGTTATATCATAAGGTATTTTCAATGAGACACTGCATATTACCTTATATTATAAGGTATTTTCAATGATACACTGCATATTACGTTATATTATAAGGTATTTTCAATGATACACTGCATATTACGTTATATTATAAGGTATTTTCATTAATAAACTACTATATATTATAAGGTATTTACAATGACACACTGCATATTACGTTATATTATAAGGTGTTTTCAATGATACACTGCATATTACGTTATATTATAAGGTATTTTCAATGATACACTGCATATTACGTTATATTATAAGGTATTTTCATTGATAAACTACTATATATTATAAGGCATTTTCAATGATACACTGCATATTACGTTATATTATAAGGTATTTTCAATGATACACTGCATATTACGTTATATTATAAGGTATTTTCATTGATAAACTACTATATATTATAAGGTATTTTCAATGACACACTGCATATTACGTTATATTATAAGGTGTTTTCAATGATACACTGCATATTACGTTATATTATAAGGTATTTTCAATGATACACTGCATATTACGTTATATTATAAGGTATTTTCATTGATAAACTACTATATATTATAAGGTATTTACAATGACACACTGCATATTACGTTATATTATAAGGTGTTTTCAATGATACACTGCATATTACGTTATATTATAAGGTATTTTCAATGATACACTGCATATTACGTTATATTATAAGGTATTTTCATTGATAAACTACTATATATTATAAGGCATTTTCAATGATACACTGCATATTACGTTATATTATAAGGTATTTTCAATGATACACTGCATATTACGTTATATTATAAGGTATTTTCATTGATAAACTACTATATATTATAAGGTATTTACAATGACACACTGCATATTACGTTATATTATAAGGTATTTTCAATGACACACTGCATATTACGTTATATCATAAGGTATTTTCAATGATACACTGCATATCACCTTATATTATAAGGTATTTTCAATGATACACTGCATATTACGTTATATTATAAGGTATTTTCATTGATAAACTACTATATATTATAAGGTATTTACAATGACACACTGCATAATACGTTATATTATAAGGTATTTTCATTGATACACTACATATTACGTTATATTATAAGGTATTTTCAATGATACACTGCATATTACGTTATATTATAAGGTATTTTCAATGATACACTGTAAATTACGTTATATTATAAGGTATTTTCAATGATACACTGCCTATTACGTTATATCATAAGGTATTTTCAATGATACACTGCATATTACCTTATATTATAAGGTATTTTCAATGATACACTGCATATTACGTTATATTATAAGGTATTTTCAATGATACACTGCATATTACGTTATATTATAAGGTATTTTCAATGATACACTGTAAATTACGTTATATTATAAGGTATTTTCAATGATACACTGCCTATTACGTTATATCATAAGGTATTTTCAATGATACACTGCATATTACGTTATATTATAAGGTATTTTCATTGATAAACTACTATATATTATAAGGTATTTTCAATGACACACTGCATATTACGTTATATTATAAGGTGTTTTCAATGATACACTGCATATTACGTTATATTATAAGGTATTTTCAATGATACACTGTAAATTACGTTATATTATAAGGTATTTTCAATGATACACTGCCTATTACGTTATATCATAAGGTATTTTCAATGATACACTGCATATTACCTTATATTATAAGGTATTTTCAATGATACACTGCATATTACGTTATATTATAAGGTATTTTCAATGATACACTGCATATTACGTTATATTATAAGGTATTTTCAATGATACACTGCCTATTACGTTATATCATAAGGTATTTTCAATGATACACTGCATATTACCTTATATTATAAGGTATTTTCAATGATACACTGCATATTACGTTATATTATAAGGTATTTTCAATGATACACTGCATATTACGTTATATTATAAGGTATTTTCAATGATACACTGCATATTACGTTATATTATAAGGTATTTTCATTGATAAACTACTATATATTATAAGGTATTTACAATGACACACTGCATATTACGTTATATTATAAGGTGTTTTCAATGATACACTGCATATTACGTTATATTATAAGGTATTTTCAATGATACACTGCATATTACGTTATATTATAAGGTATTTTCATTGATAAACTACTATATATTATAAGGCATTTTCAATGATACACTGCATATTACGTTATATTATAAGGTATTTTCAATGATACACTGCATATTACGTTATATTATAAGGTATTTTCATTGATAAACTACTATATATTATAAGGTATTTACAATGACACACTGCATATTACGTTATATTATAAGGTATTTTCAATGACACACTGCATATTACGTTATATCATAAGGTATTTTCAATGATACACTGCATATAACCTTATATTATAAGGTATTTTCAATGATACACTGCATATTACGTTATATTATAAGGTATTTTCAATGATACACTGCATATTACGTTATATTATAAGGTATTTTCAATGATACACTGCATATTACGTTATATTATAAGGTATTTTCATTGATAAACTACTATATATTATAAGGCATTTTCAATGATACACTGCATATTACGTTATATTATAAGGTATTTTCATTGATACACTACATATTACGTTATATTATAAGGTATTTTCAATGATACACTGCATATTACGTTATATTATAAGGTATTTTCAATGATACACTGCATATTACGTTATATTATAAGGTATTTTCAATGATACACTGCATATTACGTTATATTATAAGGTATTTTCAATGATACACTGCATATTACGTTATATTATAAGGTATTTTCAATGATACACTGCATATTACGTTATATTATAAGGTATTTTCATTGATAAACTACTATATATTATAAGGTATTTTCAATGACACACTGCATATTACGTTATATTATAAGGTGTTTTCAATGATACACTGCATATTACGTTATATTATAAGGTATTTTCAATGATACACTGTAAATTACGTTATATTATAAGGTATTTTCAATGATACACTGCATATTACGTTATATCATAAGGTATTTTCAATGATACACTGCATATTACCTTATATTATAAGGTATTTTCAATGATACACTGCATATTACGTTATATTATAAGGTATTTTCAATGATACACTGCATATTACGTTATATTATAAGGTATTTTCATTGATAAACTACTATATATTATAAGGTATTTACAATGACACACTGCATATTACGTTATATTATAAGGTGTTTTCAATGATACACTGCATATTACGTTATATTATAAGGTATTTTCAATGATACACTGCATATTACGTTATATTATAAGGTATTTTCATTGATAAACTACTATATATTATAAGGCATTTTCAATGATACACTGCATATTACGTTATATTATAAGGTATTTTCAATGATACACTGCATATTACGTTATATTATAAGGTATTTTCATTGATAAACTACTATATATTATAAGGTATTTACAATGACACACTGCATATTACGTTATATTATAAGGTATTTTCAATGACACACTGCATATTACGTTATATCATAAGGTATTTTCAATGATACACTGCATATAACCTTATATTATAAGGTATTTTCAATGATACACTGCATATTACGTTATATTATAAGGTATTTTCAATGATACACTGCATATTACGTTATATTATAAGGTATTTTCAATGATACACTGCATATTACGTTATATTATAAGGTATTTTCATTGATAAACTACTATATATTATAAGGCATTTTCAATGATACACTGCATATTACGTTATATTATAAGGTATTTTCATTGATACACTACATATTACGTTATATTATAAGGTATTTTCAATGATACACTGCACATTACGTTATATTATAAGGTATTTTCAATGATACACTGCATATTACGTTATATTATAAGGTATTTTCAATGATACACTGCATATTACGTTATATTATAAGGTATTTTCAATGATACACTGCATATTACGTTATATTATAAGGTATTTTCAATGATACACTGCATATTACGTTATATTATAAGGTATTTTCATTGATAAACTACTATATATTATAAGGTATTTTCAATGACACACTGCATATTACGTTATATTATAAGGTGTTTTCAATGATACACTGCATATTACGTTATATTATAAGGTATTTTCAATGATACACTGTAAATTACGTTATATTATAAGGTATTTTCAATGATACACTGCATATTACGTTATATCATAAGGTATTTTCAATGATACACTGCATATTACCTTATATTATAAGGTATTTTCAATGATACACTGCATATTACGTTATATTATAAGGTATTTTCAATGATACACTGCATATTACGTTATATTATAAGGTATTTTCATTGATAAACTACTATATATTATAAGGTATTTACAATGACACACTGCATATTACGTTATATTATAAGGTGTTTTCAATGATACACTGCATATTACGTTATATTATAAGGTATTTTCAATGATACACTGCATATTACGTTATATTATAAGGTATTTTCATTGATAAACTACTATATATTATAAGGCATTTTCAATGATACACTGCATATTACGTTATATTATAAGGTATTTTCAATGATACACTGCATATTACGTTATATTATAAGGTATTTTCATTGATAAACTACTATATATTATAAGGTATTTACAATGACACACTGCATATTACGTTATATTATAAGGTATTTTCAATGACACACTGCATATTACGTTATATCATAAGGTATTTTCAATGATACACTGCATATAACCTTATATTATAAGGTATTTTCAATGATACACTGCATATTACGTTATATTATAAGGTATTTTCAATGATACACTGCATATTACGTTATATTATAAGGTATTTTCAATGATACACTGCATATTACGTTATATTATAAGGTATTTTCATTGATAAACTACTATATATTATAAGGCATTTTCAATGATACACTGCATATTACGTTATATTATAAGGTATTTTCATTGATACACTACATATTACGTTATATTATAAGGTATTTTCAATGATACACTGCACATTACGTTATATTATAAGGTATTTTCAATGATACACTGCATATTACGTTATATTATAAGGTATTTTCAATGATACACTGCATATTACGTTATATTATAAGGTATTTTCAATGATACACTTCATATTACGTTATATCATAAGGTATTTTCACTGATACACTGCATATCACCTTATATTATAAGGTATTTTCAATGATACACTGCATATTACGTTATATTATAAGGTATTTTCAATGATACACTGCATATTACGTTATATTATAAGGTATTTTCATTGATAAACTACTATATATTATAAGGTATTTACAATGACACACTGCATATTACGTTATATTATAAGGTGTTTTCAATGATACACTGCATATTACGTAATATTATAAGGTATTTTCAATGATACACTGCATATTACGTTATATTATAAGGTATTTTCAATGATACACTGCATATTACGTTATATTATAAGGTATTTTCAATGATAAACTGCGACATATTAGAAGGTATTTTCAATGATACACTGCATATTACGTTATATTATAAGGTATTTTCAATGATACACTGTATATTACGTTATATTATAAGGTATTTTCATTGATAAACTACTATATATTATAAGGCATTTTCAATGATACACTGCATATTACGTTATATTATAAGGTATTTTCAATGATACACTGCATATTACGTTATATTATAAGGTATTTTCATTGATAAACTACTATATATTATAAGGTATTTACAATGACACACTGCATATTACGTTATATTATAAGGTATTTTCAATGACACACTGCATATTACGTTATATCATAAGGTATTTTCAATGATACACTGCATATCACCTTATATTATAAGGTATTTTCAATGATACACTGCATATTACGTTATATTATAAGGTATTTTCAATGATACACTGTAAATTACGTTATATTATAAGGTATTTTCAATGATACACTGCATATTACGTTATATCATAAGGTATTTTCAATGATACACTGCATATTACCTTATATTATAAGGTATTTTCAATGATACACTGCATATTACGTTATATTATAAGGTATTTTCAATGATACACTGCATATTACGTTATATTATAAGGTATTTTCATTAATAAACTACTATATATTATAAGGTATTTACAATGACACACTGCATATTACGTTATATTATAAGGTGTTTTCAATGATACACTGCATATTACGTTATATTATAAGGTATTTTCAATGATACACTGCATATTACGTTATATTATAAGGTATTTTCATTGATAAACTACTATATATTATAAGGCATTTTCAATGATACACTGCATATTACGTTATATTATAATGTATTTTCAATGATACACTGCATATTACGTTATATTATAAGGTATTTTCATTGATAAACTACTATATATTATAAGGTATTTTCAATGACACACTGCATATTACGTTATATTATAAGGTGTTTTCAATGATACACTGCATATTACGTTATATTATAAGGTATTTTCAATGATACACTGCATATTACGTTATATTATAAGGTATTTTCATTGATAAACTACTATATATTATAAGGTATTTACAATGACACACTGCATATTACGTTATATTATAAGGTGTTTTCAATGATACACTGCATATTACGTTATATTATAAGGTATTTTCAATGATACACTGCATATTACGTTATATTATAAGGTATTTTCATTGATAAACTACTATATATTATAAGGCATTTTCAATGATACACTGCATATTACGTTATATTATAAGGTATTTTCAATGATACACTGCATATTACGTTATATTATAAGGTATTTTCATTGATAAACTACTATATATTATAAGGTATTTACAATGACACACTGCATATTACGTTATATTATAAGGTATTTTCATTGACACACTGCATATTACGTTATATCATAAGGTATTTTCAATGATACACTGCATATCACCTTATATTATAAGGTATTTTCAATGATACACTGCATATTACGTTATATTATAAGGTATTTTCATTGATAAACTACTATATATTATAAGGTATTTACAATGACACACTGCATATTACGTTATATTATAAGGTATTTTCATTGATACACTACATATTACGTTATATTATAAGGTATTTTCAATGATACACTGCATATTACGTTATATTATAAGGTATTTTCATTGATAAACTACTATATATTATAAGGCATTTTCAATGACACACTGCATATTACGTTATAGTATAAGGTGTTTTCAATGATACACTGCATATTACGTTATATTATAAGGTATTTTCAATGATACACTGTAAATTACGTTATATTATAAGGTATTTTCAATGATACACTGCCTATTACGTTATATCATAAGGTATTTTCAATGATACACTGCATATTACCTTATATTATAAGGTATTTTCAATGATACACTGCATATTACGTTATATTATAAGGTATTTTCAATGATACACTGCATATTACGTTATATTATAAGGTATTTTCAATGATACACTGCATATTACGTTATATTATAAGGTATTTTCAATGATACACTGCATATTACGTTATATTATAAGGTATTTTCATTGATAAACTACTATATATTATAAGGTATTTACAATGACACACTGCATATTACGTTATATTATAAGGTGTTTTCAATGATACACTGCATATTACGTTATATTATAAGGTATTTTCAATGATACACTGCATATTACGTTATATTATAAGGTATTTTCAATGATACACTGCATATTACGTTATATTATAAGGTATTTTCATTGATAAACTACTATATATTATAAGGTATTTTCAATGACACACTGCATATTACGTTATATTATAAGGTGTTTTCAATGATACACTGCATATTACGTTATATTATAAGGTATTTTCAATGATACACTGTAAATTACGATATATAATAAGGTATTTTCAATGATACACTGCCTATTACGTTATATCATAAGGTATTTTCAATGATACACTGCATATTACCTTATATTATAAGGTATTTTCAATGATAATCTGCATATTACGTTATATTATAAGGTATTTTCAATGATACACTGCATATTACGTTATATTATAAGGAATTTTCATTGATAAACTACTATATATTATAAGGTATTTACAATGACACACTGCATATTACGTTATATTATAAGGTGTTTTCAATGATACACTGCCTATTACGTTATATCATAAGGTATTTTCAATGATACACTGCATATTACCTTATATTATAAGGTATTTTCAATGATACACTGCATATTACGTTATATTATAAGGTATTTTCAATGATACACTGCATATTACGTTATATTATAAGGTATTTTCAATGATACACTGTAAATTACGTTATATTATAAGGTATTTTCAATGATACACTGCCTATTACGTTATATCATAAGGTATTTTCAATGATACACTGCATATTACGTTATATTATAAGGTATTTTCAATGATACACTGCATATTACGTTATATTATAAGGTATTTTCATTGATAAACTACTATATATTATAAGGCATTTTCAATGATACACTGCATATTACGTTATATTATAAGGTATTTTCATTGATACACTACATATTACGTTATATTATAAGGTATTTTCAATGATACACTGCATATTACGTTATATTATAAGGCATTTTCAATGATACACTGCATATTACGTTATATTATAAGGTATTTTCAATGATACACTGCATATTACGTTATATTATAAGGTATTTTCAATGATACACTTCATATTACGTTATATCATAAGGTATTTTCACTGATACACTGCATATCACCTTATATTATAAGGTATTTTCAATGATACACTGCATATTACGTTATATTATAAGGTATTTTCATTGATAAACTACTATATATTATAAGGTATTTTCAATGACACACTGCATATTACGTTATATTATAAGGTGTTTTCAATGATACACTGCATATTACGTTATATTATAAGGTATTTTCAATGATACACTGTAAATTACGTTATATTATAAGGTATTTTCAATGATACACTGCCTATTACGTTATATCATAAGGTATTTTCAATGATACACTGCATATTACCTTATATTATAAGGTATTTTCAATGATACACTGCATATTACGTTATATTATAAGGTATTTTCAATGATACACTGCATATTACGTTATATTATAAGGTATTTTCAATGATACACTGCATATTACGTTATATTATAAGGTATTTTCATTGATACACTACATATTACGTTATATTATAAGGTATTTTCAATGATACACTGCATATTACGTTATATTATAAGGCATTTTCAATGATACACTGCATATTACGTTATATTATAAGGTATTTTCAATGATACACTGCATATTACGTTATATTATAAGGTATTTTCAATGATACACTTCATATTACGTTATATCATAAGGTATTTTCACTGATACACTGCATATCACCTTATATTATAAGGTATTTTCAATGATACACTGCATATTACGTTATATTATAAGGTATTTTCATTGATAAACTACTATATATTATAAGGCATTTTCAATGACACACTGCATATTACGTTATATTATAAGGTGTTTTCAATGATACACTGCATATTACGTTATATTATAAGGTATTTTCAATGATACACTGTAAATTACGTTATATTATAAGGTATTTTCAATGATACACTGCCTATTACGTTATATCATAAGGTATTTTCAATGATACACTGCATATTACCTTATATTATAAGGTATTTTCAATGATACACTGCATATTACGTTATATTATAAGGTATTTTCAATGATACACTGCATATTACGTTATATTACAAGGTATTTTCAATGATACACTGCCTATTACGTTATATCATAAGGTATTTTCAATGATACACTGCATATTACCTTATATTATTAGGTATTTTCAATGATACACTGCATATTACGTTATATTATAAGGTATTTTCAATGATACACTGCATATTACGTTATATTATAAGGTATTTTCAATGATACACTGCATATTACGTTATATTATAAGGTATTTTCATTGATAAACTACTATATATTATAAGGTATTTACAATGACACACTGCATATTACGTTATATTATAAGGTGTTTTCAATGATACACTGCATATTACGTTATATTATAAGGTATTTTCAATGATACACTGCATATTACGTTATATTATAAGGTATTTTCATTGATAAACTACTATATATTATAAGGCATTTTCAATGATACACTGCATATTACGTTATATTATAAGGTATTTTCAATGATACACTGCATATTACGTTATATTATAAGGTATTTTCATTGATAAACTACTATATATTATAAGGTATTTACAATGACACACTGCATATTACGTTATATTATAAGGTATTTTCAATGACACACTGCATATTACGTTATATCATAAGGTATTTTCAATGATACACTGCATATAACCTTATATTATAAGGTATTTTCAATGATACACTGCATATTACGTTATATTATAAGGTATTTTCAATGATACACTGCATATTACGTTATATTATAAGGTATTTTCAATGATACACTGCATATTACGTTATATTATAAGGTATTTTCAATGATACACTGCATATTACGTTATATTATAAGGTATTTTCAATGATACACTGCATATAACCTTATATTATAAGGTATTTTCAATGATACACTGCATATTACGTTATATTATAAGGTATTTTCAATGATACACTGCATATTACGTTATATTATAAGGTATTTTCATTGATACACTACATATTACGTTATATTATAAGGTATTTTCATTGATAAACTACTATATATTATAAGGCATTTTCAATGATACACTGCATATTACGTTATATTATAAGGTATTTTCATTGATACACTACATATTACGTTATATTATAAGGTATTTTCAATGATACACTGCATATTACGTTATATTATAAGGTATTTTCAATGATACACTGCATATTACGTTATATTATAAGGTATTTTCAATGATACACTGCATATTACGTTATATTATAAGGTATTTTCAATGATACACTTCATATTACGTTATATCATAAGGTATTTTCACTGAAACACTGCATATCACCTTATATTATAAGGTATTTTCAATGATACACTGCATATTACGTTATATTATAAGGTATTTTCAATGATACACTGCATATTACGTTATATTATAAGGTATTTTCAATGATACACTGCATATTACGTTATATTATAAGGTATTTTCATTGATAAACTACTATATATTATAAGGTATTTTCAATGACACACTGCATATTACGTTATATTATAAGGTGTTTTCAATGATACACTGCATATTACGTTATATTATAAGGTATTTTCAATGATACACTGTAAATTACGTTATATTATAAGGTATTTTCAATGATACACTGCATATTACGTTATATCATAAGGTATTTTCAATGATACACTGCATATTACCTTATATTATAAGGTATTTTCAATGATACACTGCATATTACGTTATATTATAAGGTATTTTCAATGATACACTGCATATTACGTTATATTATAAGGTATTTTCATTGATAAACTACTATATATTATAAGGTATTTACAATGACACACTGCATATTACGTTATATTATAAGGTGTTTTCAATGATACACTGCATATTACGTTATATTATAAGGTATTTTCAATGATACACTGCATATTACGTTATATTATAAGGTATTTTCATTGATAAACTACTATATATTATAAGGCATTTTCAATGATACACTGCATATTACGTTATATTATAAGGTATTTTCAATGATACACTGCATATTACGTTATATTATAAGGTATTTTCATTGATAAACTACTATATATTATAAGGTATTTACAATGACACACTGCATATTACGTTATATTATAAGGTATTTTCAATGACACACTGCATATTACGTTATATCATAAGGTATTTTCAATGATACACTGCATATAACCTTATATTATAAGGTATTTTCAATGATACACTGCATATTACGTTATATTATAAGGTATTTTCAATGATACACTGCATATTACGTTATATTATAAGGTATTTTCATTGATAAACTACTATATATTATAAGGTATTTTCAATGACACACTGCATATTACGTTATATTATAAGGTGTTTTCAATGATACACTGCATATTACGTTATATTATAAGGTATTTTCAATGATACACTGTAAATTACGTTATATAATAAGGTATTTTCAATGATACACTGCCTATTACGTTATATCATAAGGTATTTTCAATGATACACTGCATATTACCTTATATTATAAGGTATTTTCAATGATACACTGCATATTACGTTATATTATAAGGTATTTTCAATGATACACTGCATATTACGTTATATTATAAGGAATTTTCATTGATAAACTACTATATATTATAAGGTATTTACAATGACACACTGCATATTACGTTATATTATAAGGTGTTTTCAATGATACACTGCCTATTACGTTATATCATAAGGTATTTTCAATGATACACTGCATATTACGTTATATTATAAGGTATTTTCAATGATACACTGCATATTACGTTATATTATAAGGTATTTTCAATGATACACTGCATATTACGTTATATTATAAGGTATTTTCAATGATACACTGTAAATTACGTTATATTATAAGGTATTTTCAATGATACACTGCCTATTACGTTATATCATAAGGTATTTTCAATGATACACTGCATATTACGTTATATTATAAGGTATTTTCAATGATACACTGCATATTACGTTATATTATAAGGTATTTTCATTGATAAACTACTATATATTATAAGGCATTTTCAATGATACACTGCATATTACGTTATATTATAAGGTATTTTCATTGATACACTACATATTACGTTATATTATAAGGTATTTTCAATGATACACTGCATATTACGTTATATTATAAGGCATTTTCAATGATACACTGCATATTACGTTATATTATAAGGTATTTTCAATGATACACTGCATATTACGTTATATTATAAGGTATTTTCAATGATACACTTCATATTACGTTATATCATAAGGTATTTTCACTGATACACTGCATATCACCTTATATTATAAGGTATTTTCAATGATACACTGCATATTACGTTATATTATAAGGTATTTTCATTGATAAACTACTATATATTATAAGGTATTTTCAATGACACACTGCATATTACGTTATATTATAAGGTATTTTCAATGATACACTGCATATAACCTTATATTATAAGGTATTTTCAATGATACACTGCATATTACGTTATATTATAAGGTATTTTCAATGATACACTGCATATTACGTTATATTATAAGGTATTTTCATTGATAAACTACTATATATTATAAGGTATTTTCAATGACACACTGCATATTACGTTATATTATAAGGTGTTTTCAATGATACACTGCATATTACGTTATATTATAAGGTATTTTCAATGATACACTGTAAATTACGTTATATAATAAGGTATTTTCAATGATACACTGCCTATTACGTTATATCATAAGGTATTTTCAATGATACACTGCATATTACCTTATATTATAAGGTATTTTCAATGATACACTGCATATTACGTTATATTATAAGGTATTTTCAATGATACACTTCATATTACGTTATATTATAAGGTATTTTCATTGATAAACTACTATATATTATAAGGTATTTTCAATGACACACTGCATATTACGTTATATTATAAGGTGTTTTCAATGATACACTGCATATTACGTTATATTATAAGGTATTTTCAATGATACACTGTAAATTACGTTATATTATAAGGTATTTTCAATGATACACTGCATATTACGTTATATTATAAGGTATTTTCAATGATACACTGCATATTACGTTATATTATAAGGTATTTTCATTGATAAACTACTATATATTATAAGGTATTTTCAATGACACACTGCATATTACGTTATATTATAAGGTGTTTTCAATGATACACTGCATATTACGTTATATTATAAGGTATTTTCAATGATACACTGTAAATTACGTTATATTATAAGGTATTTTCAATGATACACTGCCTATTACGTTATATCATAAGGTATTTTCAATGATACACTGCATATTACCTTATATTATAAGGTATTTTCAATGATACACTGCATATTACGTTATATTATAAGGTATTTTCAATGATACACTGCATATTACGTTATATTATAAGGTGTTTTCAATGATACACTGCATATTACGTTATATTATAAGGTATTTTCAATGATACACTGTAAATTACGTTATATAATAAGGTATTTTCAATGATACACTGCCTATTACGTTATATCATAAGGTATTTTCAATGATACACTGCATATTACCTTATATTATAAGGTATTTTCAATGATACACTGCATATTACGTTATATTATAAGGTATTTTCAATGATACACTGCATATTACGTTATATTATAAGGAATTTTCATTGATAAACTACTATATATTATAAGGTATTTACAATGACACACTGCATATTACGTTATATTATAAGGTGTTTTCAATGATACACTGCCTATTACGTTATATCATAAGGTATTTTCAATGATACACTGCATATTACCTTATATTATAAGGTATTTTCAATGATACACTGCATATTACGTTATATTATAAGGTATTTTCAATGATACACTGCATATTACGTTATATTATAAGGTATTTTCAATGATACACTGTAAATTACGTTATATTATAAGGTATTTTCAATGATACACTGCCTATTACGTTATATCATAAGGTATTTTCAATGATACACTGCATATTACGTTATATTATAAGGTATTTTCAATGATACACTGCATATTACGTTATATTATAAGGTATTTTCATTGATAAACTACTATATATTATAAGGCATTTTCAATGATACACTGCATATTACGTTATATTATAAGGTATTTTCATTGATACACTACATATTACGTTATATTATAAGGTATTTTCAATGATACACTGCATATTACGTTATATTATAAGGCATTTTCAATGATACACTGCATATTACGTTATATTATAAGGTATTTTCAATGATACACTGCATATTACGTTATATTATAAGGTATTTTCAATGATACACTTCATATTACGTTATATCATAAGGTATTTTCACTGATACACTGCATATCACCTTATATTATAAGGTATTTTCAATGATACACTGCATATTACGTTATATTATAAGGTATTTTCATTGATAAACTACTATATATTATAAGGTATTTTCAATGACACACTGCATATTACGTTATATTATAAGGTGTTTTCAATGATACACTGCATATTACGTTATATTATAAGGTATTTTCAATGATACACTGCATATTACGTTATATTATAAGGTATTTTCAATGATACACTGCATATTACGTTATATTATAAGGTATTTTCAATGATACACTGCATATTACGTTATATTATAAGGTATTTTCATTGATAAACTACTATATATTATAAGGTATTTACAATGACACACTGCATATTACATTATATTATAAGGTGTTTTCAATGATACACTGCATATTACGTTATATTATAAGGTATTTTCAATGATACACTGCATATTACGTTATATTATAAGGTATTTTCATTGATAAACTACTATATATTATAAGGCATTTTCAATGATACACTGCATATTACGTTATATTATAAGGTATTTTCAATGATACACTGCATATTACGTTATATTATAAGGTATTTTCATTGATAAACTACTATATATTATAAGGTATTTACAATGACACACTGCATATTACGTTATATTATAAGGTATTTTCAATGACACACTGCATATTACGTTATATCATAAGGTATTTTCAATGATACACTGCATATCACCTTATATTATAAGGTATTTTCAATGATACACTGCATATTACGTTATATTATAAGGTGTTTTCAATGATACACTGCATATTACGTTATATTATAAGGTATTTTCAATGATACACTGCATATTACGTTATATTATAAGGTATTTTCAATGATACACTGTAAATTACGTTATATTATAAGGTATTTTCAATGATACACTGCATATTACGTTATATCATAAGGTATTTTCAATGATACACTGCATATTACCTTATATTATAAGGTATTTTCAATGATACACTGCATATTACGTTATATTATAAGGTATTTTCAATGATACACTGCATATTACGTTATATTATAAGGTATTTTCAATGATACACTGCATATTACGTTATATTATAAGGTATTTTCAATGATACACTGCATATTACGTTATATTATAAGGTATTTTCATTGATAAACTACTATATATTATAAGGTATTTTCAATGACACACTGCATATTACGTTATATTATAAGGTATTTTCATTGATACACTACATATTACGTTATATTATAAGGTATTTTCAATGATACACTGCATATTACGTTATATTATAAGGTATTTTCAATGATACACTGCATATTACGTTATATTATAAGGTATTTTCATTGATACACTACATATTACGTTATATTATAAGGTATTTTCAATGATACACTGCATATTACGTTATATTATAAGGCATTTTCAATGATACACTGCATATTACGTTATATTATAAGGTATTTTCAATGATACACTGCATATTACGTTATATTATAAGGTATTTTCAATGATACACTTCATATTACGTTATATCATAAGGTATTTTCACTGATACACTGCATATCACCTTATATTATAAGGTATTTTCAATGATACACTGCATATTACGTTATATTATAAGGTATTTTCATTGATAAACTACTATATATTATAAGGCATTTTCAATGACACACTGCATATTACGTTATATTATAAGGTGTTTTCAATGATACACTGCATATTACGTTATATTATAAGGTATTTTCAATGATACACTGTAAATTACGTTATATTATAAGGTATTTTCAATGATACACTGCCTATTACGTTATATCACAAGGTATTTTCAATGATACACTGCATATTACCTTATATTATAAGGTATTTTCAATGTTACACTGGATATTACGTTATATTATAAGGTATTTTCAATGATACACTGCATATTACGTTATATTACAAGGTATTTTCAATGATACACTGCCTATTACGTTATATCATAAGGTATTTTCAATGATACACTGCATATTACCTTATATTATTAGGTATTTTCAATGATACACTGCATATTACGTTATATTATAAGGTATTTTCAATGATACACTGCATATTACGTTATATTATAAGGTATTTTCAATGATACACTGCATATTACGTTATATTATAAGGTATTTTCATTGATAAACTACTATATATTATAAGGTATTTACAATGACACACTGCATATTACGTTATATTATAAGGTGTTTTCAATGATACACTGCATATTACGTTATATTATAAGGTATTTTCAATGATACACTGCATATTACGTTATATTATAAGGTATTTTCATTGATAAACTACTATATATTATAAGGCATTTTCAATGATACACTGCATATTACGTTATATTATAAGGTATTTTCAATGATACACTGCATATTACGTTATATTATAAGGTATTTTCATTGATAAACTACTATATATTATAAGGTATTTACAATGACACACTGCATATTACGTTATATTATAAGGTATTTTCAATGACACACTGCATATTACGTTATATCATAAGGTATTTTCAATGATACACTGCATATAACCTTATATTATAAGGTATTTTCAATGATACACTGCATATTACGTTATATTATAAGGTATTTTCAATGATACACTGCATATTACGTTATATTATAAGGTATTTTCAATGATACACTGCATATTACGTTATATTATAAGGTATTTTCAATGATACACTGCATATTACGTTATATTATAAGGTATTTTCAATGATACACTGCATATAACCTTATATTATAAGGTATTTTCAATGATACACTGCATATTACGTTATATTATAAGGTATTTTCAATGATACACTGCATATTACGTTATATTATAAGGTATTTTCATTGATACACTACATATTACGTTATATTATAAGGTATTTTCATTGATAAACTACTATATATTATAAGGCATTTTCAATGATACACTGCATATTACGTTATATTATAAGGTATTTTCATTGATACACTACATATTACGTTATATTATAAGGTATTTTCAATGATACACTGCATATTACGTTATATTATAAGGTATTTTCAATGATACACTGCATATTACGTTATATTATAAGGTATTTTCAATGATACACTGCATATTACGTTATATTATAAGGTATTTTCAATGATACACTTCATATTACGTTATATCATAAGGTATTTTCACTGATACACTGCATATCACCTTATATTATAAGGTATTTTCAATGATACACTGCATATTACGTTATATTATAAGGTATTTTCAATGATACACTGCATATTACGTTATATTATAAGGTATTTTCAATGATACACTGCATATTACGTTATATTATAAGGTATTTTCATTGATAAACTACTATATATTATAAGGTATTTTCAATGACACACTGCATATTACGTTATATTATAAGGTGTTTTCAATGATACACTGCATATTACGTTATATTATAAGGTATTTTCAATGATACACTGTAAATTACGTTATATTATAAGGTATTTTCAATGATACACTGCATATTACGTTATATCATAAGGTATTTTCAATGATACACTGCATATTACCTTATATTATAAGGTATTTTCAATGATACACTGCATATTACGTTATATTATAAGGTATTTTCAATGATACACTGCATATTACGTTATATTATAAGGTATTTTCATTGATAAACTACTATATATTATAAGGTATTTACAATGACACACTGCATATTACGTTATATTATAAGGTGTTTTCAATGATACACTGCATATTACGTTATATTATAAGGTATTTTCAATGATACACTGCATATTACGTTATATTATAAGGTATTTTCATTGATAAACTACTATATATTATAAGGCATTTTCAATGATACACTGCATATTACGTTATATTATAAGGTATTTTCAATGATACACTGCATATTACGTTATATTATAAGGTATTTTCATTGATAAACTACTATATATTATAAGGTATTTACAATGACACACTGCATATTACGTTATATTATAAGGTATTTTCAATGACACACTGCATATTACGTTATATCATAAGGTATTTTCAATGATACACTGCATATAACCTTATATTATAAGGTATTTTCAATGATACACTGCATATTACGTTATATTATAAGGTATTTTCAATGATACACTGCATATTACGTTATATTATAAGGTATTTTCATTGATAAACT
The DNA here is from genome assembly GCA_916610255.1 of Lasioglossum lativentre. Classification (NCBI taxonomy): domain Eukaryota; kingdom Metazoa; phylum Arthropoda; class Insecta; order Hymenoptera; family Halictidae; genus Lasioglossum; species Lasioglossum lativentre. The sequence continues at coordinate 1,483 of CAKAJI010000926.1, read as the reverse complement.
ACTATATATTATAAGGTATTTTCAATGACACACTGCATATTACGTTATATTATAAGGTGTTTTCAATGATACACTGCATATTACGTTATATTATAAGGTATTTTCAATGATACACTGTAAATTACGTTATATAATAAGGTATTTTCAATGATACACTGCCTATTACGTTATATCATAAGGTATTTTCAATGATACACTGCATATTACCTTATATTATAAGGTATTTTCAATGATACACTGCATATTACGTTATATTATAAGGTATTTTCAATGATACACTGCATATTACGTTATATTATAAGGAATTTTCATTGATAAACTACTATATATTATAAGGTATTTACAATGACACACTGCATATTACGTTATATTATAAGGTGTTTTCAATGATACACTGCCTATTACGTTATATCATAAGGTATTTTCAATGATACACTGCATATTACCTTATATTATAAGGTATTTTCAATGATACACTGCATATTACGTTATATTATAAGGTATTTTCAATGATACACTGCATATTACGTTATATTATAAGGTATTTTCAATGATACACTGTAAATTACGTTATATTATAAGGTATTTTCAATGATACACTGCCTATTACGTTATATCATAAGGTATTTTCAATGATACACTGCATATTACGTTATATTATAAGGTATTTTCAATGATACACTGCATATTACGTTATATTATAAGGTATTTTCATTGATAAACTACTATATATTATAAGGCATTTTCAATGATACACTGCATATTACGTTATATTATAAGGTATTTTCATTGATACACTACATATTACGTTATATTATAAGGTATTTTCAATGATACACTGCATATTACGTTATATTATAAGGTATTTTCAATGATACACTGCATATTACGTTATATTATAAGGTATTTTCAATGATACACTGCATATTACGTTATATTATAAGGTATTTTCAATGATACACTTCATATTACGTTATATCATAAGGTATTTTCACTGATACACTGCATATCACCTTATATTATAAGGTATTTTCAATGATACACTGCATATTACGTTATATTATAAGGTATTTTCATTGATAAACTACTATATATTATAAGGTATTTTCAATGACACACTGCATATTACGTTATATTATAAGGTATTTTCAATGATACACTGCATATAACCTTATATTATAAGGTATTTTCAATGATACACTGCATATTACGTTATATTATAAGGTATTTTCAATGATACACTGCATATTACGTTATATTATAAGGTATTTTCATTGATAAACTACTATATATTATAAGGTATTTTCAATGACACACTGCATATTACGTTATATTATAAGGTGTTTTCAATGATACACTGCATATTACGTTATATTATAAGGTATTTTCAATGATACACTGTAAATTACGTTATATAATAAGGTATTTTCAATGATACACTGCCTATTACGTTATATCATAAGGTATTTTCAATGATACACTG